>QEPC01003143.1:3598358-3643537 GCA_003113815.1 Sphenodon punctatus | reverse complement strand
GGGGGGGGGGGGGGGGGGGCATGTCTTAAAGTGATCTTAATGAAGGTTAGTTAGTGTACTTGAGAGCCTTAATCATTCATTTCCTTGCTTTTGGGGGCCTAGTTGAAAGTTTGTTTGGGTGGTTTTCTTTCTTTCAGAGATTTTTTGGTAAGTAAATTGATGCAAGGAATTTTTCCTGCCCTGTAGGTTTTGAAATAACATTTATAGCCAAGATTCCTGAAAAGCGATTAGCTGAGTTTGTAGGTCTCTGTATTTGAGTGGTCACCTAGGAAGAATGCATTAGTGGGACTTCATTTTTGGAAAATGCTGAATGTACACACTATGGGAACAATCCAACGGCCTGCGTACGCTGCCCACAGGTGCTGTGTTCTAGCTAGAATGCATATGCTCAGGTGCGGATGCGTGCCGTGCGCATGCACAAGCGTTCGAACTGTCCGCCGTGCATGGGGGTCAAAGTATGTGGGCTGTTGGATTGCCTCCTATGAAAATTAGGCCCTTTGGGCGCAGGTCTCAAGTGGACACCATGAACATCCAAGGCAGGGTTAGCAGATGCCCTTTATTGGAAGTGAACATATCTTATTTCAGAGCCCCACAGCTTGATAGAAAATAATTAGGGCTGATACTAGCTCTCATGAATCTCACAAATCTCATCAAAAATGGGTACCTCAATGAGATTTTAGAAATAGAGAACAGGTGAAGAATCTAAAAAAAAATAATAGAAAACAATGTGTATGTGCCAACTAGACACCATGGCAGTCATTTTGCGCATGCACAGAGGGTGAAATCCTGTGGCCGGTGTCAGCTAGCTGCAGGCGCAGGGCATGAGCCAGAACGCGTGAGCAGCAGAGCCGCACAGGGCAAAGGCGCTGTCGGGGCCGATGCGACCCCCCCCCAAGCTCCCACACACCGCAGCCCCGGGGATGGAACAGGAACTGTGTGTGGGCTCGGGGGTGGTGGGTTTGCATCGACCCCAGCTGCGCCTTTGCCTCGCACGGCTCCACTGTTTGTGCATCACGCGTGCATGCCTGAATCCATGCATTTAGAGCTTGCAGTGCAAGTAGGGATCAGCATAAGCGGCCCATAGGATTGCACCCAGGGTGTGGTGGTTTAATATAATTTTTTTAGAATCTTAATTTTTTTCCCAATAATCTTGCGAGATCTTGAACCATTAGTGAGATCTTCTTGAGATCTTGCTCACAGTTCTCAATTCTCATGAGATTCTTGTGATAATAAAAACCAATTCTTGATTCAGCCCTAATAACAATCGACGTTACTTATTTCAAGACACCACAGCTCGAGAAAGCAGATGGGATGTCCATGATCTTAGAACCTCACTGTTCCATGGAACATGGAGGATGTTCTTTACTTCAGCAACTCACACCGTTCCTCAGAACTAGAGTAGAAAAGAATAGTTAATTTTGTATTTGCGGATATAATTCAGGTAGTTCTCCAAATATCTGAATTATATTTGTTCACCGAAAAATAATTCATATATCTGTTGTTTTGGATATTTTGCTTGATACTTTGTTCTTTTTCCCCCCGGTTTTCTTGGTTTTTCTTTGGAAATACAAAAGTGAACAAAAGAAGTGGACTACCCCCAAACAGAATAACTGAACTGAATATAACGTTTTGATGAACAGAGTGAGAAGTAAATAGTATTTCATATCTGCTTTGTTCCAAACAAAATGAATATCCCAACATACGGTATTAGTTGTGGGCATTTGTTTCAGCCCCAATGAATGTAATATGGATGTCCCTTATATCAGGAGCCTTCTGTGTGGATCTCGAACCCTTGTCCGTGGGGTTCTCGGAGCAGTGGCTGGGCCTACAGCACCACACTTCAGCCTTACTTAGGCCCAGCCACTCTGCTTTGGCCACACCCCACCTGTCAATCTCCAGCCCGGTTACACCTCCCAGCTTCCTGGTTGGCTGCGAGCCAGAATATAAGACCTGCTGGTCGCACCAGGAATCAGTGGAGCAACTCCCTCCCTTGCTTCTAGTTCCTTGACCTGCTCCCAGACCTGCTTCTTCTTGTTTTCTTGCCCTCAACCTTGCCTTTTGTCTTCCCTGCCTGTCTTGTCTCCCTGCCCCGATTTTGACCCCCTTCATCCCAAACCCCATTCCTCAGATGCCCCAGAAGCCATTTTGTGAATGTGTAGTGATTTTTTAAAAAAAAAAATATTTTAAAAATAAAATGAAAAAATAAAAACAAAAATGAATGAAACCAAATTAATGTTGTTTGCTTATTTATTCATCTTTTGTTACCTTAGTTATATGAAAATGAATGGGGCTCCATTAGTTTTTGTAATTAATTAAAATTATATGAATTGCACAGCCCTAATCTCCATAATATCCCATATTTGGGGATTTTGACCTGACAACCCTAATCCAAGTTCATCTGTCACTTTGGGGGTGTGTGTGTTGTGTTAGATATGACTATGGCCATTTTTAGATGGGATGTGCTCACAGAAGTCCACCCATCCCCGACCCAGCTAAGTGCCTATCCAAAAATGGCATGGGTGGGCACGCGCTTCCATGACCCATGCACTGCCAACTTGTGCTCATGCGCAGAGCTTTGAGGGAAGAGCCAGGATGCGCCATGCGGGGCCATGAGTGGGCAGTGCGTGGGGAGGGACGCACACCCATCACACCCCCGTCCTGTCTGATGCCTAGGGATGGACGAATACGGTTCGGATGTTCGGAGTTTGGACCAAACTAGGTCTATTCGGATGTCCGAACTGAGCGTCCGAACCAAACTCTCGAACAACCGAACAGTTCAGTCATGTTCAGATGAGTTCGGGGGCAGGAAAAATGTCTTTCCAGGGCCGAAAATTAGGTTTCGATTTTGTTTCGGTTTGGCTATTTTTGAATGTTCAGCCAAGTTTGGCTGAACGAACCATCAAACACAAACTCGGGTTTTGGACCGAACATCCGAACCGCATTCTGTTTGCCCATCCCCACTGATGCCCCCCACTCAACGGAAGTGCATGTGTGTTCCACGCACCACACACGGACCTCCCCCAAGCCATGTCCTTGTAAAAATGGTGTATACGTGTGCAAAAATAATTGTCAAGTTTTATTCCCCAGAATTTGTTCTGTTCCTGTACTTTTGGCTTTCGTAAATTGTTCTGTTCCTGTACTTTTGGTACATTCAAATGTACCAAAAAAACAAAGTCTGCGTTGGCAGAAACTGCCATTTAAATAAATAAATAAATAAATCAAACACTGTAAAATGAAACTATTGGTATACTGTAGAATCTTTTTGCAAAACAAAATATTCAAACTGTCCGTGTATGTGTCGGATTTTGGTACAGGTAGGTCCATTATTCTGATGAAAGACTGAATCCATATGATCAAGATTATTGATCCCTGATCGTTTCCAAGAGGCAATCTGATTTTAGGTTAGATCTTTAGGACCTGATCCTTCCAAATCGCACAGGGGTCAGTGGAAGATATTCCATTTGCTTCCATTGACCTTGGATCAGTTCCTCATTGCAGATAGTATGAAGAAAGCATCCTCACTTTCTTTTTGGTTTTGTAGGTGATTTTGACTCATTGGACAGCACTGCCCAAAGTTTCTTAGGTAAGAAAAAAGAAGTGCAGGGAATTTATTTGATTTTATTTTGCTGTGTACAAGAGGGGGAAAAACCCACATTCTCGCCTCAGCTGGATAGATATTATTTTTTCTAATCAATTCTAATTACAGCGGCACACTTAGCAGCCTATTACTTTTAGCTGGATTATGAGGATTTATTCATCAGCCATCAAGTGTTACCATGTAGTGAGGGCATAGTTATAAATTATATGTATTGCCCTAACGATAATTACTGAATGTCATTAAGGAAACTCAGCACTGTGATTAGATTAGAAATATGCAAGCTTCTGCAATTTGGCATTTGTAAAGGAATGCAGCAATTTGGGGTGTTAACAAAGATGTTAGTCAACATTAGCCCACCCGCACCAGGTGAATGTTCACCTTCCTGTTTATTAGGTCTTTGCCTCAACCCCAGACCTGCAGTCCCACCCACTGGACATGCAGCCCCCACTCACGGTGGAGTCTCAGAGAATATGAAGCCCACTCTATGGGCAAATGGGGCTAACGTTTACCCATGTGTCTGCATCCGGTCAATTATGTTGTGTGTAGCGCCTCCATGCATACAGGTCTGCCAGCACTATAGAGCTGCAGGCGGAAATCCTAGAGCTTCTGAGGAATGACTGTTTCCTGCCCCTCTCTTCGCTCTTGCTCTCACTGGTGCTACCAGCAGGGGTTGCCCACCAATGCATGAAATGCATGCAAGGGAATGCCTCTTGATAAGGCTGGAAATGCTAAACATATGAGTGAGAGCAGGTTATCATCTCATTTGTTAACATCCACATTATATTGTATTTGCAGATGAATGACATGCCTTTAAAGAAAAGGTCAGCAGCACCACGGCCTCTTTTACACAGAGGCCGTACCCCTGCTCAGTGTTCGGGCGGGTATGCAGGGGGGTAGGGGCACTCGTGTATATGGATGGTGGTGGGTGGTGGGATGGGTGTTTGCCCATGTGAACACCGAGCAGGATGGGTAAGAGAGTGTGTGTACTCCTGCGCAACATCCACCTCCACCCATCGCACACCTACCTCCACCCACAGAGCCCCCCGGAAAACCAGAGGAGGCTCGGTGGGTGGTGGGTCGGTCCATTTACATGAACACACATCCACCTCCGCCCACCGTAAACACCCATTCCCCCAACCACCTCCGTCTCTGTAAAAAGGCCCCATGACGCTGCACGCTAGCTGTGAGATTGCTTTCCAAATGAAAAATAAAAAGCACCAAAAACCCTTAGAGTAGATTTTAATCAGTTCAGGTTAAGGTACAATACAAACAGAAGAGAAGGCAAATGGCTCCATCCATTAAAAAACAACAACAAAAACACAACCTATCTGCAAAGTATTCAGGAAAGAGCTCACTGAACCCACAAGCAATGTTGTAATTTTTCAACTTGTTCTCAGAGCTGCTGCCCTTAAATTATTGTCAGCTGGTAGAGCATTCTGGGTAATTTGACTATAGGGCGCACATGTTCCCAAATTGGGTTGGGATGGGTAAACTCTTCCGGCCAGTTGTGTTGCAAGTCGTCCTAGGATCCTCTTCATCCACACATTTCCACTGGTTCTTAACACAAGTCTTCTTTATTTCCTGAATAGTGAGTCCACGATGTACTATAAACCCACCCCCATCACCTCCCCATTTGGGGCTAGTGCTGAAACAGATACCAAAATCATTATCCACAGATATTATCTGGCATTCCGGTTAGCTTTGCGGTTATCCAGTAACTAACAGGTCACCATGGAGGTTAAGTGCCAAACCCAAATATTACCATTTACTGGATTTGTATACCAACTTACTATTGACTGTATTACTGCATAACCAAACCAGATTTGGAGGGAAGGAGAGAGGAATGGAGGGAGGGAGTTAAAAAAAATAAAAAAAAAGAAGAAGTAAATTATGGCCAAATTTTAATGCAGTAAATGCCTGTAATTCAGTAAGCGGTCAACATAAATCTGGTTGACTGAATATCTGCCAGAGGATAACTGGATTCCATTTGGTATCTGGCCGGATACTGGATAGTAGCGAATACTCGTTTCATCTCCAACTGGGGCCTTCCTCACAGCACCATATACAGCCCATACACATCCCACCCCAATATGTGGGGTTTATAAATATACTGGAAATAAGAAGAGGAGTGTGAGAAGCACCGGTGTACACTGGTGTACAGCTCCACAGAGCCTCAAATGGGGAGAGGCCTGGCCTGTGAAGGCCCTGAGTGTTTTATGTGGGTGAATTCGCACACAACATAAAGTCCGAGTTTGTGTGTTTTAAAATCCGATTTCCAATTCCCACTTTTGCCCTGATTACCAATGGGCACACACACATAGTAATTGCAAACACACATGGGGGCTTGGTAATAATTTGCATCATCTGGGGTTGGGACACTCACCCGGAAGCTACCCCACCCTGCAAAGCGTGATTCGACCCTCCCACATCCACACGCTTCCTGTGTGTCATTTCCCCTCAACTTGTTTGCTGCCATTTTGATTTGCTTGATTTGATTTTCTATGGTCCTCGGAGGACTAAAAAAAAAAACGGGGATCATGTGCCCACGTAACATAAAATCAGATGAAATATTCTCCCCACTTTGGAGGATTGGATTAAAAGCGGAAGTCAAACCTGGGGATAAACTGGGGACAAAAAGTGCAGCCCTGCTCAGAAGTAACATCTAAATCCAGGTTAAAGCATTAAAATTGGATTTTATGTTATGTGTGAGTTCACCCTTTGCCTGTGTGTTAGAGGCCGATAACCCTACCCTGAGAGGGCCAACTTGTCATCTTGGACCTGATGTGGGCCGGGCACGTTCTTTGCTTAGGTCAGGCTTCCTAGGCTCATGTGAGGCTTAATGCAGTTGGGCTAAGGCAAAGTTTGGGCCTATATTTCTGGCCCAAACAGAATTCTTCCTGTTGCTATGCAATGAGGCTTCCTATTTATGAGGTCACATGAAGAGTGGTCAGTCTGTTACAAACTCTAGCTAACGGTGTTGCACTTTTAGCTCAGCCAGCAGACTCGCATGCTCTTAGAGCCTGTGATCCCAGGTTTAACCCCCCATTTAAGAGCAGTGCCGTATCTATGCTTCTATTTTGCTACAGCATTTTCCCTGAAACAGTTTTTTAAAATTATTTTTTACGTGGTGGTTTTGTCTACCCCAGATGGAGATGTCATCAGGAATTGCACTGAAGATGGCTGGTCAGAGCCCTTTCCTCATTACTATGATGCATGTGACGTTGATGATTATACAGGTTCTTTTCCACAGGTAAGAACCAACTGAAAATCAGCTCGTTTCCCCTCCCAACACTCCACAGTTTTGCAGCTGGCAGGGCTCTTTTGCTCCCCACTGATCGATGACTGTCAGACAGCAGGAGTGTCATTCCCCTGCCCCCTCCCTTCACCCTGTCCTAGGTCATCATGTAGAAGGGCTAGGTAAGATGGCTGGAACTGCATCCCAGGCCTTAATCTCAGCTAAACCTTTGGATCAGGTCTGGGAAATCTCAGGTGAGTCCCTGAGGGTAGGAATCCAATTCCTACCCTCAAATACTGAATAACTAAAATCAGGGGAAAGCATCAGGGATGAGGGCATAAACACAGGAATAGGGGACAGATCCATGATCTGGACCCTCCGTTTCAGCAGTGGGGCCTGTGGAGCTTGTACTAATTTTCACAGTGGCACTTGGGTAGGGAAAATGTTTCCCACCCCTGCTCTAGATATTGATAGAATACAGTTAATAGATACAGTTGAGCCCCTTCCTGATTGGCCTTATTTTCTGGCAAGTGACCAATCAGCAACCATAGGAAGTTGGCTGGAGCTATGACATCACTTCCTGTTCCTTGCTCTAGTCTGTTCCTGAACTTGCCTTTTCCTTGTCTGAACCTGCTTCTAACCCTGTCTGTTCTGAATCTGTATGTTTCCTAGGGATGGGCGAACAGATCGCGGTTCGGGTTCGGCCGTTCGGTTCGGTTCAGTCCAGTTCGGTTCACCTGTTCGGGTTCGGCCGTTCGGATCATTCACTGCGTTCGGGTTTTGCCATCTGGTTCGGTTCGATTCGGGCATTTGGGCAAAGTATCGCGAGAGCCCATGATTGTGCCAGAAACTGGAAATTCGAGTGCGTACGGTACGGAGCTTGTGTGGGTGAGAGCATGTGTTGTGGCTGGCTGGGTGTTCGTTTTTGATTCGTGTGTGTTTTGGCTGTGTGGTGTGTGTTGGTTTTGGTTTGGCTGGTTGGTGAGTGTTGGTGGGTGCTGTGTGTTCTGTATTGGCTGTGTGTCTTTAAAAAGAAAAAAAAAATGGAGAAGAAGGTGATCAGTGCCACCACCATTAAACACCGGGCCTGGGGGAAGGCCAAGGTGGCAGAGCCGGTAGTGGAGGAAGAAGTTCCTATGGCCACTGCTGGACCTTCAGTGGTGGAGGAGGAGCCGGAGCTGGTGGGCACAGAAGGTGCTCCTGCCACTGCTGCCAGGTTTGTAAACTTTTTTTTTTACTTTGAGGACAAGAAACTTAAGGCTCTATCCGTTAGAGCAAACTCACTGTCATGCGGGTGGGTGCGTGGGTGGTGGGCATCAGTCAGGCACAAACAGTGGGCATCAGTGGGTAGCAGCGGATGTCTGTCACAGAGAGAGAGGGTACTGTAGTGTGGGGGGCTCTTCCATCAGTCAGGCACTAGCATGAGCAGCACCCCCATCCAAAAACGTGCCAGACTAGCAACGGTCTCCACTCTCCAGTTGCCATCCCATTCCCTACGCACCCCCAAATAAGGGCAGGATTTGCAGGTGCTGGCCACCAGAGTCTTTCCAGTTGCCATCGCTACTAGCACCCAAAGAAGGGCAGGATTTGCATGTGCCAGTCAGCCAGGGTCTCCCGATTGCCATCCCTCCCCAGCACCCAAAGAACGGCAGGATTTGCACATGCCAGCCAGGGTCTCATCCCTCCACAGCACCCAAAGAAGGGCAGGATTTGCATGTACCAGTCAGCCAGGATCTCCCCATTGCCATTCCAAGAACCCCAAGAAGGGCAGGATTTACACATGCCAGCCAAGGCCTTTCTAGTTGCAATCCCTAGCATCCCCTAGCACCCCAAGGAGGGCAGGATTTGCACGTGCCAGCCACCAGGGTCTTTCCAGTTGCCATTCCTAGTGCCCCAAGGAGGGCAGGGTTTGCACGTGCCAGCAAGGGTCTCATCCCTCCACAGCACCCAAAGAAGGACAGGATTTACACATGCCAGCCAGGGTCACATCTCCCATTGCCATCACCACTAGCACCCAAGGAGGACAAGATTTGCACGTGCCAGCCAGGGTCACATCTCCTGTTGCCATCGCTACTAGCACCCCAAGGAGGGCAGGATTTTCATGTGCCAGCCAAGGTCTCTCCATTGCCATCCNACCCCAAGGAGGGCAGGATTTGCATGTGCCAGACAGGGTCTCTCCATTGCCATCCCAAGCACCCCAAGGAGGGAGGACTAGAGGCATCATCATAAATGCATGATATTACTTTGGTGTTCTTAATGTGTTCCCATTTCAGAGAGGAATCGGATGCCGGTCCCAGCGCTGGTGCCACTGCCAGGCCAAGGAGGACCCCTAGGCCGAGGTCACCCGTGACACCTCCAGACATTCGGCGGACATGGTCGGATGTCTGGAGGTTTTATGACAAGGGCGACGGAATCACCACATGCAAGGTAAGGCACGGGGACTGGAACAACAGCAAATGAATTGCCCTATGACCTGTTAGGAACGGAAGTCCCCTGCAGAGAGAGACTGGTCTCCCAGTCCACCCACTTGTGGAGACAGAATGCAGGCAGGGCTTGAAAGACCATTGGTCTGACACAGTAGGGCACTTCTTATGTTCCTATCTTTTTGTGCTCTTTTTAGATCTGCCAAAAAATATTCTGGCTGCAAAAAGAGGAAACCACATCAGGGCTCATTGCCCACATCGAGCGGACGCATGGCAGGAGAGTGAGGTGGCAGGAGGAGGAGTCTGGTGTGGTCGTGGAACCTCAGCACCAGAAGGGGGGGGAAGGCAACCTAAAAAAGACGGCATGTAAGCCCTCCCCTCCCCACCCAGCCCGGATGTGGAGACCCCTGGAGTCTTATGAGGTCAAGGCCTTTCGGGCCGAGTTGGAGGACCCCACCTGGGACTTCGTGGCCAACCTGCAGCAGACAGCAGCTACCATGGAGAACCACCTGGTGGAGCAGTTCCAGGCATTCCAGGTGGAGAAGAACAAGGTGGAGGTGTACAGTCAGTACGTCTCCGCTGAGATGGAACACCTGGAAATGTACCACCAGGTGTTCTCCAGGTGACATCGGGCTGTGGAAGGGGCTGTGGTGTTTGCCGTGGCCCATGGCTACGACCAACAAGAGTCCCGGGTGGCCACCCCTCAGCCCTGTGCTGCGCCCCAATGGCTGTTGCCTTTCTCCCAAATCCCGAGGGACAGAGACTAATAGTTTAATTTATACGTTTCCTTTCAGTGTTTGCTTTTGGTTTCAGAATGTTGTTGTTGTTTTGTTCTTGTCGTTGTTTAAATAGTTTTAATAAAAGTTGTTGTATTTCTTGTTACGAGCTTCGTTTGACCTGTCCAATCTTTTATCCCTATGTGCTGAAGTTCTGACTGGCAGGTGGCAGAATCTCATACAGCTTGTCGATCCCTACCAGCAGCACCTGCCACCCCATGTAGCGTAGTTATTAACCCAAAGATGTGCTGTGCCAGCAGCAGGGTCTCAGCTTGCAGACAGCCCCCCAGGAGGTGCAGGGCTTGTGTTTGTGTGGGTGGGTGTGCCAGAGAGAAAGAGAGACAGGCTCCTTGGCAGCGGGCAGCAGGCGGCAGGAGCTGGTGGTCGGAGGGGCTTTTATTTCCAGCAGCTTCAGCAGGCATCCGCGGGTGGGTGCGGAGGAGAAGGCTGTTTTGGGGTGGGGTGGGGTTTGGATGGCGTGTGGGTGAAGTGGAATGGAATGCGACCCCCAGTGACTGGAATGATGGTCCCAGAATCTCATTGATGGCTCCTGGGACGGGCGGGCATGACTGCTTCAGGGCTAGTGGAATGACAGCCTAAAGCCTATTAGACACTTTTCATTCAATCATGTGATGGGTGGTAGCAGCAGGTACAGGAACACACACAGGCAGGCAGGTAGGCAGGCACATATAATACATTGTGTTATATTCCATCTCAATATGGTAGGTTTGCTGAGTGCTGGATGTGGGCAACGGGCATTGGGTGCATGAGCACAGATGGGAGTTCTTCCTGGATCTGGCAGGTGGCAGCCAGGGTAGCTGGATATAACTACCTCCCCCCCTCCAACCCCCATCCCTCTCGTTCTAGCTGGGAACCTCTCTCTCTCTGGCCATATAGTGCAGGTGACAGCATGAGTGGGATCGTGTCTGTCTCTCCTTCTAGCAGTGGGGAGACTTTCTCTCCCACTCTTATTTCTCTTTCTCTCTTTCACTCTCTATCTCTCCATGAACAGCAGGTTGCGTAAAGAAAGGTGGAATGACAGCGCCCCGTGAGGGGAATGGCAGGGCACAAGAATCCTGAGGGTGGGTTCTGGGGCTGGATTGGAAGCTTCTAGATACATATTGGCCACAGCCCTCCCTGCCGGTAACTTGGCCCCAGAACCCTGACGGCAGGTCCTGGGGCTGGAGTGGCTGTTTCTTGATGCGGTGAAAAGACATCGCCTTCGTGCAAGGAATGATGGCCCCAGACCCATGATGGTGGGTCCTGGGACTAGAGTGGCAGCTTAAAGATATTGGCCACAGCCCTCCCTGCCAGTAACATAGGCCCCAGAACCCTGAGGGCGGGTCCTGGGACTGGAGTGGCTGTTCCTTGATGTGGTGGAAAGACATTGTCTCTGTGCGAGGAATGATGGCCCCAGACCCATGATGGTGGGTCCTGGCGCTAGAGTGGCAGTTTAAAGATATTGGCCACAGCCCTACCTGCCACTAATGTAGGCCCCAGAACCCTGACGGTGGGTCCTGGAGTTGGAGTGGCTGTTTCTTAATGCAGTTTTCCCAGACAGTGGGTCCTGGGACTCATAAGAGCCCCATAGATATAGATATAGATATCCTAAATCTAACTGCTCTTAACTATTCTAAAACCTATTGAACTAAATGGAATATCCTAATAATTAACTACAAAGGTCTTGTCCTTCAAACACACTGTATCTCTATCTATATAACTAAACTAACTACTATGTATATTTATCTAGTAACTGTCTATCTAATAACTATCTATCTATATATACACAATATTACACAGGGGAAAACACAAGGAACACAGGGAGGGGTACAAAAGTGAAATGAAAATCAATCTAATAATAATCCTACTCTAAATAAATTCAAAACTTAAAACCGGGGAACGGAATCAGGGATGGAATAAGAGGGAGAGGGAAAAGGATTGACTAGAGGAGGGAGGGAGGAAGGAAGATTGAACACAGGGAGGGGTAAAACAAAAAAATAACACCTAAATCTATCTAATCTAAGTTAAATAAATGATACTATGGAGGTAGATGGGTTGGATGGGTGAAATAGGAGGAAGATGGCAATGGATTAGGAAAAGGAAGAAACAAAAACTGCTGGGAGAGAGGGAGCCTTATGAAATGCCTGCTGTTCAGGAACAGTGACTAGCTCAGAAGGTATTGGGAAGGGGGTAGGCAATCAGTTTTGTTTCTTCCTGCGACCGCCTCACCGCAAACTCCATTGGCTCCGTGCAGCCTAGCCCATGGCCAATCGCAGACTGCGAAGCCAGTCGTCTGAGGCAAAACGGGATGGTGATTCGGCAGACTGGCTGCTACTCCAAGCCTCTCCACCCCTGCTGCCTGGAAGTCTTCTCCTCAGCTGACTCCCCCTCCCTGTCACGTTTTGCCTTCCAGTCACATGTTTTTGCCACCCGAACTCACCCGAACGTGATCCGAACTGACCGAACTGTTTGGTCATTTAGACGTTCGGAATTGAGTTTGGTTTGGTCTGTTCAAGTTCGGATTCGGGTTCGGTCATCCAAACAGGTCGAGTTCGGGCCGAACTCCGAACTTCTGAACCGTGTTCGTCCATCCCTAATGTTTCCACTCCTGAGCCTGCATGACCTGATCTGTTCTAGTCTGGGCTTCAGTTCTGACTTCATTCCAGATCTCCAACCTCCTGGTCATTCACTCCCAGCTCCCACAGTTTAGAAAACACCCTGAGGGTTATTCTGAACACTTAGGGGTTAATCATGGTTTTTTTGCCTGGATTTTGTTTCCGATGAAACCAGGTGTTTCGTTGATTATTCGGTCAGAATTCCAATCAGTTTGAACCAAAAAAATAACCATAAATTGACCATTTGCACATGAACAAAATGATGACCACAATTCTGTGCATGCACAAAACTATCCAACCAGAAATTCAATTGGTTTCTGACAGCCATTCCGATTTCATGGAACAATTCCAGTCCTATGAAGTCATTGCATCCTATTTGTGACTACATACTCTTCGTTTCTCAGGATACCTACTATCGATCTGTGAAAGCTCTGTACACTGTTGGATACAGCACGTCTCTTGTTTCCCTCACCACAGCGATGGTTATCCTGTGTCGATTCAGGTAAGTCACTGAATGAGTGGGAAATTATGTATGTGTAGAAGAGATCCCAATAACTATGGAAACCAGAAATAGTCAGTCCTTGACCTCAGCAATTGCAAAGATGAGATTAAAATTGCCCCTAAAAGTAAAGTATGTCCAGGGGGCAGAGTAATGCACTCTTATTTTTGCTTGTGTTCCTCTCAGATACACAGGAGGAAATCTCAGCATCTCTCAGTATTGGCCTCACTCTGTCCTTGCTGCAAGGTCGATTAGGTTAATTCCACTCTTAGGGAAGCCAATAACAAAATTACTTAATTCTGTCCTGATTGCAGTCAGTAGTAAGTGGCTGTACCTTGCTCCTTTTGCAGTGAACAGGGGTTTTTTTGGGGGAAGAAGGGGATTAGTCCATGAGAACTCCACTCTGTGACACTAAGGGGGTAGAAAATTCAATTGGTGGAGGACCAGGTGGAAGACTGGTGGCCTGGTGCAGTGGATCTCCTCATTTGCTCCCTCCTCCTTTCTCAGGACGGAGGCTCTGAGATGGCTGCTTCTAGGACTGAAACGAAAAGATGTTTTCCTGTTTGTGAAAAAAAATGTGGAAATAAAATAGACATTTTTTGCAAAAATCAAAAAATGCTGGAAATGAAATTTCAGCCATATAGCTGGAACGAAAAGTTATTTTTCTTTTTGAAAAAAATAATAATTTGGAAACAAAGGGCATTTTTACACACACCTTAAAGTTTTAGATTTTTCAATCTTCATATTTATTGTATTTTAAAAATATTGTTAGCTGCCCCAAGCTGTTTTTACAGGAGGGGCAGGCTAAAAAATTGATATATAGATTAATATAAATAAATTGTTCACTGGAGGATTGCAGCTTCCCGGGCTACCCACGCAGAATCCATGGAGAGCACGAAATTCACTTTAAAACTAGTGGTTGTAGGATTTCCCTTTGTTGAGGCCATGATGAATCATATGTTGAGGTCATCTCTTTCTCCATATCTAGCCCAACTATCTGTAAGACATGGAGAGGGTTCTGCACTTGCACCACACCTTGGAGAACAACCTGTGTGAACTCCTGCAGAAGGAGTCCATACTCCCTGCTAAGGCTGAAACAGAAAACCGATGTGTTCCGCACTGTGCAATAAAGGTGTTCATTTCGCTACTTTCACTCTGCTACTTCCACCGGCTGCAAAAATAGCAGAACATTGTTTGTTCCGATAATTTCTGTCTTCCTCAATTTCCACCAGCAATGCGAAGTAGCGAAGTAGTGTTTGTTCTGACCGTTTCCCAGATTGTTCCGACAGTTTCCAAATCAGTGGAATGCCAGCCAAATTGGTGGAATTCTGGTGGAAAAGCTGCGGAAAGTCACGGGTAATTCCGAAATGGTGGAATGAAATAGTGGAGCGGAAAAAGGAGTTGCCGCTTCAGCCCTACTCCCCACTGTGTGGGGACACCCACTCCTCAGCCAACTGTAGCTCTGGATTCTACTATGGCCTGTTGATGATCAGCACAAAGTCAATCAGGGCTGCTATAGGGAACCAGTTCCACCCATTATGCTGGCTACATATGAACCACAACCCAGGGGAGCTCCTCCATGTTTTTGGTTTTTTTCTGGAACAGCCACCTCAGATTTGCCAGTAAGTAGCCAGCCCTATGTTTGTAACATCTGAAGTCACTCTGGCTTTATGGTGGCCCATTTTCAAGTAGGAAGCCATGACCTGTGTGCCCCTTACTGAGTCTTCCTTCAGCAAACCAGGTAGGAAAGCAGGGTGCAAGAACAGCCTCTGCCAATGACTGCAATCCCAAGTGGGATCCACGCAGTTTCTGCGCAACTCAATAAATTCCTATGGGGATGTGCAGCGTATGTGGGGCATGGGATCGGCCTCAATGACTCAGTGGGCGTGAACCTCTGTGCCACATCTAGAATGTCAAGATGTCTCTGAACTGGAGAAGCACAGACCAGCGTTCCCAGAACTACATGGCTGGCTGATCTCATGACTGCCCAGACTCTTGGTTTTGAGGCATGTTCTTCACAGCCTTCCATGCTCTGTTCTAAAAAACCCATTCCCTCTCCTCTTCTTTCCTCTTTCAGGAAACTGCACTGTACTCGGAACTTCATTCATATGAATCTCTTTGTTTCGTTTATTCTGCGAGCCATCTCGGTCTTCATTAAAGATGGGGTACTGTACGCCGAACAGGATAGCAACCATTGCTTTATCTCTACGGTAAGTCAAACCCAAGCTGGAGCCTGTAGGCATTCAAGAGGGTGAGGATGTTGATATTTGTAATATGATTGGTGAGAAGGAATACAATTTGGCAGAGGGGAACGCAGGCCCTGAGTAGTCGTAATGTAAATAACTTAAAGCATTTCTACATCTCCGGACCTTTTTTGTCTGTCCATAAGGCCAAAACAAATACCCAAACTGGATATTGAATTCTACGGATTTGGGGTATTTATTTTGTTTCCAATGAAGAGAATATAAAATATTATATTGTTTCTCGCTTCGTTCACAGAAACAACTACCTCTTTAAGTTATTTTGGTTATTCAGTTGTTTTCAGTATTTGTGCTAGGGAAAATGGTGGAAATGTATCTTCATCCTTATTGAAATAACCTTGCCCCTAAGCAGCATCATGACATCACAGCATTCTGTATGGGGCAGTGCAATTAACAATGTGCTATTAACAGTATTACAATTACGCTTTCCCCCACAGTACCCTCTCAAGTGATTGCTTTTATACTGTTCCATTGCCTATTTCACATTGATATTCCAACGACTATGCCACCGTAATTTTTATCTTAAATCCATCTCGCTAGTGTTGGCAATTTCCCATCGATCACAGGCTGCATTTACATTTCCTTTACAATTTGTTTCTTGGTCTCTCCCCATTGTATTTGAAATGCATCTGATAATTGTTCAGCTGATTTCTCTGGCTTTTTACCAGCCTGTAGAAGGCCCCTGTATGACCCAAATATTTACCCAGTCTTGCCAACAGAAATCAAATCAAAAGGTCCAAAAAAAATATCTCATCTGAACTATGTTGTATCCATCTTTGTACAGCATAGCGCAATGCTTTCCCCATGCCTAGCCTCACCTTTCAAGTTTCGGCACTGAGCAGCAACTCCCACAAATAACAGGGAAGAGAAAAGTTCTGAAGTCCACACAGCATGGTGCATCCTTTATGAGCCACTTAGTAATCTTGGTACTTTCCAAGCATTTCTTCCATTTAAAACTGTTCCTTAGATTCCTCCACACACAACTGTTTCCCCCCCCCCTTTCTTTCCCCCCGCCCCCCCCGCCCGTAAGACCGCCAGGACTTCAATATCACAATTAACAGCCATTGTTGTTCTCCCCACCAGCACTCAACATCCT
The DNA here is from genome assembly GCA_003113815.1 of Sphenodon punctatus. Classification (NCBI taxonomy): domain Eukaryota; kingdom Metazoa; phylum Chordata; class Lepidosauria; order Sphenodontia; family Sphenodontidae; genus Sphenodon; species Sphenodon punctatus. The sequence goes on along the minus strand of QEPC01003143.1, from coordinate 3,627,034 downwards.
TAGGCCTCCCACAAGCCCTCATAAACCGCCTCCCGACAGCTAAAATTGACTTTCCGTTCTCTTCCGCCACATCTACTAAGTGGCCTTTGATATTTTTTCATAAAACCTGTATATGTGATTATTATAAAAAGGAAAATGAAAGGTCAGGTTGTTTTTGTATTTATTATAGGATTTCAAGGGATTTAATAGCCTGGTTGTCAAATTCCCATCAACCAAGGTTGCCAGGTAACAAGTAGTTGATTTTGGCTGTGTTTTTCAGGTGGAATGCAAAGCCGTCATGGTTTTTTTCCACTACTGTGTCATGTCCAACTACTTTTGGCTCTTCATTGAGGGACTCTACCTCTTCACTTTGCTGGTGGAGACCTTTTTCCCAGAGAGGAGATATTTCTATTGGTACACCATCATTGGCTGGGGTAGGTGGCATTTCTTATCTGTGACATATTAGCAAATATCTGTCTTGCCTGTCAGTTGATGAAGAGTCCTGTGTCGCTCAAAAGCTTGCATACCCTCATTAGCAGAAATTGGTCCAATAAAAGATATAATCGGAATTACCTTGTCTCTGTATTTGAAAATGACTTGCATTATTTTTCTTGAAACAAGGATTTTACTGAGAAACAAGAGGATGGTTGTAATGAAAGAGAAAATGGCATACCATTAGGGGTGGGCAGCACTTACCTCTTTCATTTTTGTTTTATGGGTTAAAAACCCATCCGTGGGGAGGCAGGGGGGGCGGGAGTTGTGATCAAAACGTTTTTCAATCAGAATTCTGATTGAAATTTCAAACCAGCTCTAATTCTTGTCAATTGAAACAAAGTGATTAAAAAATACCAGTTGCTTCCTGCTTCACTTGGCCTTCCAAATTAGGGCTGAAGCAGATGAGCCAGTTCCTCTTTGGGGATTTAATCAGCATTTTTGGAATGGGCTGCAAAAATCGGGTGGGTATTTCAGCCACGCTGCATCTCTGCAGTCCATTCCAAGTGCCCTCACCCACCACCAACAACCATCCGTATATGTGCAGTCGAGCCTTTTCTTTAATGTGCATTAGTGCTGCAGCTTGGTCCTTGTTTTTTCTCAGTATTTGTCAAGGACCAGAATTTCGGAGGACTTGCCCTATAAATTCAGTACTTGGTCAAATTTCGGCCGAGTTCAGGGTGGAAGGTCAAAGGGCAGCGGCTGTGGAGGGAATACTGCAGCAGGGGCTTAGGGAGGGAGGGAATAACCCAACATGGGCCTGGAAAATGGGGGCAGATCTAGTGGGGGCCTAGCAGGGGCTCAGGGGGGGTATACCTGAGAGGGTGGGGGCCTAGCAGAGGGTCATTAGTAGTGTGTGTACCTTCTGGAGGGGGTCCTGTGATGCATGGCCCCTATCTGGGCTGGTAAATGAAAAAAAAAAAAAAAACTAGGCATGTTCAGAAGGGCCTGAATGGCATGCAGAAATGAAAAAAAAATCCCAAGAGTAGTGTACCCACACCATGGTCCACCATAAGTAGTGAGTGCACCCACTTAAATCATTATGCTAACGAAGCAGTACACAAAAATGCAGGCTAGCAAGAATGGGACGTTCTCTCAAGAAGAATACAATAACCCCATAAAACAGCGTGCAACTGCATGGAGAAATAAACCCCACCCAAAGCCAGCAAGCCCAGCAGTCACAAAATGAAGAAATCAGACAGTCACATCCCTCACCCCCACAGGGGAACCCTCTTGGCATGGCATTGGTACTGTGGCACTGGTAACTTGAACAGACCAGACAAAACGAAATGGAGCCAAGCAAAGAGATCCCAGTCTGGCCTCATGGTGCCAAGGAGTTGCCAGAACAGTAGAAGTTACACTTTACAATTAGGCTCTCTTGTGTCATGCCACAACCTAGACAACACACACAACCCCGCAAAATAGTGTGCAGCTGAATGGAGAAATAAAAATTCCACCAAAAGGCAGCCAACCTGCCCAGCAGACAAAATTATAATAACACCCACAAGAAAGAAACCAGACATTCACTCACACCCGGGGCACCCTCTAGTCTTGGCATGGCATTGGTACTGTAGCATTGGTAACTTAGTAACTTGAACAGACCAGACAAGAGGAACTGAAGCCAGGCAGAGAGATCCCTCTGGCCTCATGGTGCCAAGTGCTAACCAAGCAACAGGAAGAACTAGAAGCAATGTGGCACCCAGTTCTTTTTAAAAAACAAAACAAAAACATGGCATGGTAAAGGTAAACATAACACCCATCCCCCAGCATTGTCCCTATGGACAGGACAGACCAAAACATTCTAGGCCAGACCAGGCCAGGTCAGGTCGGGCTGGACTGAGCCCCCCATGTCCACCACCCCACATGTGCTTCACGGAAGGTCTGCGCTGGCCCATACCTGATGGGAGGGAGACTGAGGGTGATTTCAGATGTTACGGGCTCCCGAATCACCACAGTGGATTTCCAGCGGTGGTGAGCCGACCAACCACCCCCCGTGGTCCAGGAAGGCCCCGAACAGATGTGACTGGATCGGGACCATGGCAGGGAATCGGGCTGACAGACCACAGCCCGGGGCAGCACAACAGATGTGATGCTGATTGCGGGCCATGGTCAAAACACTCAGAAGGCTCTGGGGAGGGGCAGGTGGAATACATGGCCAACAGAGGGCAAATGAAGCCAGAAGGGCCAAAAGGAAATGCCTGCCCACACAAGGGAAATGGGAAGGGAGGGGGAGGAGGGAGAAGAGCCACCGAGGCGGGACACACAATAGGCACAGAGAAAACGAGGTCACATCGGAACATGCAGTGCAAACACACGCCCGGGCACAGACACACCCATACGGGAAAGGGAGGGAAGGGGGAATACAGAGGGACGGCCAACACACACAGCACAAGGGGCAAAGGGGGGACCCGGGGCCAGAGAAGCGGGGGGGGGACCAGCCCGGGGGCAGGGCAGGACATGGGGAATGGCATCCAGAACCCCAACAACAGCACAGACGGCACGGGCAACCCCACAGCTACACAGGCAGCCTGGGCATGGGGGGACCCCCCAGGCATGGAGCACAGGCATAGGGGGAGACCGCATGGACAGGGAGCAGCCCGGGAACAGTCCAGGAGGAAGACAGGGACCTCATGTGCTGGCGAGGGTGTGATGAATGGGATGGAAGCGAGCTGGAAGAGCTGAGACAGTTCAAATACACACACCCCCCCCAGGAGGACACCAGGAGGCGCAATCCAGGGGTCCCAGAACCCCACGGTCACAGAATCAACCCCAGGGGGGCATGAGCACAGGAGGGATCGCAGCCATATGTTAAAGGACAGCAGCACCCGGGGTGCTGGGAGCCGGCTCGGAGAGCATGTCACAGCCACAGGAGAAGGCAGCCACGGAGGGGAACAACGGTTGCAGAGACTGGCAGGGAGGACCCAAAGCCACAGGCAGGGGCAGAGGAACCCCAGGAACCAGACAGCACAGCAACGAGCCTGGGACAGCATGGAGGGAGCGGGCAGCAACCCACGGCGTCGGGATGGAGGTGGGATCTCTCCGCGGGGCCCGCATCCAGGTCCTGGAAGGCACAGAGGGCCTCACAGCCAGCTGCAGGATGCCACAAAGGGGCCCATGGTGGGTGGCCTGCCAGGTGCACATAGTGGGGCCACTGGAGCATGCCCCGATGGTAGCCCAGCATAGTCATGTGGTGGGTGACAAGGCAGTAGGCCTCGAAGGGATCCTGCATGGCGAACCCCACCTGGACATTGGATTGGAACCATACACTAGCCAGCGCCGTCAGCTCCGCCCCGGTGGGTTCCGCCAAGTCATAGTCAGCAGCCGGGGGCCACAGAAGGTGACCAAGCTCCAACAGATGGTGATAGACCGCCCCACACAACCGCTGGTACCCATGGGCCTATGAACACAGTCAAAGAAGGACACAGCCAGGGCAGGGCCCCCCTCTACCAGACAGGCTGTGAAGGCATCCAGGCTGCACACAGAGAGAGCAGACATGGTCTCCGCCATGGACCACCCCACATACGAGCACCTCATCTCCAGGATGTGCCCATCGGGAAATGGACAAAGGCCCAGCATCTCTGCATGCAGCCAGCAATCGTGGACATCTTAATCTGGGCATCTTAGGAGCAATTGCATGGCCAGGGAATGCCACAGGTCACACAAGGCCATGGTCTCACGGAAGGTCCAGCTATGGGGGGCGCCGGGGGTGGAGGGGCCCGTGATTCCTGGGGAAGCACTGCCAGCCATGGTCCAGCAAGTGGCAGATACTAACTGCAAGGAAAGAGGGGCCCCACAATCCCTGGAGGAACAGGAGGGGAAGTAGGGGAGCTCCAAGGCCAAGCGATAAGGCCACAGGCCGCAACATGGCACGGCAAATGAGCGAGGCGTGGGGTGCAGACCCAACCCAGCTGCTGGAACCGAGCACACATACAGGACAGCCTACACAGAGATCATGGTGGCGAGGACAACAGGCAGCCAAGATAGATAGATGGGAGGTGATGACAGCAGGAATGCAGCTGCTGCCCGCGCGCCTGGGCGCAGGCCGATCCATGTGACAGGCCCCGTGCAGGGACCACAGGTGTTCTCAATGGGGCAGCCCCTGCCACCCCACCCAAGTCACCCTGCAGGAGCTGCCACTGCCAGCTGAGGGGGCAGGCAGAGGAGACCCTGGCCCCCCTGCCCAGTTGCCAGGTCATGACCTGGGGGTGGGGCCACATGCACCAGCCTATAAATGTTGCGGCTGCACTCCACCCAGGGCACCGTTCACCATGGAGCTGGGACGTTGGGTGCTTTTGAGATACACCTAGCAGTCTGCGCAGAGTGGTCCTGCTCTCACACTGACCTCTTGTGCATCCAGACCGCAGAGGTGCACCTGGATGCCCCACTGCGGGTGTGCATGGCCAGGAGCACAGCTACAGCCCGGAAAGTCTGCCACGGGTGCAGGCGCTCCATGGCCCGGCTCAGGGCCCAGCGGGTGTCCAGGACAGCCCGACAGGCACTTCTCTGCTCCCACGAGCAGGCTGCAGCGCTTCACGCGGTGGCCGGCCAGCTCCAATGGTGGAGGGAGACCATGGGGCATGCAGCCCTGCTTGCTATGCCCATTGCCCGGTGGGTATGGGTCACAGAGAGGGCACAGGGGTGGTGGGACGGGGTGCTGTCTCACTGGGACGAGGCCGCCTGGAGAGCACACTTTCGTATGGACAGGTGCAGCCTCCTGCGACTCGCAGAGCTGTTAACACCCTGGCTGGAGCAGCAGCACACCCCCATGCAGGCCCCCATTCCCATGGTCCAGCGGGTGGCCATTGGGGTCTGGGCCCTTGCAACACCCAACTCCTGCCAGTCCGTGTTGCAGCACTTCGATGTCAGGGTGAGAACCGTCGCCGGGCTCCTGCGGGATGTCTGTGAGGCGTTGGAGGGCATGCTCCTGGACCAAGCAATGCAGCTGATGGACCAGGAGACCATGATGACCAGTTTCATGACTGGAGGATTCCCCAATTGCATGGGCGCTGTGGACGGCACCCACATTGAGATCCTCTGCCCATCCGATGGGAGGCTGCAGAATATGGTAACCGACACGGGTACCACTCCCTGCAGCTGCAGGTGGTCGTGGACCACCGGAGGCGATTCATAGACAATTACACAGGCCACTCAGGGTGCAGAAACGATGCCCAGATCATGATCACCTCTCCCTTCTATGCCCGGATGTACCACGGGGACTTCGCGGACATGGGGATGACCCGGATCAAGGGGGTGCTGATGCCCCCTGCATCCTGGGGGACCCGGCCTATCCACTCACCCAGTGGCTGATTAAGGCATACCCAGTCTCCAGGAACCCTGTGGAGGCGTTGTACAATACCCGGCTGTGTGCCAGTCGGACCATGGTTGAGGGCCTTTGGGGCCCTCAAGCAGCGCTGGAAGTGCCTCGCGGGCCAGCTGGAGTACATGGTAGAGACCACGGCCTTGGTGATCGGAGCCTGCTCTGTGCTGCACATCGTGTGTGAGACCAATGGGGCCACCGTCACCTACCTCATGCCCCGGCGCCCTCCCGGCCCCGTGCCTCTCTATGTGAACTCTGAGTACCCGCAGGAGCACTGATACGTGAAGCACATCCGTGCTTCCCTGGCTTGGTGGATCAGCCGGGAGACCGAGGCTTGAGGCCGCACACCACCATCTCCACCACTCCGGGGCCCCCACTGGAACCCTGGGTGCGCCCATAGATACCCACCTGCCCCCGGGTCCGTGACACAGAATAATGGCAGCAACTGTGGTGCCCGTGCATTTATTGTGCATACCTCCTACAGCTAACCCCACCACCACAACCACCACCCACCTCAGTGCCGTGTCCACTCCCCCTAACCCCCTCCCCCCCCTTCCCCTATGACCTGCCTGTCTTCCCCTTGGCCACCCTGTGGCCGCCGTGGAGCTCTGGGAGCTCCCCTCCCATCTTTGTCCATGTCCCCGATAGTGTCCTGGGATGCCTCGGTGTTCTGAGGGGCAGGCGTTGTTGGGAGGGAGGGTGTACCCAGGGCTAGAGGGCCCCCCTGAGTGGTTGCTCCCTCCAGAGGCCTACAGGGACTGGTAGGCAGATGTGCGGGCCCTGCGGGGGTTCCGGCAGCTGGGGCAGTGGTGGAGGCGGTGGGGGTGCCGAGGGGCCTGGCATCAGGGCCGGGGCAGGCAGGTTGCCCGGCAGGGCGGCGGCCATAACATACGTGCTTATGGTCCCCGCGTTCAGCAGCGAGGTGAGGTGCCAATGTCATGGAACTGGCCCATCTTGGCAGAGTGCTCCCTCACCATCTGGTCAATGGCCTGTTCCAGCTGTCTGAACGCCTCCACCTGCCTGCTGTGCTCCCGGCACTCCCACCTCCATTTGAGTCGCACCTCTGTCTGTAGCCTCCGGTCCCTTGCCTCCACTTGCTGCACGGCCCTTTTGGTGGCCACCTCCATGCAGTCGATGGCTGCTATCATCTGCTCTCCCTGCTCAGTGGTGGTGCGAACTATGTCCTCCACCTGTTCCTCCCTCCAGCGCCATACCCGTGCATGGGGCTTCCTCATCCGCTGAGCCAGGGGCATGGGGCCAGTTTGCTGGGACCCGGCAGCTTGCCCTTTTTGGGTGCACAGTAGGGGTTGGTTAAGTGCCCCAGCCACCCGCCCCCCTCCTGTGCCACAGTGGGGGGCTTATGCGCCCCCCCTCAGGAGGGGGGCCGGTGTCCTCCTCTGGAGTTCCCCTGTGCCTAGGACCCCCCTCCGCCACACCACATGGGCCAGGTCCCCTGTCCATCATCCCCCAGCCCCCTCTCCTTCCACCTGCCAAGGTGCCTCACCTGGGACTTCTGGCTGCTCCTGGGGCTGCTCGCTGCCGTCCCCCTCACCTGCCTGTCCCAGGTGCTGGGGCGTTCCATAATCTGTGAAGATATGGGGAGGGATGGGTGGGGGTAGGCAGACCGTGTCCCTCGGCATCCCCCTGGCCCCCTTTCCATGGTCTGGGATGTCAGGGGTTGCTGGGGGTGGCCCCATGGCCAGTGTGTCCCCCTCCCCCCCCTCGGCCCATCCCCTCCAGTGCATCTCCCATTCCACCCTCAATGGTTCAGTTTCTTACCCTCAATGTCGGTCTCTGAGCCCTCCAAGACTGGTCCCTCATTGTTACTGCGGTCCCCCTGTGTCCCCTGTCTGTGAGCGACCAGTGTGCTGGCCTCAGCTCCTCCCGGTATGGACATTGGTTGGGGGCTCTTTGGGCTGGTGCACGAGGGGGGCCTGCCACTCCCCGAAGTCCCGGGGAATTCCTCTGGGTGTGTGGGGCCCCCAGAGTTGGTGCCTTCTAGCGGGGTGGCGAGTGGAGGGGGTACATTGGCCCGTTCCCTGCCCTGGACCACGGCGCTCCCCATGAGGTGCGGGGCAACTATGGATCCCGTGAAGGATACGGTCCAGGGCGTCAAGGTAGGGGGCAGTCTGGGCTCCATGACCAGACCACCAGTTGTTGTCCTTGATGGCCTTGTGCCCCCTCTTGAGCTCCTTCAAATTGAGTGGCACTGGGCCACTGTCCTGCAGTGCCCCACCGCCTCCATGTCCCGCATGATCTCTTGGTACACGTGCTCATTCCTCTGGATCACCACGAGCTCCAGCTGGTGCTCCAGGGTCCCCCAGATCCTGATGAAGTCCTGGGTTTCCCTGTGCCCCCATTGCCCTCTTCGGTGGTACGGCCATCTCCCATGTGGTCCCTCATGGTCCTCCTCCTCCTCATGCCCTCCGCCCATCTCCTCCGGGGGCTCAGGCTCCTGGGCCCGTTTCCATATCTGTGGGTCATCATAAGGGGGGGGCGGTTGGTTGCTGGGTTGCCTCAGCCCCATGGCCCTCCCCATTTCCCCCCTCCTGCCAGCCCCCCCAGCCCCCCTTGGTGTCCCTGTGCTGCTGCCCCCCCAGTCCCTTTACCCATTTCTGGGTTGCCTCATCCCCCCGGCCGGTTGCCGGCTCTGGGGAAGCCTGTCCCGGCTGTTGCCGCTGCTCTTCCTCCACCGCTTCCATGTGAAGCATGACCACCTCCTCCGCCCGTGTCTCCTCCATCTCCTCCTCCTCCCTTGCTCGCTCGCCCTCCTCTCGCTTCTCCCTTCCGCCTCGCTCCATCCCACCACGTTCCCCTGCTGCTGGGTGCCCTTTAAATCTCCCTCCCCAGCCTGTGCTCATTGCCTAGCAGCGATGCTGCATGCTTTGTCCCCAGCTGGGAATCGTTTTGCTTGCTTCCAGCTGGTGGTTGCCATTCAGTCATTATGTTTTGTTGTTTCCCGGTGGGAATTGCTTTGACCACCCTTTCGGAGATGGTCCACCCAGGACCTCCATAAGGGTGGTAAACTTTGTCCCCTACTGCTACTGGTGATTGTCTGTGGTGAACATCTGGCACCTGCCGAACAGACATTCGGGGCCCTTTGTCCCCACCGTGGGGTTGTGTGTAGTTCACTGTGGTTAACTGTGATCTCTTAACGTCTGAAAACACCCTGAGCCCAGTTTAGCCTGGGTGACCAAGCCTTAGCCTGGGCTGCATCTGTGACCGCTGCCACCTGACACATCCCGTAGTGGCTGGCAGACCTCCCACCCCAGGATAGTAGCAGTCAAATATTTGACGGTGACAGACCAGACATGCAGGTGAGTCCCAGGCTAAGGTGAACTATTGCAGGCTAAACCAGGCTAACGTCACGTCACATGGTCTGTTTTCACCCACTCGCTTTTAGCCTCCGTTCCCCATCAGTAAAATAGGAATAATGATGACCTACCTCACAGGGTGGTTGTTGTTGTGAGGAAGAATTCATTAAGAATTATGAATTGCTTTGAACATTGAAAGTGCTACATAAACGAATAACTATAATTCTGAAACAATTTTATCAAAACACCTTATCATTTCATTTCTAAACTGCAAATTTGATTTTGCCTCTGTCTCCCATTTGCAGGTACACCTACCATTTGCGTCACCATCTGGGCCGTGCTGAGACTTCACTTTGACAATACTGGGTAGGTGTCCCTGTAGGAGAAACTGGTCCTCCTTAAACTTGCTTGCACGTTTGTAGCGAAGGACAGAAGTTATCTGAGCCTGAATCTTGGAAGTGCTTACCCGCGAGTAATTCCATAGGCTACCGTAGAGCTGCTTTGGATTTGGTGGGACTACTTATAACACGCTTGTATGGCGGTGAGAGTTAGTCCTGGATTGAAATAGCTATTTCATTTTTTGTGGAAATTTCTACAAAAATGGAAAAGCGATTGTTTTTATCAATCGGAATTCCGATTGGAAATTTGTTCCAATCCCAACTGAAACGAAACAAACAAACAAACAAAAAGCCACGGCACTTGCACTAATGGCCACTACCCTTATCCAAAAAGGTGACAGCAGCATGGCCACCATGTTGGATGTGGGAAGCCGATTTGTGCGCAGTGGCTTATCTTTTAAATATTTTGTCTGCTTCTGATTAGAATCAGACAAAAAACCACCTGTCCTGGGTTTCAGTTGGAATAGGTAAACGGTCCATTTCTGATTGAATTGGAACAGGCGAAATTTGCATTCCCCCCCTAGCTGGAGTTTGGGGTTATTTTACCCGGGATAATAGCTGCACATTTTCTGTGAACATGGACTGACCGAGCCTCACCCCTCCACACACACAGTTCCTCCCAAATTTGTGGTGCTGTGACTTTTGTAAGATTGAAAACCCAGTGGTAAGAGTGGAGTGTCAAAAGCCCATTGGTACCCTCTCTGCCAGTGACCTCTGAGCAAAGTTGCGGTCCCTTAATCACTTAGCCCATCTATTATTTATTTAGTTAGTTTAATTTTATCCTTCCCTTTCCCATAGGCTCAGGACAGCTTACAATACAAAAATAGAAAATCCCTTTAAAACCAAATAAAATCCCATTTAAAACCATGCCCGCCCGTTAGTAGGCCTGGGCAAACAAAAAGGTCTTATGTTGCTGTCTACTCCCATTGAAGCCAGGAGAACTCCACCCTGGGTGGAAACAAGTGATACCTGGGCAGACACAGGAAAAAAGGCTGGGGCACAAAGCAAATGTGTCTGGCCAGCACAGCCCGGGGGCGCGGGAAGAATGGGGAACGTGCGGCCAACCCCACCCCGCATGGTGCCCAGTGCCCCGCCTCCCCCTGCATAACAAGCAGCCATGGCAGCCAATGACAGCCAGCCAAGCCTGCCCATCATGGAAGACACACAAACGTGCAGCCCTGATCAATCGGGCAGATCTTAGCCCAGCCTGTGACTTTGGAGGTTTTGCAAAGTTAGAGACCAGGGTTAGCTGCCAACACGACCTGGGATACAACATCTGACGGCACCTGCACAGATCATGTGCCAGATCATGCTAAAGCAGGCCACAGCGGTCTGCAGCCACGTTTTTTTTTAACCCCCCTGGCATCCTCTCACCAAGTCCATCGCTCCTAGAGCTGACGTGGATATCTGCAGTGAATATCGTACTTGATGACTTTGCCAAGATGATCTTTGAATCAGGTCCAACAGAGGGGATATAAAATCACTCGTTCACACTTGGTTCAGATATTCACCTTGGGTTCCTGGGTTGGTTTTTCTGTTTGGTTTTCCCCCCAAACCTTTTAAAGTCAAATATTCAGTCAGCAAGGTGCAGGACAGAGGAAGCTACCAGTCCACTCCCCGCCATCTCTTCACCTGCTGCCCCTCATCCCAGGGAGTACTGGCGTTTCTCCTGCCTCTGCTGCCAGATGCTCCTGGGGTGTGTTCCATCTAGCGGCTCTTGTTTCAACAAGGCTACAGCATTTCAACCACAAAATATATTTAAAACTACCAGTGACCTTCTCTTTGAGGGGATTTGAAGTTCTAGCAAAGCCTTTGAGAATATCGGCAACACAAAAACATGTCTCTCCTCCAGGTAGGGTGGCCAGATATTGAATTATACAAAATAAGTAAATAAATGTGCAAATTGTGTTTATTTATTTATTTACGTATTTGTATCCTGTCCTTCCCCAGAGGCTCAGGGCAGCTCACAAAAACATTTATAAAATATAATATAAAAATATTTAAAATACAATCCTCCCCAAGACCAAACCCACTCTCCCCCTCCAACAGCTTCCCACCTAATCCCTTCTTATTCCCCAACCCATCCTCCCCCTTAAATCAACTCGAATGCAGCCCTGCAACCTGTATTTCTCATAATTGTCCTCTAAAATTGGCATATCTGGGTACCCTACTTCTAGGGCAGCAAAGCTCTCGCCCAGGGTAAGGCACCTCAAACCTGGAAAAATGAATTTGGCCCATGGTTAGTTTTTATTTGGCCCTTTGCCAGTCCTTAGATCTACCCCCAGATGTTAGTTCTGTCCCCAAGCACTCCAAGAGTGAGCTCAGAGGAAGGAATCGAAGGTGGATATTAGGGGTATCCTAATCACCAGGCTTCTGGTAAAGGAATGACAGATGCCGTTCTCCAATATCTCCACCTATTTCTTTTCTCTCCCTTTGTTTTAGGTGCTGGGACATGAACGACAATACAGCCTTGTGGTGGGTGATCAAGGGTCCTGTGGTTGCATCGATAATGGTAAGTAACCCAAGGAAGAAATTGCTCTTCATAGGGCTGGGATCAGTTGGAATGGTGCAGTTAATTGCGCCCTCGAAGTCAGACATGGCTGGCTGTAGAATTTCATTTGCCCTAAAATTTCATTTGCCCTAAAACTATCTGTCCTTGGGCCAGAAGGTACTTCCAAGGTCACCCAGTTAGACCAGTCTTCTGCACAAATGCAAGTAAATTTCCCCAACAGAAAACCCACCAAAACTGCTAATAATACTTGATCTACAAACAGAGATTGGGAGTGGTTGTTACCGAGAAGGGCAACAAAAATGATCAAGGGCATGGAAGGGCTCCCGTATGAGTAGAGGCTTGGTAGGTGGGGGCTCTTCAGTTTGGAGAAGAGATGATTGAGAGGAGATATGATAGAGGTCTATAAAATCATGAGTGGTGTGGAACTAATAAACAAGGAGCAGTTACTTACCCTCTCAGCTAGTACTAGAACTAGGAGACACTCCATGAAACTCATGGGTGGCAAGTCTAAAACAAATAAAAGAAAATATTTTTTTCACTCAGCGTATAATTGGGTTGTGGAATCTACTGCCAGAGGCTGTGGTAAGGGCCAGTACTATAGATGAGTTTAAAAGAGGTTTGGACAAGTTTCTTGAAGATAGGTCCATTAGCAGCTATTAGCCAGACAGGATTAGGGAACATGACAGGAGCTGGGGGAAAACAACAGGGAATGGATCCCCCATTGTGACCTGTTGGGTGCTTCTCCCAAGCCACCGTGATTGGTCACTGTCGGAGGACAGGATGCTGAGCTAGATGGACCAGTGGTCTGACTCAGTATGGCACTTCTTATGTTCTTATGGGAGTGACCAGATGGGAGAGGCTGTATCCCATGATGTGAGTCAGGAAATCACATCCAGCAGAAGACCATAGAAGGCAGACTGGTGACCAGAGCTGGCTAAACAGTGACTGGAAAGAACTCTGGGAGTGGCTGGAGAATTGCTTCTTGAAAACCCAACATCCACACGAACACTAACATGGGGTGAACTAAATCCTGTGGTTCAAAAATGTACACATTGTCTGAAAGGGAGCTTTGGAGACACAACCACATGCTCTCACAAATGCTTCCCCAAACTAGGGCTGGATGAAAACAGCCCTTCTGCTTTCATAGACATTTTTTTGTCCATTTTTGGAATGACGTTCAAAAGTTCTGATCGAAGGGTTTCGCCACCTAATGTGAATGCACAAATGGTGGCAGCCGTACCGCGCATGCACAAAATGGCGGCTGCGTGGCTACCATAATTTTGCACTTGCACGCTCGGCTGCAAAATTGTTCTGATCAATCTGGTGAGATGGGGAATCGGAATGCTTTCCAGTTCTTGTTTTGCCAAGTGAAACAAAAATGCCATGGGTTCTGTTGAAAATGGAATCTGGTTGAAAATGGAATTTCAGTCCTACCTCAAACTGTTTGCGTGGCCACTGGGGAATGAAGCCAGATGCCTGGGGAACTTTACACAGGGGTTAGTGATTTGCATAGACAAACCTACAGAGTCTCTCTATTTCACTCCTACTTGCTTGAGGAAGGAACCTGAGAGAGCTGAAAGATTGCACGTTTCCACCAAATGTTAGTTGGTCCAATAAAAGATATCGTTCGACTTACTTTGTCTCCATTACGAGAAAAGAGAGACAGATCCAAGCAAGTGTTGACTGTGTGACAGTGTCACGCCTGATGTGTGGGGGGAGCTGTGCAGGCCCTGCAGGGCCCTAATAAATGGAGGGCGGTGGGGCATGAATGAATTTCAAAGGACAGCATGAGTGTGACAGGAACATACGGGGAAACGGGGTCTAGAGATTAATGCCGGGACGTCAGTGCAGGATCAGGTCCCAGAAGAGTAGAGCAGGATCAGGTCGAAGGGCATGCAGGAACTGACATATGGACCAGGAGCCAGGACAGATGGGCAGGGGATACACGGCAGGGAAGAAGCGAACAGGGTGGCAGAGCATATATGCCGAGCACTTAGGGAACGCAGGCAGGCCGATATAATCCACCCAGATTCCTATGGCTACAGTCCTGCCTTTTCTATGTCAGGTGGCCAGCCAGGAAGAGGGGTGTGTGGAGCAATGGCGAGGAGGGGTGGGGCCTGACCAGCACAGCCAGAGTCTTTAGCAAAACCCCTGAGACTTAGCTAGAGTGTCTTACTACTACTACTACTTAGCATTTTTCTAGTGCCACTAGGCGTACGCACAACACAGTGCTTTACAGGCATAGGATGCAATCCGGTAGCCGGCGCATGCCACCCCCTATGTGCGGCGCACAGCCAGAATGCGTGTGTTCAGGAGTGCACGTGTACGTAGCAGAGCCATGCAGGGCAAATGTGCAACCTGGAGCAATGCGCCCAACCCACACAACCTACAGCCTGAGGGATCAAGCAGATATGACTCCTGCTCCATCCCCCAAGCCGTGGGGCGTGTGCGCTCAGGGGGGTCACATCTGTCCAGGTTGCGCCCTTGGCCCGTGCAGCTCTGCTGCATGCACTGCGTGCACCCACGCCTGAGCACACGCATTCGGGCCCGAGCATTGCACCTGCGGCGGCTGACGCAGACTAATGGATTGCACCCATCGGTTATTGGAGATAGTGGGCTTACAATCTAAGATGGACACGGGTGAGGGGAACACACAGGGAAAGACAGATGCACACATATTCCCATTTCACAGATGGGGAACTGAGGCTGAGAAGTCGTGACTTGCCCAAGGCCACCCAGTGAGTTCATTGGCTAGGGTGACATTCCAACCCTGGTCTCCCAGTTCCAAGTCCACCATTGTATCCATTATACCACACTGTCTCTCGCACTCTCTCGGAGGTAATGAGGATCCAGCTACTATGCTCAGGATCAATTCAATTCCCAGTCCTCACTGTGAAGAAACACTAATGTAAAAGACAGGTCCATACAGAGCCTCAGTCATGGTGGCTCCCAGACTATACAAGTCCTGGGGTGATTTGGGTAGGGGAGGGTCCCTATGAGTAAACTAGAAATAACAGCATGTGCCTAATATATGTGCATGAAGGACCTGTTATATTTAATTGAACATTAACAATAATTAAGGTCACCTTTCGCTTTTTCTAATGTGTGAATCGGTGCTCGCCCATCAAGCATTTCTGCATTAGGAAGGAGGCCCGTGCCGCCGTTTTGCACAGGGACACAACTTCCCTGGATCGGGCTCTTGAAGAAATGCAATATAAACAGGGCTGACCTTACTACAGGACGACCCAGGGTATCCGTCCTGGCACTTCTCTTTTCTCTACTTCTGAGGGCCCTCAATAGCCCCCGTTTCCCCCAGGGTGCGGTGTAGGAGCACCTATACAGCCTGTGAAGGGTGTTCCCATTAGGCCAAGACACAGGGAAGGGGGAAAGGCCACCAAGAGCCCAACACTTTATGTTTGCCCTGGGGCCTGCAAATTCTAAGGCCAGCCCTGAATATATGTGTTACCATGCCCTCCATTTACTCATTGCTTTCCACTTCTGTTTTTTTCTCTTCTTTTTTTCCCATCCTCCCCCCCTAGATAAACTTCGTGCTTTTTATTGGCATAATCGTTATCCTGGTGCAGAAGCTCCAGTCGCCCGATATCGGAGGCAACGAATCCAGCATTTACTTGTAAGTACCGCAGCTGTTGAATCCTCGCTTTCGATCTCTAATATACACATAGGAAAAAGCACTCAACCCGACTTGTTTGGCTTGTTGGCAGAACACGCTCCAGATCCTTTTGTCTTGTTTGAATCAAAAGCCACTCAAGAGCTGATTTTAATGCAAACCTTTGCTTTGCTTGGAAACATCTGGCATGCTACAATTCTCAATACATTTTTTTTACAAAACTAAAAGAATGCTCAGACTAGGCAGAGACATTAATAAATCGATAGAGCGACTCTCCACTATTAAAGTCAATAGGAATTTCGCTGTTGACTTCAATGGGTGGAAGATTGTACCCTGAGAAGACTTGAGGGGTACTGCTGTAACCTGCAAGATAGGGTGCCTTGCTTTTTTGTCCTAAAATCCTGAAGCCAAAATTCACTGAATTCAGGGCGAATCAATGTAGATACTTCCATGGGTTTGGGACTAGGATTTACATTTTTTTAAAAGACCCTTCTGACGTTCTGCACATCCATCTTACAGATGGAACTATGAATCCATCCATCACTGACTTAACTCAAGATTTTGGTTTTATTTGTTTGTTCCCCAGACAGATTAAAACGCTCACATCTAATCTTAAAATTCTCCTTGTGAGGTTTTTTAATCTCTGCTTGTGTTTTCATTTGGCTTTTGTTTCTAAGCTTGAGTCCTCTTCATCATCCTAGTTCTTTTTTCACTGTCAGAGGGTCATTAATTCCTTTTTTTAGTACTGCAATCTCATGCTGTGTCTTGGAACCATTTCATCCATTACGGAAAATTAAAAGAAAACAAATGACTACGGCATCTTTGGTGCTTGCCTTGTCTTCTTGTTGAATATCCCAACAAGGTCCCCTTCTTTTAGATGCATTTTTATAGTAATCCAAGCCCTTTTGGACAGCACCAATTGGTAATTCCATATGGTGGGTTTCTGCAGAATTTGTATGATGTCTGAACTTAAATTTATCATATGAATTTAAACTTTTCAACTGCTGCATCATGGGATTATGAAGCAATGGGTGATTTCAGAAGTGACGCATTCCAATTCACCACAGTGAATCCCACCCAGGTGTGAACGGATTCCCCTGTGGTGACACGTGAGGCCCCAACAGAAGTGACAGGATCGTGACCACCGCCCGGGGGCAATCAAAGAGAACATGGGCCGGGGGAACACAACAGACATGCAGTGGAGACGTGGACCACGGTTTGAGCCCCAGAATGCACCGCGGCTGGGGTCAATTCCTTCCACCGCGGCTGCGGGTTTCCGTTCAGAAGTTACTTTTCATTCACCCCTGCCGTGGTGACCATTCACCACACTTCTGGACCTCCTCCTGCCCTGACCTCACAAAATGTGGTTAGCTTCACCCCGGGCCGCGTTTGACTGTGGTGAACATCTGGATGCGAGCAAACAGACATGCACGGTGCTTTCACCACCCCCCGCATTTGACTGAGGTTGACTGTGGTGGACATTCACCATGTCACTTCTGAAATCACCCAATGTTTTCCATGACTTTTCCAGACATGGAAACATGATGTCTAGAAGTACCTAAAGAAAGTACAGTGCAACTTCTTGATAATGTGTGCCATTATAGTACAAATTTGGTATGAGGCATGGTTCCCAACTTGCAAATGCAAAGTGTACAGTCAATGCAAAGTAAGGTCATTCACTCACCTTACTCCATTCATTCATTCATTCATTCATGGAGCCCTTTGATCACAGTCAGCAAGATGAGTAGTTTGTAAGACTTGCCAGACTTGTATTTGCCTAAGGGAATAATGATGCATCACAGTCTCTGTGTAGGGAAGAAGGAAATCTGTTTCAAAATGCATTTTTCCCTGTCATTCAAGGTCCTAATGAGTTGTTATTGCTTAAACAATGCAAGCCTGGAGAGTCTTTCTCCTCCAGGATAATCTTATCACAAACTGCTCATCTCTCTGCCTGTCTATATTAAAGGGATCTGCACATCCAATCACTTAAGATTTAACCATTATTGTCATGAGGCAGTTATGGCTATAACTCGGTATGAGGTATGGCTTTCAAGTATGCTATAACGAGATTGCACTGTCCTTATTAGTAACTTTGCTATCCTGCTTAGTGCTGAAAACTCATAAGCAATAGATCATTTAGTTGAGAATAAAAATGGACAGCTTGCAGGAGGAAGTTATTAGAATACTACTAAAAAATCCCTCTTTTCTCTGTCACCTCTACCACATCTAATAGCCCAATTCAATGGTAAAACTCAGCCCCAAATTCCTTACCCATGCAAAAGTCCCCTAGAGTTCTGTAAGCATAGCAGTCTCTTGAAAGGTTACTTAGTCATAATGGGAGCACAGTGAAGACCTTTGCAGCAATCTGGCTTAGATGATAGCAATGCTGAAACGAATATCTGTCTGTTGATTTTGACCAATTAGAACTGTATCCGCTAGGGATGGGACTTGGGAACAATTTTCGGTTTGGGTTTTTTCAATTTCGGTTCACCGAGAATTTTGGTTCTCGTTTTTGTTTCGGTTTGGTGGTTTTTTCATTGAATTTTTTTCCTGTGTTTTTTGTTTATTTGTTTAGTTTTTTGCATTGAAAAAAAAAATGGGAAAAAATCAAAGCAAAAAAACAGAAAAACAAAAGCGAGAGCCAAAATTTCAGATAGAATCGAAACAGCCATTTTTGGGTTGTTTTTGTTCTATCCAAATCTAAAATTCCCATTCCTAGTATTGACTAAAACGGATCATAATCACTATTTGGGTCCATGTTCAACAGATATCAATCTCAGGTTTTTATATCCTTTTTGTTGTTGTTGTTCAGTTGTTTGGACTTTGAGATAGTTAGTCATTTCTTTATAGAGTTATACTTTATACTTCCTTTCAGCTAGTTGCGTATGTGCAGTAGCCAGAAATGGAGTAATCAAACAAATGAATAATCAAACATCCAGACAGTCAAAAAACTAAATAACTGGGCAGCTAAAAAAAAAGAAACTGATATGTGAGTATCTGATATGGTCATAAATATAATTCAGACACTCAGATAGCTATCCAGAAATGTGAATAATATCCAATTTTTTTAAAAAAAAACACCACTATTCATTTCCACACCTTTGGGGAGTTGAAGATCGTGCAGTGCAATTCTCATTTATCCAATGATAGGCACAGGGCTTCCTTTAATGTACTCAGGAGGACACATCAGCAGTTTGTGAAAAAGATTCCACCCAGGGGAAAAGTTCATCAGCATCACATTGCTTAAGGGAGAATGCCCCGGGGGTAGACATGGAAGAGGTGTCTGTGTCAAGACAAGCCTTGCAATTAGGAGTCATCTGCCATTTAGGGACCATGAGCATTTTATTATTGTTATTGAATAATAATAATAATAATAATAATTAATAATTAATAATAATAAATGTATTATTATTAATTTATTTTATTTATTTATTTATTTACTAGATTTTTATACCGCCTCATCCTGCAATGCAGCTCGGGGCGGTTAACAACAATAAAAACAGTTTAAAACATTTAAAATACAAATATAAAACATATCAATAAAACAGAGTGTTAATAAACAATTAACACTCCCTGCCCCTCCCCCACTTGGAGCACTTTACAAAATATCATAAAAAACCCTAAAATCCATTTTACAATCCAGTTAAAAACAATTTAAAAGGGGAAGGAAAAGGGCAGGGAAATGACATTCAGGGGAGCCAGCAGTGGATCCCTAAACAGCAGCTGGGAAAAAAACCCTGTCTTGAGGAGCTTTTTGAAGGAGAGGTCAGAGGAAATGACATACATATCTGGAGAGAGTGAGTTCTACATGGAGGAGGCCGCCACAGCACAGGTCTGCTTGCTTACTGCCATAGCGGAATCCCGCCAAAGCAGGTGGTATTTGAGCACAGATCGCCATCATGGCGAGATTCCAAGAGAAAGGCTGTTTTTACACGGACGCCCCCCCTCCCCCCCGCTCAGTGTTCGGGCGGGTGTGCGGCGGGGGGGCAGTCCGTGTAAACAGCCACTGGTAGGTGGGAGGATGGGTGTGCGGCGGGTGTGCGCCCGTGTAAATGCCATGGGCGGCGGGTGTTTGTACGTGCACGCTCCTGCCAACACCCGCTGCGCATCAATCCACACCCAACTCCATCCACAGAGCCCGCCGACAGAACGGAGGATGCTCCGTGGGTGGAGATGGGTGTCAGTAAGTAGAGCTGGGTTTTTTGCCCATGTAAACAGGATCACACCCACCTCCACCCACCGCGGCAACACACCCATCCCCGTCCATGTAAACAAGGCCGAAGTCTTGAATCTAGCTAGGGTCTATATGGTTCAGCATCAGCACAATATTCAGTTCACTCCCCTGCTCTACATGCAGCCAAGGCAGAGAATGCCTGGTCAGAGGAAGACGAAAGTATGAATGGTCCCTGAATGGCAACTGACACCATGCACCGCGAGCCATTTTCCCTTAGGTAATGCAAGCCTCATGAGGTGTTTCGCTGGGCTGATATTTTTGCAAATTCCTAATCTGTCTTCATGTGGACATCAAAGCAAGCTCTGCACTTGCTATTGAACGAATGAGGAATGCACTGGAGTGGAAGTGAATACCCGCAAAAATGGGTATACCCACCCACAGTATTTCCAGTACCCAAATTAACGCCAAAATTTCCGGTATGAATTGGTACCCAATTTTGGCCTAATTTGGGTACCCAATGTACCGGAATATCAGTTTTAGGTCCTGGAATATCGGTTTTCCATCCTGATTTTTTGGTTTTCTGTCCTGATTTGGTATCCGGGTACTCAATCAGCAATCGGGTAGCCCGTCAAATAGCTGACAGGATACTCAGACAATGCAGGTATTACCTGTGGGAAGGAACTAAATTATGTGCCTGTTTCATCTGTAGAATGCCTTGGTCTGATTGGGCAGCCTAAATAGTTTACCTTTGAAACCTCAACAGCAGATGTCTGTCTCTACTTTTACTATAAGAAAACAATGTACAGTCATATTTACTTAGATTTTTTATCCCACCCTATCCCTTAGGCTCAGGGCCGTTTACAAACCTTTAGCCTATTAACGGTAACACCAACAACTAGCTAATTAAGTCAGCTCTTAATCCTTGCAACAACCAAGACAGGTTAGGCCAAGAGATCTGTGACTGACCCAAGGCCCCGTGAGTTCACGGCTAAGGTGAGACTTGAACTGGGAGCCTCCCCTTACCTCCTGGTCCAAATACTGCACTCTTAACCACTACTACACCATAAGGGTGTGCACTTAGTTTTCATTATTACAATAATGAAACCAAAACCAAATAATAACAAAACCAATAACGAATTTCATTTTCATTTTTCATTTCGTTATTGCCAGGCAATTATTTTTGGAGGGAAAATGTGGAGAGGGGAGTGGGGAGCAGACATCTTGGAACCATTTGGGATAGAAACAGTGTCAAACTCTTGAACTGGGCCCATGATAGGAGGGGTGAGCAGACGGCAAGGATCTGATGGATGTAATTGCTGGCCAATGAGCAGTGCAAGCAGGTCCCAGGCAGTCGCATGGCATCCTGTGATTGCTCAATGCCTCCTGCCTCACAGAACCAATCAGAGAGCTCTGGGGGCACTGCAACCCTTTATGTTGCAGGACCAGGCTGTTTGACTCTTGTTCTGTGTTAGCTCTTGCTGTTTGGTTGCGTTTGCAGAACTCTGGTGTTTGCACTAAAAATCTTCCCCAGCCCTCAGTGTACATTATCACCTATACATATCATATAAGTTACCTTCCTTATACCCTTTACATTTTCCATTTGCCCTTCCTGTCTTTCTCCCCCTGTACATATATAGATATAGATATAGGTGTAGATTAGATATTTTTTAGATGTAGATGTATTTTAGACGTCACTGCCAGTTGCTCCATGGGTGGGGGTGGGTGGAGATGGGTGTTGGCCGGGAGCAAACACTCACCAACACCCACCAAAAGTGGCATTTACACAGATGCCCCCACCCATGTCCATCCAGGGAAATGCTCCCCACCCACCGGCCAACACCCATCTTCACCCAGAGGAACTGGGTGGAGGCATCATGTGTGCACAGGGCCCATGGTGATTGGCTGCAGTGGTGCCCTGCAATATTTGATTTTGAGGCACCTGAAGAGCAAAGCCAAAATTCCCATAAAATTCTGTTTTAAACTTTGGGAGATTTTGTTTGTTTATTTATTTATTTAAATAAAAATTGGCAGAAGCAGAAATTGACTGCCAGCCTCTCAAGGTCAGCACGTCTACTATTTATTTTACAAAATAAAATTTGGTTGTACCATGCACGAGGAGGAGGACGGCAATCCTCCCGCAGGCTTGCATCCTCAACTCTATAAAAGGAGCATCCATGTATTTACAGGATCTGTGGTAAGCTTTGTCACTGCACACATAACTAACAGTTCAGCAATGCTCTTATGCTTGGTGGTGGACAGCTTGGATGTCTTACCTGCATGGGGGAGTGTAGTGAAAGTGAGATTACCGTGTTGATCCCAAATATAGACAATAGAGACAAAGAAGACATACTTACTGTCAGCAGCTCTTAGGCCCTTTTCAAATGGGTGGGTGGGGGGGATGGATGTGTGCTTGTTCGTACACACGCACACCCATCTCCATGCACGGAGCCACCAGCATTGGAGCCCATTGCTCAGTGCGTGGGTGATGGAGAAGGAGGTGTGGGGAGCATGCACGCACTGCCATCCACTGTGAGCGCTGTTCCTATGGGCACCCCCCATCCCCCCCCCCCGCACCTCCTACGGGATTCGCACAGGCGCACCACACACGGGAGGGGGGGGTGTCCATCTGAAAAGGCCCTTACTCTTCCCACCTTGCTTTATTCCACCCTTTTGAATTGCAGACCTCCCACCTGTGTCTCGTTCTCCCCTTCTCCCCCCTCACTCCTTTGTCCTTGTTTCCAATTACTCTATATAGTTCACTGCTTTGCTCAGTCTACAGTTCTAACTCCTCACTTGCCTGACAAAGGACCCTGTGAGGTCCGAAGGCTTTCATGTCTCAAACCAACAGCAGTTGCTCCAATAAAAGGTATCACTGTAGTACTTTGTCTCTATTGCCTGCATGGGGAGGTAAGACATCTTAGGAGAGGGGAACCTTTTCTTACCCAGGGGCCACTTTGAAAATGAGTACATGCTCTGAAGTCCATATATAGAAGCTAGAGGCGAGGGTGCGCTCAGGTCGAGTAGGGTCCGATTCATGGATCTGTCCCCTCTCCTTGTGTGCATTAAAAGCCCTCATCTCTGCTCCCTTGTCCTGAGTTCAGTCTTTCAGTGCTTGGGGGGGGTTGAAACTGAAGTATAGCTGAAACAGGTACCTGATTTGGTACCTGCAGGTAATACCCATATTTGGGTGCCGTTTCGGGGATCCAATTTGGCACCCAGATACCAATCAAGTGCTCAAAGAACAGGAACTTCAGTTACCAATTCTCTGAGTACCCAAAATTACCTGAAGATGCCAAATAATACCTTTTAAAAAATCCTAAAATCTGGGATGAAATTGGAACAAAAATCTGTATTTTGGGATACCGGTATTCGGTATTTTGGTATACTGGTTGTTGGTATTCAAGTGAAAACGGGTTTGTGTACTGCAAAGCACCCAAAATATTCAGTTCTATTCTGGTACTGGAAATTAGAGGGGTATACCCATTTTTGTGGGTACTCGCTTCAGCTCTCAATTGGATCCAGGGGCCAAAGCCAAGAACTAAAAGAAGCCAAATAAAAACTAGACTTTGGCCGCATTTGGCCCCCAAACTTGAGGTTCCCCACCTCTGTCTTACCTGCATGACGTGCCCAGCCCAAAGCATGAAGATATCCCTTGGAATTATTTCAGGGACTTCTCCGTTATGTCTCAGGTCATGGTCTGAAATCCAGATGTGCAGGACTGTTTCTACCTTGGGGTTGCTCAGTGCATGCTTGATGTTTGCTCCCCATCCTTCACTTATGAATCAAAGCTTGCCATAAATTCTCAATGATCTGCCAAGGCCTCACCACATACTTGCCATCCCTTTTGGGGTCATGATGGCAACAGGGTTTTGCTGATATTTTTTCCTATGTGTATAGTTAGAAAAAGAGAGAAAAGAGAAACAAAGAAAGCCTCATTTTCTGTTTCATTCGCTGCCATGATTTCTCATGTTTTGCTTTTTTTTTTTGCTAAGTTCTTAGTGGATGCACATAAGTCTATCTTGCATTTCTGTACAGGTGATGAAGTGGAGGGTTGTTTATCCAAAGGCTTAAGAGCAGTAATGAAGCATGTTGAAGGAATGCTAGCAGTAAATAGATATGTGCACGTACAGAGATATGCATACTTGCACAATACGTACGTACTGTGAACAGATACATTGTTAAAGAGATAATGAGATGGACTAAGCTGTGGTCTTGACACCATATTGAAATTCCATTCATGTGTAACCTCTGGCTGTCTTATCCATCTTCCATGCCTCCTTCTGTTACCTTAAACTAATCATTGCTTATTATGCCCATCTTTTTAAACTGAGTGTATTTTCAGACGTGACACCCCCGCCCATGGCCACACTTACCCCAGCGTGCCCATGGGCTGGGGTGTCATATCTTCTCCAGCCCCGACAGATGTTTACCACGGGCCAGGGCAGACATTACCCCAGACCATGGCATGAGATGCTGTTTGGGCTTCCATCCAGTGCACATTCCGTGTTAAGCCCTTCCAGGGTCCAGGGGTAGGAACCTTGGTCCATGGTAGAGCACACCATTACATCTGATGGCCTGCTCCACCTAACCCTCTTGCTCAGTGGCAAGAGCAGTTCCAGGCAGGCGTGGCAGCCTCATAAGCTGCTGCACCCGCCTGTCAGGGTGGAGGTGGGGCCGTCCTGAGGAGCATGGGAAAAGGGCCATGTGGACCCACGTCCGCATGTTCCCCGCTCTCTCCCTACCTCGTCCCCGGCTCCAGCTACTTTCACCCCAGGGTGGGTTTAAATGTGTTGGGCTTTTGGCCCATCACATCTAAAAATACCCTGAGATACAATTTCAGGCATCTTGCAGAGGTACCTTCAAGCTCTGGATAATGAAACTTGTCTGCTTGTCTTTTATCTTTTCATTGTAATGTACTGTTTTGAGAAAAGTATTGATGAATTATCATTTTTAACCTGGCATTGAACCAGCCATGATTACAGAACAGTCCTTGCCCTCAAGTGGCTTGCAATCGAGCATGGACAAGGGAGGGTAGACAAGGGGAGGGGAACATAGAAAGAAACAGGGATACATCCAAGAAGTTGAGAATTTGCAGAGAGGAGAGGGATCTTGGAGGATAAGATGGTGTAAGGAGGAGCATCAATAAACAATTTATGGGCCTGAGGAGCTAGAGAAAACTTGAAGGAAGAAGTAGGTTTTTAGGAAAGACATGAAGGATTTGAAGTGGCATAGCATCTAAGTTCAGGGAGAGAGTTGCAGGTCTAGGGGGTGGCCACATGGAAGAAGAGGCAAAGGCATTTAAGAATCAGGAAAGTAGTGGCAGAAGAAGAGTGAAGTTCCCAGATGAGAATGTAGCAAGAAATGAGGGTAGGAAAATAGAGAGGAATGAGGCCATGACAAGCCTTGAAGTTGACAACTTGGAGTTTAGTTTGTGGTGGATATGAAAAGGGATAGAGAGCCATTTGAGGGGTTAAAAGTGATGGGCAACCAAGTAATTGGCAAGGACGCCTTGAAAATGGGTGGGTGAGATGCTGTAGACAGGGACAACCTGCCATGGAGCAAGGAGTTGGGCTAGTTGACCCTTGAGGTCCCTCCCAAACCTACAATTTATGATTCTATGCTACGGAGCAGAAAAGAGGTTGGGCATCATCAAAGTGAGGTGGATGACCTTGGAAGCAAAGTGTTGGTCAAGGTCAGAATGGGAAAGATCAGCAAGAGGTTTTGCATTAGGGCATCGGGGGGGAGGGGTCTATATTGTATATTTGGGGGGGCTGTCTTGGTGGTGGTGAATGTATGGGGAAAGGGGAAAGGGGGTATGGGTGAGTGTTTTTGTGGTGGGTGGGGATATCCCTCGATGTCTAGATGGGGCAGCCTTGGGCGGGTTAAAGCCAGGTGGGTCTCCCGGGGGGAGGGCACAGCCATAGGGGTCTTGACAGGACGGGGGAGATATGGCCCCAATGGGAAGGGTGTAAGATCAGTGAAGCGGGACATGTAGTTGGTGCATGTCCCACTCGTTACCTCCCAGGCAGAGGGGCAGGTGGTTCTTGGTCAGAGGGCCCCCAATCCTGTGTTTGTGTTGTTAAATGAGAGATCAGTGGCCAATAAAGCAACAACTGTCCAGGAGATGATCCTGGACTGTGCCGCCAATCTCGTATGCATCATGGAGACCTGGCTGGACAATGAGTCGAGGCCTATTCTGGCTGACCTAGTTCCATCTGGGTATGCCATGCAACATCAACCGCGAACGGAGGGATGAGGGGATGGTGTAGCCATGATTTGTAAGGAGCGATGGTCAGTGCGGAGGTATCCAGTGCAACCTATTCTGGCTATAGAGGTTCTCCACCTTGTGTTTGATTTGTCAGGTAACAGTTAGGGATGGGAGAACGCAGTTCAGATGTTCGGAGTTCGGACCGAATTTGGTCTGTTCGGACGTCCGAACCGAACGTCTGAACCGAACTCTCGAATGACCGAATAGTTCAGTTGTGTTCGGATGCATTCAGATGAGTTTGGGGACAGGAAAAACGTCTTTTCAGGGCAAAAAAAGAGTAAGTTTCGGTTTTGGCTAAGTTTCGGTTTTGTTTCAGTTTCAATAGTGCTGTTTTTTACTGTTCAGCCAAGTTCGGCCAACCTGAACTCGGCTGAACCGAACCATCGAACCCAAACTCGAGTTTCGAACCAAACGACCGAACATCCGAATCACATTCTGTTCACCCATCCGTAGGGACAACTTGGGAGTGCTGCTTGTCTACCGTGCACCTACCTGTGCAGCAGCCTCCCTGCATGCTCTAGCGGAGTTGATGTCAGGGGTGGTGCTGAGGTTCCTGAAGACAATAGTCTTGGGGGACTTCAACATCCACCCTGACACTAACCTTGGGGGAGCAGAGTGTGAGTTCATGGCCACCATGGCAACCATGGACCTGTCTCAGAAAATGATTGGCCCAACACATCGTTGGGGGCGTTCCTTGGATGTTGTGTTTTGCACTGGCCTTGAGGCAGGTGACCTGTTAGTGGAGGGATATCAACTATACCTTTGTCATGGACAGACCATTACCTCCTGCAGGCCTCGCTCCTGACGCATGTCTGCCCCTGGAAAGGTGCAGAACCAATTTGAATGGTTCACCCCCGGAGGTTGATGGAACCGGAGTGATTCCAGATAGCTCTGGGTGAGATACCCTCTGATCTCGACGACCATCTCATTGATGAACTTGTCATATTATGGAACACTCTGCTGACTGGGGCCATCGATTGGACGGCCCCTAGGTGTCCACTACCTGCGCAGCAGCACCACAGGCCTCCTTGGCTTTCTGAGGAGCTGCAGTTACTGAAGTGAGAAGGGCAGCGGTTAGAGCGATGGTAGCGTCGTTCTCGTGCTGAAGCCGACAGATTGCACCATAGAGCCAATTTACGGGCCTATGCCATAGCTTTGTGGGCAGCAAAAAAGGAGTTCTTTGCTGACCTCATAGCATCTGCAAAATCCCATCCAGCGGATCTTTTCCAGGTGGTGTGGGGGCTGGTCAGTCCGGCCTCCCTTCACCTAGGAGTGGATTCACATAAGGCCCGTTGTGACATGTTTGTGGATTATTTTGTGGAGAAAATCACTTGTATTCACCAGGACTACGATGCTGCAATTGATACACATGAGGAACTGGAGGTTATGAAAGCCCCGTCTTATCCAATTGTATCGATGCAGTCGATGTTCTTGGGGCAGTTAGGGCCACCTCCTGTGAGTTAGATCCATGTCCATCTTGGCTAATTAAAACTTGGCGGGAGACAATGGGTTCATTGCTGGCTGGGGTGGTCAACACCTCCCTTCAGGAGGGCAGAGTGTCGGGCTGTCTCAAGGAGGTGGTGGTGCAGCCTCTCCTCAAGAAACCATCGCTTGACACTGACTCCCCCGCCAGCTATCGGCCTGTCTCCAACCTTCTCTTTTTAGGGAAGGTTATCGAATGGGCTGCAGCCCAGGAGCTGCAGGGACATCTTGATTGCATCCGTTTTCTTGATCCCTCTCAGTTAGGATTTTGGCTGGGTCATGGCACCGAGACTGCACTTGTGGCTTTGATGTATGATCTGCGATGGGAACGGGAATGGGGTCGTTCAACCCTATTGATCCTAAAAGGTCTATTGGCTGCATTTGATACCATTGATCATGAGATGTTGGTGATGTGCCTGGCGGGACTGTGCATGGGTGGGCGGGACTGTTCTAGAATGTTTCTGTTCATTCCTGACCGGAAGAACTCAGTGAATGGTAGGGATGTGCGAACAGAACCAGGTTTAGATGTTCGGCCGTTCGGTGATTCGGATCAAGTGTTGAGTTTGGATTCGGTATTCTGTTCGGTCGATCTCGGTTCGGTCTTTAGTTTGGTGCAATCAAAAACTGAAAATGACATTTGGTTTTTGAAATAAAGGGGAAAAACTGTAAAACATATTTCCAGCTATAACATTTTTGTTTCTTCTTTATTTTTGATGAAATTTGGGGATATTGTACCCTCAATGAAGATACTAGGTGTAGCAAAATTCGAAATGATTAGGTAAAGGAAACCGATTTCAGAAGTAATTGAATGTTGTGATTTAAAGAAAAGCTCCATACACATTCATGGCTACAACATCTTTATCTTGCATCCAATCTTCATGAAACTTGTGCATATTATGTCCCTCCATATGCTTAATACTTTTGCTAATTTTCACAAAGATTGGATAAAGGGTCCCAAGGGTATAAGACATTAACCTGAAAATACATTTCCAGCTGTAACATTTTGATATTCCATTCTGTTTACAGGATATTTGGCAAGAATGTATCAAATACCTTTCCTGCCATTTTAGCAAATGTACAGGAGATTTTGATAAAGGGACCCAATTATATAA
>QEPC01003143.1:3571234-3597691 GCA_003113815.1 Sphenodon punctatus | reverse complement strand
AAAGTGTAATATATAGCCCTGCCAAATTTCATGTACACTGGTTGGACTACAAAGATGTTATAGTCAGACATACATTTATATGTTAATTGCTTATACCACCAAGACCTTTTTTCCAATCCTTCTGAAATTTGGCAAAGATACTAAATATGGGAAGGGGTATAAATTAGACATGTTTCACCTACATTAGATGTGAGACAAAGAAGTTACAGCTAAGAATATATATGTAGAATATTGCAAAATACAATAATTCAACTGCTTCTAAAATTGAAGTCCTTTATTCAATAATTTTGGCTTTTTGTACACATAATGCTTTATAGTGGAGGTATAGCACCCCAAGTTCCAGCCACATAGCGTAAAAAACAAACAGGTTACAGACAATAATGTGTTTTCCATTGAAACCAATGGAAATTCAATTCTGAACTCACCGAACACATCCGAACTGAACGTTCGAATTCGAGTTCGGTTTGCACGTTCGGTTCGGTCAACCGAACTATTTGAGTTTGGTCCGAGCTCTGATCTTCCGAACTGCGTTCGCCCTTCCCTAGTGAATGGTGCTCGGGGATTATTTTTCATCATACCAGGACCTCTCACGTGGAGTCCCATAGGGTTCTGTTTTGTCCCCTCTCCTGTTCAACGTGTACATGCAGCCACTTGGCAAGGTGAACCAGGAGGTTTGACGTGTGGTGTCATCAATATGCTGATGACACCCAGCTATACCTCTCTTTTTCAACAAGCCCGTCAGTCTCAGTGCTCACCCAGTGTCTGACGGCTGTGGGGGACTGAATGAGGGCAAACCAACTGAGGCTGAATCCTGACAAGATGGATGTGATGTTGGTGGGTAAGCTGATGGAGATGGTGGCCCCCGTCATTGACGGAGTCTGTCCTTCATTGGTTTCTGGGTGCTCCTCGATGCGCAGCTCCACCTGGATATCCAGGTGGAGGCTGTGGCGAGGATTGCTGTTCACCAACTACACCTATTGCGACGGCTCTGGCCTTATGTCTCCGACTCTTACCTGGCCACCGTTATCCATGCTTTCATCACCTCCAGGTTGGACTATTGTAACGCGCTCTACATGGGGCTACCCATGGTGATGGCTCAGAAATTGGAGCTGGTGCAGAATGCAGTGGCCCGGCTTTTGATGGGACTGGGCCACCAGAAGCACATTACACTGTTCTTTGCACTGGCTGCCAGTGGTTTTCTGGGCCTGATGCAAGTTGTTGGCATTGGTCTATAAAGCCCTAAATGGCCTAGGCCCTGCATATCTGCGTGACTGCCTCACCCCCTGGGCTTTAGATTGGCCCCTGCGGTAATCCAGGGGCACCTTGTTCGAGGTCCCCCGAGTCTTCCGGGCGGCCACACAGGAGAGGGCGGTCTCAGTGGCCGCACCACGGCTGTGGAACTCTCTGCTGGTGGAGGCCCGGCTGGCACCTGATCTCCCCTCATTTCGACAAAGTTGTAAGACCTGGCTGTTCTGCCAGGCATTTAGCGAGGGAGGTGGGTGGGGGTTTGGGTTTGGGTTTGAGTGGGGTGGGCGGTGGTGGGGGTGGGTATTTGGTACCTCCTTTTAAAGTTCTTTTAAGTGTTTTTATATTTACATGATGTGAGCTGCCCCAAACTGCCTGAGGCAGGAGGGGAGGGATAATAAAGTCTTAAAATAAATAAATAAAAATAAATAAGAGGGAGGTCACAGTCATTGTCAAGGTGAGAATTTTTATATCTCTTCCCAAGTTATTAATGCATCAGAAGGAACGTCTTTTCCTTGAATAGCAGCTGCCAGCAAACAGGTACACTATAGTTCATCTGTCATATTTATTTTATTTATTTTATTTTATTTTACAGATTTATATCCCGCCCCCTCCTGCAATGCAACTCGGGGCGGCTAACAACAACAATAAAAACAATTAAAATTCACTTAAAATAATAAATATAAAATACATCAATAAAACAGGGCTAGAAAACAATAAATAAATAGATAAATGGGCGGGGGATTAAAATCACCCCCCCCCCCTCCCAAAGGCCTGGGCAAACAGCCAGGTCTTACAGTTCCGCCGAAATGTCAAAAGGCTTGGGGCCAGGTGAGCTTCCTCCGGAAGGGAGTTCCACAGCCACGGCCCTACCACCGAGAATGCTCGCTCCATCGTGGCCCCCCGCTTAACACGGGGGACCTCCAGGAGGGCACCCCCGGCAGACCGCAGGAGCCGTTCCGGGGCGCGAAGGGCGAGGCGGTCCCTAAGGTATGAGGGGCCAAGGCCGTATAGGGCTTTATAGATC
Source organism: Sphenodon punctatus (assembly GCA_003113815.1). NCBI lineage: Eukaryota > Metazoa > Chordata > Lepidosauria > Sphenodontia > Sphenodontidae > Sphenodon > Sphenodon punctatus. The sequence continues at coordinate 3,595,419 of QEPC01003143.1, read as the reverse complement.
ATCACTAGGACCTTGAACTTGGCCCGGCACACTATCGGCAGCCAGTGCAGAGCTCGGAGCACCGGTGTAATGTGCTCCCGGTGACCCGTCCCCGTAAGAAGACGGGCCGCCGCATTCTGCACCAGCTGCAGCCTCCGGGCCAAGAACAAGGGAAGCCCCACGTAGCTGTTAGGAAGACTTGTGTATCTTTCCATTCACAGATCATTTCAATAGCAAGTGAAGTTACACAATATTCACGTTCAGCAATCGTGTGAAACGTTCTTAGTTGGGTGCATCATGAATCATAATGGGTCAAAACAGATGTGTTGGTGACTCACTTAGGCCCTCTTTGGCCATCTGTGGTCCAGGAGTCACCAGCACCTCTGTTGCGGTGCCACCAGATGTTCTGCCCTCGAGCAGGTTGGCGGCTAGCCTGGGATGTATCCTCAGAAAACCTCCAAGGTCACATCCCAGACTAAGGGCCACCAATGCAGGCCAGCATGAACTCGCACATCTGTGTGAATCCAACATACATGCCCTGGGTTGGGGATTGCCATGGCCGGTTGCCATGGCGGCCCATCATTGGCTGCCATGGCTGTCTGATATGGCAGGGGGAGAAACACTGGGAACAGAGTGCGTTTGTTGTGCTCCTGGTCCAACTCCTACCCAAGCCGTGCAGGCAGCAGGATGGCTCTTCCACCACAGGTATGCGTGTCCAGTGCCCCGAGACAGCCTGGCCATGTCGCCCATGCTTTTACGCCCTGGGTCAACTATGCTTCAAGAGAAATGTAATGCTTATTAAACTGCCCAAGAGCCTTTTCTCCAACTTACTGTCTCCTATGCTGTTGTGACTTAGTTTTTATCCAGCAACCATACAATGAACCAAGGACTTTTGGATTCCAAAACATGATTCTTTACTTCCTGAGCTATTAAATGAAAGAACTGGGGAGCCTAAATCAAGCAAGTCACAGACTCATCCGAATGCATCCGAACACAACTGAACTATTCGGTCATTCGAGAGTTCGGTTCAGACGTTCGGTTCGGATGTCCGAACAGACCAAGTTCGGTCCGAACATCTGAACCGCGTTCGCCCATCCCTAACTGTCACCTGCCAAATCAAACACAAGGTGGAGAACCTCTATAGCTGGAATGGGTTGCACTGAATACCTCCGCACTGACCATCGCTCCTTACAAATCATGGCTACACTGTCCCCTCGTCCCTCCATTCGCGGTTGATGTTGCATGGCATACCCAGCTGGAACTAGGTCAGCCAGAATAGGCCTCGACTCCTTGTCCAGCCAGGTCTCCATGATGCATACGAGATTGGCGGCACAGTCCAGGATCATCTCCTGGACAGTTGTTGCTTTATTGGCCACCGATCTCTCATTTAACAACACAAACACAGGATTGGGGGCCCTCTGACCAAGAACCACCTGCCCCTCTGCCTGGGAGGTAACGAGTGGGACATGCACCAACTACATGTCCCGCTTCACTGATCTTACACCCTTCCCATTGGGGCCATATCTCCCCCGTCCTGTCACGACCCCTATGGCTGTGCCCTCCCCCCGGGAGACCCACCTGGCTTTAACCCGCCCAAGGCTGCCCCATCTAGACATTGAGGGATATCCCCACCCACCCCAACACACTCGCCCATACCCTCTTCCCCCTTTACCGATACATTCAGAGAGGCTCTCACAGAGAGGCTAGTTTCAGTAGGTGGCTTATCAAGGGACTTTGTTACAACCTTTAGATATTGGCCCTTTAAAATTTTTCTTGCCCATTTCTTTTAACTCTACCCACTTCTGGGGCTACAAGGCCTGCAGATCCTGAATTCTAGGCAGTCCGCTATGAACTGTGAGAAGAGTAGGAATTCTAGCAATGCAGGTTCATGCTAGGATCTGTCCCTGGTGCTAAAGGGAGTCGTTAAGAGAGGTAACTTTAGCAGTGGAATGCCCTATGTGGTAGAGCAATTGTCACCAGGATGGCAAATGGCAGCTGTCATCATCTAATGAAGACAGACAATTGTTTCCCGGAGCAGGCCACTGGCCAGCAACTGATTTTGTTACACATGAACACCCTGAATGCTAATTAAGTAGAGCCCCACAATAATATTGATGCCAAAGGAAATATTTTGTAGCCAGTACTGATTGCAGGACTTAGTGTTATTTAACATACATGAATCAGCTGGCAACATTATGAGGTATGATTGTTATAATAGGAACAGTCAAAGTGTCACCTCAAATAAGCTTCCCATGGATCATTCTGAATAGATTTTGAGGGCGGTGGGAGGTTGGCTTTCAAGCTAAAAAGAGAGCCTAACTTTTAGAAAATTACCAAAGTTTTGGATTTTGTTTCTGCCAGCTAGTTAAATCCTTCCATGATTTACGATGCCTCTCATTCCATCCATTTGTGCACTCGCTCCTTCATTCCCAGATCCATGCACATTGCTGTCATCAGCTATCCGGTCTCAGAGTTGCCTGCATGCCATCTGCTTTGTTTTGAGATAGGAACTGCTTCCCATAGAACAAACTCTTGCCAAAGAGAAACACTGGCTCCATGTTTGCTTCCATGATGTTTTATGCTCAAAAGTTCTCTCCCTCTTTGGTTTGACCAGAGGGTCATGAAAAAATATCCCAGCTCTAAGGGTGGTGGCTGGGAAAAATGCCAAGGTAAAGAGTGATAGGGATGGGTGAACGTGGTTCGGAAGTTCGGAGTTCGGACCGAACTCGGTCTGTTCGGTCAACCGAACCGAACTTTTGAACTGAACTCGTATTTCAAACTGAACTGAACCGAACCGAATTTCCGAACTACATTCGGTTCGCCCATCCCTAGTGGCAACACACACCAAAACACCTGGTTTTGAATGGCCAAACTTGGTTCGGAAGTTCGGAATTCAACCAAACTTGGTCTGTTCGGTCGACCGAACCGAACTTCTGAACCGAATTCGAATTTCAAACCAAACCGAACCGAATTTCCTAACTCTGTTCTGTTTGCCCATCCCTAAAGAGTGATAGGACCTGCAGAAACTTCCAGGCTAGAATCTTAGGCCACTTTCACACCTGCCCCAGCCCCCCCCCCCCCAGGTGCACATATCCTGGTTGTGGGAGGGAATGCACAAGCCAGGATATGCGCAGGGTTCGTCCAGTCTGAAAGCCCCCTGCGCAGCTTTGCCGGCAAGCACACGCAGAGATACAGAGCAAGACTTCCTGCTCTGTATCTCTGCGTGTTCGCGCCAGCAAGGCCACGTGGGGTGGGGGTGGGGGGAGGCTTTCAGAAGGGCCAAACCCCACGCATATCCTGGCTTGCAGATTCCCTTCCGCAGCCAAACTATGCGCGGGGGGGAGCAAGTCTGAAAGCAGCCTTAGAGTTGGAAGGGACCTCAAGAGTCATCTAGGCCAAACCCCGTCTCAAAGCATCACATGGGCCACACTGTAAGGGGAGGGGTCAGTAGGGTGACATTAGGGCTGAAACTCGATCCTTGCATTCTCACTTTTCTCAACGAGAATCAGGGTTCTCGACTCATTCTTGCAAATGAGAATGACCTGAGAATTGTCTGGATTCTTCCTGAGAACAGCGAGAATCTCGCAAACAGCCTTCCCTCAGGCCCAAACCTGGCAGACTCACCTGTCTGCTCCTCCCGGATGACTTCCCTGCTCCGCTTGGATTCTCTGCAGGGTGGGGAGGTGAGGAGGCAGCTTCGTATCCTGGGGGAAACAATCCAAGAAACCAATAATCACTGTGTATGTGCAAAATTGCAGCTGGTTCTGTGCATGTGCAAACAGCACCGCACATGCGCAATGACACTGCCAGTGCCATTTTGGAAAAAGGCGTTGCATGCACAGATTGGTCCCACCAGCCATTTGACGTATGCACAGTGATTTTTCTTTTCTTTTCTTTTTTCCCAAGAAATATTGTGAGATTTCACACTGGCTCCAAGATCTCGTCAAGATCTCAGTCCCGGATGAAAACATTGATTCTCGTTTTGGCTATAGGTGATTTTATGGTGCTGCCTCTTCTCCGATATTCCATGAGGGGCAGGGCTATGATCAGGTTGGATGGACCCTCAAATGATTTCTTAGACTAGAAAGTCCGGCCTCATCGGTTCCCCGCTGCACTGAATTGACTATGTAAAGAGTATATTACTATAAGAACAAAAGAAGTGCCATACTGGGTCAGACCAATGGTCCATCCAGCCCAGCATCCTGTCTCTGACAGTGGCCAATCACAGTGGTTTGGGAGAAGCACCCAACAGGTCACAATGGGGGATCCATTCCCTGTTGTTTTCCCCCAGCTCCCGTCATGTTCCCTGATCCTGTCTGGCTAATAGCTGCTAATGGACCTATCTTCCAGAAACTTGTCCAAACCTCTTTTAAACTCAGCTATAGTACTGGCCCTTACCACAGCCTCTGGCAGTAGATTCCACAACCCAATTATACGCTGAGTGAAAAAATATTTTCTTTTATTTGTTTTAAACTTGCCACCCATGAGTTTCATGGAGTGTCCCCTAGTTCTAGTACTAGCTGAGAGGGTAAATAACTGCTCCTTGTTTATTAGTTCCACACCACTCATGATTTTATAGACCTCTATCATATCTCCTCTCAGTCGTCTCTTCTCCAAACTGAAGAGCCCCAACCTACCAAGCCTCTCCTCATACGGGAGCCCTTCCATGCCCTTGATCATTTTTGTTGCCCTTCTCTGTACCTTTTCTAGTTCAGCTATGTCTTTTTTGAGATGGGGCGACCAGAACTGCACACAATATTCGAGGTGCGGTCGCACCATTGATTTGTATAGAGGCATTATGACATCCTCAGTTTTATTCTCTATCCCCTTCCGAATAATTCCTAACATTCTGTTTGCTTTTTTGACTGCTGCTGCGCACTGCGCTGTGGATTTCATTGTATTGTCCACAACCACCCCCAGATCCTTTTCCTGAGTGGTAACTCCTAGCTTAGTACCCAGCATTGTGTACGCATAGTTTGGATTATTTTTCCCTACGTGCATCACTTTGCACTTGTCCACATTAAATCTCATTTGCCATTTAGATGCCCAGGCACCCAGTGTCGTAAGATCCTGTTGCAGTTCCTCACAGTCTGCTCGTGTTTTAACTACCTTGAATAACTTGGTGTCGTCTGCAAATTTGATCACCTCACTCTTAACACCCTTTTCCAAATCATTAATGAATACATTAAACAGCACCGGTCCCAATACAGATCCCTGAGGCACACCACTTTTTACATCTCTCCATTGTGAAAACTGACCATTTAGTCCTACCCTTTGCTTTCTATCTTTTAACCAGTTTCTGATCCATAGTAAGACACTATCTCCTATCCCATGACTTTTTAATTTTCTCAAGAGTCTCTCATGAGGGACCTTATCAAATGCTTTCTGGAAATCCAGGTACACTATATCTACTGGGTCTCCCTTGTCCACATGCTTATTTACACCCTCAAAGAATTCCAGCAGGTTAGTGAGGCATGACTTACCTTTACTAATTCTGTGTTGATTCTTCTCCATTAAGCCATGTTTGTCAGCATGCCCTGTAATTCTGTCCTTAATGATGGTTTCCACCATTTTGCCCGGCACAGACGTCAAGCTTACTGGTCTGTAGTTTCCAGGATCACCTCTGGATCCCTTTTTAAATATAGGGGTTACATTTGCCACCCTCCAGTCCTCAGGCACAGTGTCAGATTTTAGTGACAGGTTACAAATTACTAACAGTAGGCCTGCAATTTCATATTTGAGTTCCTTCAGAACTGTGGGGTGAATGCCAGCTGGCCCTGGTGACTTGTTATTATTCAGTTTGTCAGTTTGCTCTAGAACATCCTCCAACATCACATTGATTTATAACAGCTCTTCCAATTCCTTGCCCACAAAGCGAGGATAAGGCATGGGTACCTCCCCCGAAATCCTCTGCAGTGGAAACCGATGCAAAGAACTCATTCAGCTTCTCTGTAGGGATGGGCGAACAGAATGCTGTTCGGACATTCAGTTGTTCGGTTCGAAACCCGAGTTTGGGTTTGGCTGTTCAGTTCGGTGGAGTTCGGTTTGTCCAAACTCAGCCAAACATTCAAAAAAATGCTATCGGTACCGAAACCGATTTTTTTTCTGTATCGGTATTTTTGGCCCTGAAACCACCCCTGGTGTCCACCCCTGTTGCCAGGAAGTCTGCTCCTCATCTGCCTCCCCCTTCCAGTTATGTTTTTCCCGCCCAAAGTCATGTTTTTCCCACCCCCAAACTCATCCGAACTCATCCGAATTTTTCCGAACTGTTTGGAAGTTTGAGCGTTCGGTTTGGAAGTTTGGTTCGGTCATCCAAACAGGCTGAGTTTGGACCAAACTTCCAACTTCCAAACTGCGTTCACCCATCCCTACTTCTCTGCAAGGTCCTTATCCTCCCTGAGCACCCTTTTTGCTCCCTTGTAATGTAAATTCTATGACTTGGCTCTGCCCTAATGGATCTGATCTTTTACCCGGCTTTTACCAGGACTGGTTTGAAACAACCATTTCAATTTTGTACAATTTTGGACAAATGTCCACATTTGTGGAAAAGGTCAATGCAATCAGAATGGTGGCTGAAACTTCGGTTAGAATTCTGACCAAAATATTTTGGGGGAGGAAGCAAGTTTTTGTAACCTCCCACCCACTTCTCTGGAGAAGTGAGCATCTCCCTTTTGTTCTCACCTTAATCCACCCACTTCTGAGACCAGAGGAGGCAACAGTGAGTTAGAAGATACTTAACTCACAAAAAGTGGTCATGAGAGCAAGTCCTTAGAGGTGCTAGGTTCAGTTCCCATAGGTGAGACACATCCATCCATTAAAAACTAAAAATCACACCCAAAATAGGCACCTGCATTCTAACCATAATATTCAACCAATTATTTTATGATACAGAGGTAAGTACCTATTTATTTATTTATTTATTTATTTATTTAAATGTATACCCCACCCTTCCCAAATGTCTCATGGCAGCTTACAAAACAGAATAAATATAATATATAAAAACAGCATAAAACCCAACCCCCAGACTTCCCCTCACCCTTCCCCAACACCAGAAAACCCTCCCCAATCATCCCCTCACACCCTTACCCCAAACACACACCAAAATTCCCATCCCCTATCCCTGCCCGCCAAATGCCTTAACAAAAAGAAAGGTCTTGCACCACCTCCGGAAGATGCCCAGACCCTGGCTCAAATGAACCTCTCAGGGAAGGGAATTCCATAGCTTTGGGGCAGCAACTGAGAATGTCTCCCTGCGAGCCCTTACCATATGAACAAGACTAATAGGTGGTTCCTGCAGGGAAGCTCCCCCGGCTGATCACAGGGGGCCATGCCGCAATGGGGCATGGAAGGACAGGCGATCTCAGATATGTGGGGCCTAGATCATTTAAGGCTTTAAAGGTCAAAACCAGCACCTTGAATTGTGTCTGGAAAGCTATAGGAAGCCAGTGCAGACTTTGGAGCACCCAGCACCTCACCCCCAAAAGGAACCGGTCCGCCGCATTCTGCACCAGCTGCAGCTTCCAAATAATCTTCAAGGACAGCCCCGTGTAGAGCGCATTGCAGTAGTCTAGCCTTTGTTTTGACTGCCATAATCCACAACAGACCAGGGAGCACGGGCACCATTCATATTTTTTTAAATGACTCGGCCACTGAACAGGAAGCCTTGAGAGGCTTTCTAAACTGGAGAGTCAAGTCATCTCCATCCTTCCCATGGCAGACAGAGCCAATATGGTGAAGGACTGTAGTGGGCCAAATTCTGTACTGAGTTGAACAAGTGTAATGGAGCATGGAATTTTGTAAAATGCTGTGGACATGGTGTACAAAAGAGGGGAAGTGGAGATTTTTCAATCTAATTTTGTGAGAAAACTATGGCTGCAGTCCTCAAACTACTTATTCCGGGATATCCCCATATATATCAGTGAGGTTACTCTGGAGTAAGTGGCCCGAGAATCATTGCCTATGTCTTATCAAAAATAAATTTGACTTAGGCTATTTATTAGGGCGTGTTTCAAGGGCACAAATGGTTTTAATTTTCAATGGGACTTCAGTGCCCCTTGTGACTTCAGAAATCTACCCAGTTGGAACTTCGGAAAGTTTGATCCTGAGTCAATAAAGACTCTTTGGGTACTTTTAGATGTTATGATACCACTGTCAACCACAGTGAACCCCCTGTGGTGGCCGCGGTAGCATAACGTCTGGAGTGCGTTCCGCCAGATGTTCAGCATGGTGAACCTCCAGCAGGAAACACAGTGACCACGGTTCTGGACCTCCAGCTGCCTGGAGATCCAGAACCATGGTTAACTGGACCATGGTCCAGAATTGGTGGAAAGTAACGTCTGTTACCTCCGCCAATTCCAGACCGTGGCCCAGACCCTGATGTGGGATTGGGTACAGCGACTGGATTGGCCATTGTGCCTGCCTGTCTCCTGTAGGGAGGGTGGCCAGGGAAGCGTGGGAGGACGTGGCTGCACGGCCACATATCACACCGCACAACCCCACCCCGTCCCTGATCCCCTGTAGAAATCAGGCTGGCACCTCTAAAGGACGCCCGGCCTGATTCTTGACTGGGATCCGAAAAGGATCACGGTGCATGATGATTGGACATGGCGATTGCACGTCTGAAATTACCATTTGAGTATAAGAATAACAGCAGAAAAGAGCAATGTCTACATAAAAATCAATTTTCCCGTATTTGCGACCAAAGCTGCTAACAGTGGAAGGTGTATTGGTATTTGAAACGCAATATAATTATACCATTGAGACAGATAAGGCTACGGAAGATGCATGATGAAGTTTATGTATTGGATTGGGCGGCGACTAGGAAAATCAATGGGCTAGCATTTCCATAAAGCTTTGGCTTGCTCACCTCCAAAAGCGAAACATGCATTTGCCTGTCCTGTGTTTTCAGCTCATGAATGCATCATATAATTTCTTTTGTTTGTTTCCTGCTTTCACTTTCTTTAACCAACTCTTCACCATCATTTTCATGTCAAAGAGAGAAAAAAATAAGGCCCCGCCCACATCTGTCTAGCTAATTGAGGTCTACGTCCTTTCTCCACTCAGCATCTTGCTGGAAAGAAAGGAGAATCATGGCATATACCATCGGTAGGTATGACTTTAACGTGCAGTCCGACCTAGAGTGAAAATGAAGGGGCTTAGAACTGAGATCCTACTGCAAGTGTTTTGGTAAACAACACTCCTTTGCCCTCCACGGGGAATTCAGAATCATTTTGCTACTGCTTTGTCATGCTGCAAGCCCTCAAAATGGCAACATCCATTCCTCCCCAAAGGGTCTCCATGGCATAAGCCCCATTTACAAGAGGAAATTTCAGACACTTCCTAGAGACTTCATTCATACGTTATCTTCTTAGGCATGGGTGCAGAACCCTTTTCCCTCCCAGGGGCCACACTGAAAATTAGTACAAACTCAGAGGGCCACTTCAAAGTTGGGTGTGGGGGGTGCGTAAGGGGTGCACTCAGGAAGAAGAGGGCCCAGATCATGGATCTGTCCCATGGATCTGTCCCCTTTCTTTGTGTGCATGCCCTCATCTCTGCTCCCTTATCCAGATCCTAGTTTTTCAGTGCTGGGGGTAGAAGACGCAACCATTGGCCAGATCCAAAAACTGGAAAGAGGTCCAATAAAAACTAGCCCCAGGCCACATTTGGCATCTGGGACTGAGGTTCCCCATCCCTGTTCTTAGGGGTTAAGTATCCTGGGTATGATAACACGGCAAGAGTTAAACCCACAGTGTTTTCAGATGTTACAAAAGTCAGGGGTACGTAATCACTTGAAAGTAATTGTGAGATCTAAAATAGGTATTTGTGTCGACTATCGTATCTGATGGGCAGGGGGCTATAATAGGTGCAGTCCACGAGGCTGGGGGGATCACTCACATGCAGAACTCATATTCACCCCGGAGTAGAGTGCCCCAGTAGTGTATCCTTTCTATCTTCTGCCCCAGGGCCCATTCCCACCTAGCTGTGGCCACTGCCGATGAGTTTGACCAGTTCAAACCAGGTCTGCCAAAGTGGAGACAAACTGTAATTCAGCTCATGCCTGGAACACTGAATAGCTTTAGAGCTGAAACAAATAATCACCATTATTTGGTATCTGGGTGTAAGGGTTGTAGGATGGGGGTGGGAGGTTCTGGGACATGGGGTTTGAGGTGCAGAGACAGGATCGGGGCCATGACTGGGATTAGAGAGGGGAAAACTGGAGGCAAGACTAAGCGAAGAAATTAGGGGAGAGACAGGTCTGGGGGCAAGGAATGAAGCTAGGAACAAGGAGGAAAATAAAATGCTCCACCCACCTTCTTGGCATTACCAGAACAAGCCTTGTATGCTGGCTGTCAGCCAACCAGGAAGTTGGGAGATGTGGCAAGGGCAGGAGACAGACAGGAGGGGGTATGTCAAGGGTAAGGCAGGGAAGCTTTTGGGGGTGGGGTGATGGAGGCCCAGCCTCTGCTTCTAGGGGCAAGGGTACAAGGCCAGGCTGGGTCAGAGGTATACAAAAGTATCAGGAAAAGCACACAACCAAGCGATATCTATTTGGTGTTCAGCAGATTGACTGGTTAACTGGATTACCAATTTACCGCGTTACTGCATAATAATGTAACATTGCACGGATATAATCATGGATGCTTATTTTGCTGTTCGGTTCAGCTCTATTTGGGGATATTTCATCTTGATTGTTCTGGTTTGGTTATGTTGGTGCTTTGTTTTTTTTAATTTATGTATACCTTGACAATGAAGTGTGCTGTCAATTCAAATAAATAAATGGCTCAATTTAGTTTCTGTCCTATTTCCACTATTGCACACTAGCGCTAATAGTGGCAAAATGAAGCAACTGATTAAAAATAACCGAAATACTGGGGAAAAAATTAATTGAAATAGACGAATAAACAGACTTTGGTTTCCCCTAGTTATTTGCACCCAGCCAGTGCTCGTTTAACTTTATATTGAGTGGTTTTAGATGAGACGTTCCCACACATGGACACTCACTGTCCACGGAGGGGAGCGCTCATCCGAAGTTGGGTGCATGCTCTCGTGACCCACGCACCCCCCACTCAGTCCATACATGGGGCATTCCGGAGAAATCCGGTGTGCCCCATGTGGGGATGGGGTGGGCATGCATGGGGCTGAAGTGCCCCCCATGCACAGGGGGCCTCACGCAGTGACAGAGGATGCCCCCCCCCTGCCCATCTTGTCAGAAAACACCCACTGTCTTGTCCTTCAGGATTCCTCCTTCTCCTTTGTAACAAAACTAAACATATGCACCGGAAACCTCTTGGCTATGTGCATGTATTCCTGTGTTTTCCGATTTATCCGTCCCTTTGTCTCCCACCCCCATTCCCCCCATTCTAGATTGTAAGCCCCTTGAAACAGGGACTTGTCTCTAACTACCACTGTTTTCAGCCAGGCAAATTGTGGCATAATAATAATAATTAATTAACAACCTGCTTATGGAAACAGCAACGACCCCTCATACCAGTAAGTGGTAATTAGTCACCACTTACGTAATGTGTTTATGCAATAGAAATGCCACCGTGTTTCTCCTGGCTATCTCAACCACTCATGTCCTGTGTGACTTGGGGTGTCTTCAGACATTACGTGAACACGGTGAACCACAGTGAATACCCACCTGTGGTCACCGTGTCCCGTACGTCTGTTTGCGGCGCGCCAGATGTTGGCCACGGTCAATACCCACATGGGGTTCGTCTGAACCACGCTTCCCGGGCTAGCCGGGGGAAGGTCCCGGGAAGCGTGGTCAAACGGACCCCGGGCCGTGGCCAAGGAAAAGTAACATCTGGCCGCATGCCACGGCCCGGGATCCCCGGCGGGATCCCGGGCCGTGGCACGATCGGCCGGACACGGCGGCCGCATTGGCCCCGCCTCCCGCCTGTCTCCTCAGAGGGCGGGCGGCGGGGTGCGTGGAGGGGGCAGGGCCATGCGTCCGCACGTTGCGCCTCGCGGCCCCTCCCACTTTCCCTGCCGGGATCCCCCCGGCACGTCTGTTGTGCCGTTACGGGGTGACCCCGGCGGGGAACGAAGCCGGTGGTGCCGGTACAGGGCCAAAGGGCCCTGTATCGTCTGAAAGTACCCTAGGTCTTGAGAGATTGGTTCATTGGTGCTGGGATCATTCAAACTCTTCCACTTGGGGCAGTGGAACCTCTCCTAGTTAAAAGAATCTAAGAGCCTCTTGTGTGATGATTAGAAACACCAGGATGAAAACAAATGAGACAGTAGCCTGCAGTAGCCCATGCGTCACCTGCTCATCAGTGCGGTGGCCACCAGATGTTCACCCACTTCTGCCTTGGGGGGGAGGAGTGGGCTGCTACCAGACACATGGTCCAGAGAAGTTTAATGACATGGCATGGGCTAAGGCTCAAGCTAACCTGCGCTCTCTCCTGTCCCTTAGGCTAACATGCACCCCTGCAAGGTGAATCTGAGGATCAGGCCCAAAGGAGCGCACTCTCCCAGCCCACTGAACAGCTAATTGGGGGGGCTGGAGGAGTGCAGTCATATGGCCTGCTACTCAGGAGAGCCCAGAGGAGCGCATTCACCCAGCAAAGGTGTGTATGCCAAACAGCTGATTGAAGGGACCCATAGAGCACACTCACCTGGCCTAGGTGTGTGCACCAATCAGCTGATTTAGGGAGCCCAAAGGAATGCGCCCACCTGGCCCACCAAACAGATGATTCGGGAGGCCCGGAGGACCACATGCACCTGGTCCACCAAACAGCTGATTGGAGGGGCCTGGAGAAGTGCACTCCAGCCCCAGCCCCCCAATCATCTGTTTGGTGCGCTCACCCGGGCCAGATGAGCATGCTCCTCCAGGCCCCCCTGATCCACTTTCTGGCAGCAGCTCCTCCTGGAGGCCTGATCTTGCTGGGCAGCAGGGGTCCGGGAGTCTTATCCCATGTGGACAGTTCCTCAACCAACCTGTGACGTGAAGGGACTTGTGTTAACATACTGTCCCCCGGCCTAGATTCCCTGGAGGGGTGGGCTGCTCATTTGAACTGTCCTTCCCACCAATCCAAGGAGTGGCGACTGAAATGGCTCACCCTGGGGTGGCCAGGGGGGTCCGGCTTGCCCCCATCTCATTTGCTTTCACCCCGGTGGAAGGACAAAAGTGAACATTGCTTATGCATTGCCAGAGCATAAAACAAAATGACTCTGGGAGGCACTCCTAATTTGTCCAGTGCAGAAGGGGGTTTCACACACTGATGTTTTGTACCAAAATAACACACCAGAGTTTAGTGGGTGCCAAAGCCACACTCGCAACAAGAAGCATCATTATATGCAGCATAACCACGGTCAGCGGGCTGCTTCCTGAAAACATATTTATATTCTAGGTGCTTTGAAGATCAACTTCTGGTCCCCTTAATGTACTCCGTGCTCCTTTTTTTCTTCCCCTATTTTAAATTTTTTTAAAATACTATTTTAAATTGCTTTGTTTTAAATTGTTTACATTGTTTTTACTTTTATGTAATATGTGAAGCGTTCCAAGTGCCATGTAGGCAGGGGGCACTATAAAATTAATGATTAATAATGAATAATATTATTGTTCAATATTATTTAATGAATAAGAAATCATAATTTATTTATTATTTAATAATAATAATAATAATAATAATATCTAATATTATTTACTTAATAATAAATCATTATTTAATTATTCATTATTACTTATTAATGTCGGATTGTGGAAGATAACTTTACCTGGGAAATACGTACTTAAATGTTGCCCACACGAAGGAGCTGTGCTGGATGTAAACCTTCTGGGTTTTTTCATGGTGATCGGAAACTCCGTTTTGTGATTAGAATAGTTTGGCTACTTTATAGGTAAATGTTCCTGCAGCCTGAGGTACTATAGGTTTGTAGCTATTGGTGGGACTGATTCGAAGCCCCGCGGTTAAGTACATGCTCCAGATGTGACACGTGTGTGCGGGTGCACGACTAGGGCTTTATCGGAATATCGCAGCGCTAGCTATTTCCGCCGGAAACAGCATTTCTGCAATTAGTGGTATGGCGTGGCAGAGGCTTTCATTCCGCTAGTTTCATTTCCACTACTTCCGCAATTCCACTAATTTCATTCCACTACTTCCACAGGCTTCGCAAAATAGCGGAAACATGACATTTTCGCTACTTCCGCCATTCCCCCAGCGCCACAAAATAGCAGAACAGCGGTTTTCTGACAGTTTCCACAATTTTTCCACACTTCCGAAATTTGTAGAATGCCAGCGGAATTAGTGGAATGTCCGTAGAATTTTTTTTTTTTTAATTTCATGCATTTCTACCCCGCCCCTCCTGCCATGCAGCTCGGTGCGGCTTCCAAAATATTAAAACAATAAAATCAATTTAAAAGCATCCAACATATTATAAACATTAAAACATTGGCGTGGGCAATTCCGAAATGGCGGAATGGAATCCCGGCGCGGTAACAGCTGCTGCCGCATCAGCCCTATGCACGACCCGCATGCACCCCCATTACAGGGACTGTGGCACGTGTGCAAGCAGCGCTGGATATATGTGCGTGCCTTGCACACGCTGCACATACGTGTTCTGGATTGCACTCAGTGTGTTCAGAGTATTACTCATCTTGAAGACAATTCCATTTAATTCCAGTGAAATACAACTGCTGCTTTAGGGATAAATATTACTTGGGTGTCCACGCTACTGAAGGTGCAAACTCACACCTCTGGAGATACAAGGTTATCTGCAGAGCACACAATCTTAAAAAAAATAAAAAATTATGAGTATTATTAGTTACAAGAGGCTGAAGAGAATTTATCTGCCTGGAATATTTTCAGAGTTTGCAGGCACAGCTGATAGATGTATTAAAAAGACTGGTTGCTTTTATGTTCTAATTTTATATTACAAATTAAAAAGAACCAAAGAACATCCCCTCCCCTCTTGACTCACCATGGCCAAGCGCCACACTTGAACGGACTTAGAGCCATATGAGATTCTTCAGTCACAGTTTTGCTACCCCTGATCTGCAGAAGAGATTTCCAAAAGCTGCTAATTATTTTAGTCAGCCACCTCAAGATGCCCTTCAGAGACCAGGTGTCCGATATTTTCAGAAAATAAAGCTCCATTATGGTGCCTCAAGCTGGGTCCCCAAGACCACTAGCCACTTTGGAAATCTTGACCCAAGTCCTTACTTTGGAGACCTCATGTTAGATCATTCTAAGCCATTATTACTTTTATTCTCCCCATGCCCCGTGCTACCCAGGCCACATTCAGACATACCCCCTGCACATATTTGGGCTGTGGGGGAGAATGCGCAGCCCAAAAATGCACGGGGATCGGTCAGTCTGATAGCTCCCACCCCACCCCCGGCTTTGCCGACAAAGCAGCGCAGAATGCAGAGCTCAATTTTCTACTCTGCATCCCTGCGCGTCTCTCCCATCCCCGTGCGTATTGCTTGCCAAATGAATCCCCACTGCTATTTCCTTGGTACTGCTTTCTCAATGTTCAGGAATGTAAGCGGGGCTCAGTTAATTTGGTCCTCATGCTGAGCTACAGAAAATGGAGATTATTTATTACTTTTCTCAATCTCAAAGATGTCCTTGGTTTTTTTTACAGCTTGCCACACAGCGATACCCATTAGGGCTGTGCAGAAGGCACCTCGACCATTTTATTTTACAAAACAAACCTTCATTTTTTGGGGGGAGGGGTTGTAAATGACCCTAGTTAATGCCTTTAAATATATATATAAATATATATCATGGCATATGCACAAAATGGCCAGCATGCCATTCTGTGCATGCACAGCCCTTTTCCAAAATGGTGCTGACACTGCCTGCGCCATTTTAGAAAAGGGCGGCGCATGAACAGAGTGGTCCAGCAGCCATTTGCACATGTACAGTGATTTTTAAAAAAATATATATACTTTTCATTTTTCTTTTTTTTTTTTTAAAGCACATTGCACGGGGGAAATGGTTGCCGTGCTCTTCTGTGCAGGCACACCCTTTTCCAAAATGGTGCAGGCAGTGTCTGTGCCATTTTGGAAAAAGACACTCATGCACAGAACCGCCCCAGTGGCCATTTTGAGAATGCACTTTTAAAATTATTATTATTATTATTATTATGTTGTTAATAATTTTACTTTCAGATAATAAAAACGGATGAAAGAAAATGTCAATTCTTTGCTTATTCATCCGTTTTCATGACATTAACTATGCAAATGAATGGGGCTCCATACATTTTTGTAACTAATCGAAAACGTTGCAGATGCACACCCATAATACACATGGCATTTCTCTTTGATTTGTGCCACTGCTTCCATTTCAGCATCTCCCTTTCACCATCACAGCTTCCACTGATGGTTTCTTCCTGGTGCCGGTGATGTCTAGAGCATTGGCCACTATGGCTGCCTGTCATGGCAGAGGGTGGGGTGCTGGGTGAAGCTCCCTGCCTACCCTGGTGGCTCAGCCGCCAGCACATTTGTTGACCAGCCAGACCCAGTTAGGACCATGTTGCCGGTGAATTCCCAACCCTGGTCGGGTTGTGACAGTGGTGCTCTGTTAACACCCATTGCGTACACTGAAAAATACAGTTGAATGAAGAGTTTGACAGACAAAATACTCTTAGTATTGCTAGAACAGCTGAGTCATTTATTAAATTCCACCCATAATTCCGTCCTCTTCATACAGCTTCGAGAAGATTAGCAGCAGCTACATTCTGACTGCAGAGTCCTTGTTGCAGGCAAATGCACAATATCCAGCAATAATTCAGCATGACTATTCAATCCCTGGTGAGATTAAAAGTTCAAGCAGAAGTGAAAAAAAAAAATCACTCACGAAACTAAGGTTTGCATGGAGGGTGCTGAGAACGTTATGCAACATCACTGCAATTCAGTCAGTTTTCAGTTTGTAATAGCACTTCACAGGAAGACCAAGAATTTGGCTTTGCTGTAGGGCTGGGTCAAAACAACCCTTCCGTTTTTGTGAAACAGAAGGACTGGCAAAAATTCTGATCAGAATTTCAGTCGATCCGAATTTTTGTTCGGAATTCCAAGAGATCATTTTGCACATGGCGGCAGTCAAGCCGTGCATGCGCAAAATGGTGGTGGCTGTCACGGCACTGCCATTTTGCATACGGCTGCCATTTGTGCATGCGCAAAATGAACAAATTTTTTTTGTAATTGGGCCAATGAACAGAAAATTAGCCTCTAGCTCTGTTTTCCCTGCACCACTGCATGGCTTGTGCTTGAGAAGTTTCACCCCATTTTTGTGTCTTACCCTCTTTCCCTCCCACAGCAGATACAGGGTGTGGACACACCTGCCAACTTCCTGATTGGCTCCCAGCCTTATATAAGGCATTCTGGGAGCTGTAGGAAGTTGGTGGATCTTCTGTTGCCATTCCCTTCTCGCTCTTGCTCTGCCCACACTTGGTCTTTCTGCATCTCCTATGTCAGTTTTGCTCTTCCTTGTAGCCCTGTGTCAGATGCGTTGTTGAGTCTCCCTTCACCTCACCTTCTTCTTTTGTGTGTGGTGCACTTCCACATCTCTAGTTCTCTAGCCTTTCCTAGTGAGTGTTTTTGTGTATGCTTCCCCTTCATGTGTGTGTAGAATCTAGATCGTTGGTTCCTCCCTTAGTAAGTATTAGGAATGGGAATTTTGAATTTGGATAGAACCGAATCTACCTGAAAATGGCTGATTCGATTCTATCAAAAAATTCGGATCTTTTTTGGTTTCGGCCAGTTCGGATCTTTAACATTGTTTTTTTGATATGGATTTTTTGCATTGCGGTTTGTTCCCATTAATTTCAATGGGGGGAAATGCATGCAAAAATTCTGAATCCAAATCTGAATTGAGATCCGAAATTCCTAAAGAACCGAATCCAAATCTGAAATTCCCCCTGGAGTCCCACCCCTAGTAAGTATTGCCCAATTCCCTTCTCCTACTCTTGTTTGTGTTGTCCCTGTTTGTGTGTATCTGTTTATTTGTGTCTTCTCCTCTACCTCCTTCCCTTGTCTCTCTCAGTTGATGTCGTTAGCCTGGTGTGTCCTTCCTACAGTCTGTCTACTCCCCATTTCTGTTCCTTGTCCCCTTGTCCTCCTCTCACCTTGCTCAACCCTGTGATCCTGTCCCTCCATACCTGGTTTTCTGTTATCCAGTGCCCCTCTGGTTCCCAGCTCCCTGTTTCCTTGCTCCCTTTCCTTGTCTTTAATGATGATGAGCCATAAACTTTCTTAGTCTCAATTCCCCAGCTTTTGTGCTGAACATCAGGTCTCCATGGTATCAGAAAATGGCTGAGAGGCTTCTGTTCCGTTACCTACTTAACTGTTATTTTTCCTATCCCTGCGTCGGCCCTTCCCAGGCTCCAAACCCCACCCCCTAACAAGGACATCCTGAGAAGCAGGTAGTTATTATAATACTCATTTTGTAGCAAATAAAATTACAACATCGGGTGGTTGTTTAGGTTTACTTTGATAGTGATCTGTGAATGACTCCTTCATTATAAATTTCCTAGCAAGCACAGTGGAATCCTGATCCTTGAACTGGCCCCATCGGTGCTATCATCACACACATCATGTGTAACCTGTTGAAGATCAGACAGGAATATAAAACAATTCCTTGCTAATTCCCCAATCCAGTGAGAATATTTTGGAGTAATGGTGATGTGACCCAAACTGGGGACAGTCATGAAGGCCGTACCCATATGAAGGTAATTTAACCTAGTGAAGGTAATTTATCCACTGCTAATTGGTAACTGGACTAATCAGAATGGAACCATAACCAAGTGGCCTCTGTTTCTTATTTGACTGACTCATCTCAGTAAAGATGACGGAGATAGTGTATGGTTCTTAACCTTCTGCTCAATGATGCCTCCTGTGGGCAGAGACGTGGACAGGCAGTTGGGAGCTGTAATATTAACCTCTACATAGAGGATGTGACAAGGCAGCAGTTGCAACTGCAACGGATATGCACATAGAGCAATAGTAACCCTCTGTTTGGAACTAGATAGCCCTGAGCTGGAGCATTGTATTCAATTTTGGGCACCACATGTTAAGAAAGATACAGATGAACAGAGAATTTGAGGGTTTCGAATTCAGGCCATGCAAGGAAAGACTGAAGGAAATGGGTATGACGGGTCATCCTTACCACAGGGAGACCTGGAGTTACTCCTCCAAGCCCCACTCTTTTCTCAGAGAAGATGATTAAGGAAGAAACAAGGCTACCGTTTCCAAATATTTGAAAGACTGCTCTAAAGGAAATGGAGAACAGCTGTTCTCCATTCCAACTGAAGATAGGACAAGAAGCAATGGAGTTACATTGCCGGAATTTAGATTTGGGGTTAATAATAGGGTGGGGGGACCTTTCTGACTGAAAGGACAGTTGTGCAATGGAACAAGTTGCCTAAGGAAGCTGTAAAATATCTTTCACTGGAAGTTTTTAAGAAAAGACAAATATCTGTTGAGAAAGATATAGGTAATAAAGAAAGTCAAGATCAGGGAGATAGTCTACAATTTTTATATAGCACAAGTACATTAGTAAAGAGTCCGATACGTCCAAATGAGCAGCATCCACCATGAACACAGTTTCCAAAGGAATTGTCAACCCACCTGATGAAGAAAGCTAAGCTAAAAAACAAACAAACAAAAAAACAAAACAGGGGTCGGCCAACTTGATTCTAATTCACACAATACTTAGAGTGGGTAGTGGTCCAAATCCACATTCCAAACGTTGTGTGAAATCCTTACCAATTCCTGACCACTTTCATGATCCTTTGTTCCCTGCCACCTGACACAAGGAGTGGGCCACCAAATTGCAGGGACGTCCGCAGTTCTCTGAATGTACAAACACTGATTAAGGAACAAGTGGTACATTTACAAGGGGGAAGGGTCTTGTGTGAATGAATCCTTATGTTTTGGTCAGCAGTTTCTAATTTCTTACCACAAATTAACAAATGACTGGAGAATTACAAGCAACGTTAACTTGGGGCTGATTAGACAGCGACAGAGATTTCCGCAGTACTTTCTGTTTTACAAACAGAATTGATAGTTTACATATAATTGATGTGTTACAATCGTTGTTCTCCACCATATGTACTGTTGATGGCCATTAAGTAGATGGTTCTGCTAATCTGTGTATAGTGGCTGATCAAAGAAAGGTCACCTTATGTGTATTTTTGATGTGTAAAACTCCCAGAACCCGCAGCCAGTTCGGCCACCCCTTCACACGTCTGCAGGTCAATCCCTGATCCTTTGCGCTTGTGGCATCCAGTGCGTACTTTAATTTGCATTGTTGTTCTGCTCAAACAGCTGATTTGCCTTGCAATTCCTTTCCTTCCACCAGCTTTTAATCTTCCTTGTCACCATCCCTCATGAAATGTGTTGAAACTGACATGCCTTGGCCTTGTCACGATAAGCTGAAAAAAAAAATATTGCTAATCTTGTCATGTTTAGCAGCTGCGTTCAGAAATGCTACTGTAACCCTAAGAGGGCTAACCATCACTCTTGCAAGATGTCAGAGCTATCCGCCATTACTCTGTAAGTGTACGCAATCCCGTGGCATTATCGTGTTTGTATGACGCATGTTGCACCAGAGAGGGTTGGTGGTAGTTAGTGGGTCAGAGACTAAGGTGAACTATTGAATATTTTGTGTTTGTTGCATGTTGATTTTGTTTGTTTTTCTGTCGTGTGCTTTTGCTGATACATCACAATCAGGGATTTTAAGATTATTTGTTCTGAACGTGTAAAATGAAAGAACCCATGCTGATTGCATTTCGGAATAACCTACGGGCCCTGAGTCAAAGCTTACCGATGTCATTGAGAATGATTTCAATGCCTCTGATATAAACTGCAAATTTGTCATGCAATCTATTAACAAATTTGTACATTTTCTAAAAAGAAATATTATCTCTAGTTAGACAATAAGGATGCAAACTCTTTGCACATAAGGATAAATATACCACCATCAGCGGAGACCAGAGGGTGGCAACCTATTGGGCCCAGTTTTCCTCCCAAACCATGTTTCCACTGCTATGTCAAGTGAATCACTTATCCCAGAAATACTCCACTTTCACAGCATCAACTTTTGGGTTGATACAAAGAGCTTCTCTATAGAACTGTACCACAACTACCTCCATTTCTACAAATCCTGAAACATCAATACATTCTATCTGTAGTAGCTCCATCTGATTTTACCTGGGTGGCACAATTATGTGACATCAATGGATTATACTATATATCATTTTAAGGGAGAGCAGAATCCAAATCAGGAGTAGCGGGTACAGGGAAGCTTTATGTCAGGGGTGGAGAACCTTTTCGCTCCCACAGATCACTTTGAAAATTAGTACAAGCTCTTTGGGATGGGCAGGATTTGGGATTGAGGGTGCTTAGGATGAAGGAAGAAATGGGAGGGTCCAAGTCATGGATCTATGCCATGGATCAATCCTCTAACCTCTAATGCATGCCGTCATCTTTACTTCCTGCTCTCGAACTCGCGCTTCACTGCTTGAGGGCAGAGACTGGATCCATTGGCCAGATCAAAAAATTGCAATGGGGACAAATAAAAACTGTGGGCCAGATTTGGATCATGGGTTGGAGGTTCCCCACCCCTGCCTTATACCAAGAGCAGAAACGAAAAATCTCTGTGAGTACTATTTCCAATGGAAACAGCTTTTTCACCATCATTTGCACGAGGAGAAAACCTACCAGCATTTTTGACATTTTTCATGATTATCTGCTATTTTCTGCCATTTTGGTAATTTCCAGTTGTTTCTGGTAATTCTCGGTATTATCGGTACTTTTTTGTAATTTGCAGAATTATCGGTAATACCAGAAACTACCAAAAATTGCTGGAAACTACCGGAAATTACTGAAATGGCATAAAAGAGTGGAAAATCATGGGAGAAAGTAAAAAATGTTGGTAGATTTCCTCCTCGCTCCCAAAGGTCGGCATTTCCCGACGGAACAAGAACACCTGCTTTTGCTTCAGGCCTACTTATACCATGGAGACCCTTTTTGCCTTGAGAAGAGGTGCACTTATAGCAAGGAGATTCTGGGTATTGAATATGAAAAAGGCAATTGGGTGTGTTTTGGCTTAGACCATACCAAGTGTCCAATGCCTTCCCCCTGTCCAAACTGGAGCCCCATTGTGCTAAGCATGGAACACACTCATAGTAAAGGAGTATCTTGTTCCAAAAGAGCTAACTGTCTAAAGAGAGAGTGTGGTTGCTCCCCAATGTAGTAAATGGAAAGGAAGTAGCTCAGATTTGTGGTTCAGAAATACATACCCTAAAGCAACAGTCGTCGGTCCAATGAAATATATTGTCTTGAACTACTTTGTCTCCAACAGTCAAAAGATCAGAGTAAAATAATTGGCCATATTCTAATGTTGATCTTCCCCTATGACCCATGGTTTACCCAAAATCAGGAAACAAGGGACAGAATGCAATGTTTGTGAAATCAATGGATGGGAACAGATGGGGAACGTTGTAGAGATATTTCTTTTTCCAAGACCACAAAATGTTCCCTTTATTTTAAAAGCAAAGCCATAATTGTTTTCTTGAGAATGCCAAATTCATTAAAGCTCTTTCCATTTGTCACAACAGGAGGCTGGCTCGTTCCACTCTGCTGCTCATCCCCTTGTTTGGAATTCACTACACCGTCTTCGCCTTTTCTCCTGAATATGTCAGCAAACGGGAAAGACTGGTCTTTGAACTGGGACTGGGATCCTTCCAGGTGATTAAATAGAAAATTCAGCTTAGCTAACTGTATCAGTGGCCGTTTTCACATGGGCCACTAAGTGGGGAGATAAGTGTGTGCCGGCGGTGGGTGTGCTTCCTTTCCCATGGGTGCACATCCACATCCACCCATGGAGCCTCCTCTGTTTTTTTGTATAGCTCCATGGGTGAGTGATGGGTGCGGAGATACATGTGTGCCGGGAGCGTTTCCACAGGCGGACACCCATCCCCCCGCCCACCGCCATGCCGTGTACATGGACGTCCCCTCACCTCACATCCACCCGCATACCCAGGTGGGGGGGAGGGGGCCTCTGTGTAAAAACAGCCAATGTCTGTATCAATATCAGTTGCGATGAAAATTAGAGATGAAACACATTTTTGATGGAATTTAAAATCGGACACATTCATTGGATTAGAATTTGTAGTACTAAAATGAACTGGGAGGCCAGATGGTTTAAAATATATATATATATATAGTAATTTTAAGATTTGCATAAGAGTTGAAGTAAAGCTGAAATTAAAAGTGGATTTTATATTGTTTATGATTATTATTTGCAGTTTCTGATAGTTTAAATATTTTCATCTGAGATAGATATTCACATACCCATTTATTCAGGTATTCCAGTTTGTATATTTCACTATTTCCATTATTTGGGTCAGTTGTTTCTCTATTTTCACGACTTTGTTTTGATGCTACTGAATAAGAGGCTATCTGGCAAAGAGGGAGAGAATGGTAGTTTGTTTCCACTTTGGGGTAAAAAGTAAAAACAGACCTGTGGGTGGTGCGGCAGCTCCGCAGCCCACCCTGGGTCAGGAAACCACAGGCAACATGCCCTGGGCCATGGAGAGGTACGGAACAAACGTGCCCATAGCAGGAGAACCGTACCATTGCCCACACACCCTAAGTAGAGCAGTAAGCTATACAAATGTGCAGCTGACCCCACCCATGCCCTTCTTCCAGGACCTGCCCCCTGACATGATAGGCAGCCATGGCAACCAGCCATGCTGCTCAGCCATGGTGGCTCCTGCCCTGAGAGGGGATGGTGCGGTTGAGCAGATGTACTAGCCCCCGTGGGAATCCTTTAGCCTGGGCTGTGTCCTCGGAGATTTGCTGAGAATGCATTCCAGGCTAGCCACCTACCTGCCCCGGGGTAGACCCAAGATAACATCTGGCAATGCATAAACACACATGCCAGTGGGTCCCAGTGGGTAGGGATGGGTGAATGCGGCTCGTCAGTTCGGAGTTCGGCCCGAACTCGGCCTGTTCGGACGACCGAACTCGAAGCCGAACCCGAACGCAAACATACCGAACAAACCGAACACCGAATGGCAAAATGGCTGAACAGTTCGGTCAGTTCGGATCGTGTTCGGATGAGTTCGGGTGGCAAAAAAAGGTTCACTGGAAGGTCAAACATTACAGGGAGGTGTCAGTCACTGAGGAGCAGACTTCCAGGCACCAGGGGTGGAGAGGCTTGCAAGAAACGAAACTAATTATCTGCCTCCCC
>QEPC01003143.1:3559887-3570845 GCA_003113815.1 Sphenodon punctatus | reverse complement strand
TAGGAGTTAGCTTAGTGATAGAGATAGCGTTAGTGATTTAGTTTTAGTGTTTGTAGGTGTAGGTCTGTGTACTTATTAGATAATCCATTTAGTTCATAGCATTTAGAATAGTTAATAGCAGTTAGATTTAGTGTAGACAGATATATATAATATTAGATAAAAAAAAACAACAACCCCATATAAAAACCAAAAAACCAAATAAAAAACAAAAGAAAACCATATAAAACCCAATTAAAAAAAATATATATATATAAAAAACAAAAAAAACCCATAACAACACTTCCTGAATGGCTGAACCAAACAGCCGAATGGCCTAACCGAACGGCCTGTTCGGACAACCGAACCGAACAGCCGAACCCGAACTCGGCGAACAAACCAAACAAACGAACCGAACGCATCCGAACCGAACGCAGCCGAACCGAATGGCCGAACCCAAACCGTAATCTGTTCACCCATCCCTACCAGTGGGCCAAAGTGGGCCACCACTACATCTGTTTTTTACCCTTTGTCAGACATGAATTGAAGTGGGTGAATTCGTTAGAGATTGGATTCACTGCAATATTCATTTCAGCTCTAGGTTTGACTTTCCACAGCTGTTTGATTGTTAGTCATTTGTTTGTTGTTTGGTATTTTGGCATTTGTTTGTGTTCGACATTGCCCTTTTAAGGGCTCAACTTGGGCTCCCTTCATTAGTCTCAGTAGCTAAATTGTGCATAATGAAGTACTGGCTGTGACTATTTTTCTCCGACCAGATCTCCTTAGCTAAATATGCCTTGTTGTTAAACGACTCGGGTCCATGGGAAACAGGTATATAGAGTGTATAATTTCTCAATTAGGCTTTTCTAGGGAACATCCGTCTTCTCTACCATATTCCTCTGCTCTGAATGTAATTAAAATTAGAATCCATGATCAGGAAAAGCAATCCTTGGTTGAAGAAATAAACCAGCAGGGTATCTCCGTAGTTTACAGATCTCTACCTTTCAGCCCCCCAAAGGGGGCCTCTTACCTAGTTAATCTTTCCCAACTGGGCAAACAGGGTTGCCTTCACATTTGTTAGATTCAGTATCTTTCCCTCAGCGGTTACAGAGGGTAGACGACTACAGATTCCCCATGAGATTTTGTAATGGTTGTGAGCAACAGCAGGTTGAGTCTCTTGGGCATATCCTTTGCGACTGCCAGCTGTACAAGGATTTGTGCCTAGAGATTTTGGACCCAATAATTGTTGATTTAAAAATAAGCTTGCAATTTGCATTACTAATTTCCCTGTTAGGGGATTCCGACCCTTCTATTACTTCCATTGTAGCCCAATTCTGAAATTTGGCAATGAAAGTTAGGAGTTTGTGACTTGGAATGAGTAAATACTATCCATCTATTTCGTCGTAATAGAAGTTTTGTGTTATCCAATCAGTATTCATCTTCATGTTTTATTTATTGTTTGAATTGTGAAGGCCGTTGGCCATACAATAAAGTATTTGACTTGATTCGTATTCAACATTTCATTCATTTGTGCCTTCTCATCACACTATTATTTGGTATTTCTTATTCATGCATTTGGCTGATATTTATGAACTTGATTACTGCTTGAATAGCTGATTGGCCGCTGGGCGGTTAAGCAAGGATTAACCTGTATGATCGGAGAGCTAAAGACTCACAGTGGCATAGTAACAAATACTGCATAATTGATTGGCTGATTGGAGGCTGTACATAGGACATATACATAGGGTGTGCATGCGCAGCTTAAGGAAATAAGTATTCATAGTGTATGGTAACGAGTGTGCACCATGCCTTACATCTGTGACCACATTGTACACACATCCATGTGTTGTGTATGTGCAGTGCACAGAAATTGAATTGGTGCCGGCGGGACCAATCCCACATCCTGTAAACATGCGCGCAAATAGCGTGCATGTTCATTGAGAGGACATTGCACCGCGCAAGACCCACACGGATCCCACTTAGGATTACAGCCAAAGCCAACAAAGTATTAAATAATGAAGTAGATGAGTTGAACACAGATGTAAATTATTAGAAGAAACATATCCACGTGATGCATTTATCGGCCACAAGAAATTTTAAATTAAATATTCATTTTCAGAAATGAAGATCAGAATTTGTGGCATATTCATTTCAGCTCTAATATATATTTAGGGCCTTTTCACAAAGGCACCCCACCACCACCACCACCACCACCACACACGCATGTGGGCAGGGCCACCTGCGGTAGGTGTGCGGGGTGGGGCATCTCTAGGAACGGCACCAGCAGTGGGTGGAGGTGAGTGCACGCTCCTGTTCTCCACCCATCTCCACCCATTACCCATGCACAGAGCAACGGGCTCCAACGCAGGTTGATCCATACATGGAGATGGGGGTGCGCCTGTGGGAACGGGCACACACCCACCTCCACCCACTTCAAGTGCACCCCCATTCCCCCATCCACTACGGCCCATTTGAAAAGGGCCTTAATAACTGTGATTGTTTTGCATGGGTTTCTTTTTTCTGACTCTGTTTGCTTACCATATGTGTATCAGCAACTGGTCTTTTCTAAGTTTCCTCACATTTACAATCTCTCCTCTCTCCTTTCATCCAGGGTTTTGTTGTTGCTGTTCTCTACTGTTTCTTGAATGGGGAGGTAAGATTTTTGAAACTCCATCATTTTCCATCACTAGTTTAGATTGACTTTTACTTATGATTGCACCATCCATCCTACTTCTCAGCTATCATTTGCCATCGACCCTACCGCCTGAGGGCTGGAAGCAAGTTTCAGAACTCCTCAGCCCAGTGGAAGGTATATTAAGAGAGATACCTGCATCGGTGAAGTCAATGGGAGCATTTCCATTGATATCAAAGGAGTTGAGTTGCCACCCATGGTCTCTTAAGTAAAGAGGTGGGAAGTCGGGCATTCTGAGTTCTAGTCTGACCTTTGCCAGAGACTTCCCATGTGGACTAATTCAGGGATTTTTTTACGATGTTACATTGGCCACATAGCTATGTTCCCCAAATCTTGTGTTTGTGTGAACACGCAAACCCTGGGCAATGGCTCCTTGAAAAATCTTTACAGTAACCATGCAGCCAAAGGTAATGGGTGAACAACTGGGGATTGTGGATGGAAATGGAAGAGTGCTGCTGTCTCCTCTCTATGGCCCTTTTCACATGAGGTGAGGGGATGGGTGAAGGTGGCGGTGTGTGCGCGGCGTGTGGGCAGCCATTCCCACGGATGCACACCCATCTCCATGCAACTGCACCTAGGGAGCAACCACCATTCTGGCCAATTGCTCCGTGGGTGTGCAGTGGGTGGAGATGGTTGGATCGTGGAAGCATGCATGCACCCCCACCACACACCCACACACCGTGGCATTCACACGGGCATCCCCCCCACACACACACACATGTGCAGGGGAGGGGGGGCGTCCATGTGAAAAGGGCCTAAGAGTCAGCTGCTCTTGCTGCCAAATATCAAATCATGATGTCTGGAGGCTAATGTGTAAGTTTCTAAAGTGCTTTGAGACCTTAGGATGGAAGGTGCAAACATATTATATATGCAACTATGTACAATATTGGGTGTTTTCAGACAGACGGGGAACCCGTTGGAGCCTGGAGCTGTTCAATTACCAGCTCTGCCCAGGGTCAAATCAGACAGACTGGCGGTGTCCCCAGGCCACGCAGCACCCCCTTCCTTGCACCATAAATTTGTGGGTGCTCACCTGGCCCTCTAGGCTGGTGCCCTCGACTCCATGGTGCTGAATGTGGCAAACAATGGATGGGCATGGAGGTGCACTGTGGGTCCCCCCCCCCCAGCAAATGGGCAGCAGCTGGTCATTGCTCTGGGTTTGGCCAGAATGCTCTGCACAGCGTACACTTAGATCTTGAGGAGCACCCAGTGCTAGGCTGCCTTGGAGCATCCCCAGCCTGCTCCGTGGTCCACATCTGGCAGTCCTTCACATGAACCAGTAAACTCAGGTGTGCTAGGGGCTAGGGATGGGCGAACGCGGTTCGGAAGTTCGGAGTTGAGACCAAACTCGACCACTTCGGTCGACTAAACCGAACTTCCGAACCGAAGTCGATTTTCGAACCGAACCAAATTTCTGAACTCGGCTCGGTTCGCCCATCCCTATAAGATTATATTCCATTTAGATCAATGGGGTTTGAATATCCGAACTCTGTTTAGGAGTTCAGACCAAACTCGAGTAGTTCAGTCGACCGAACCGAACTTCTGAACCGAACTCGATTTTTGAACCAAACTGAATTTCCAAACTGGGCTCTGTTCGCCCATCCCTAGTAGGGGCATCTGTGGGTACCTCCAGAACTGTCATCCATCACTTTACACCCATTGTGCTAACTGTGATTCCTTTGTATCAGAAGGAAACATTGCCTTTGGAATTAAAGATGCATTGGGTCCTACATTCTTTCTTGAAATTTTGTTGTATAATATACGCCATAATCTTCAGGGTATTTAATATTTAAACTTCCTATGAGAAAGTTTAGCCTGTGTCAGGGGTGGGGAACCTTTTCTGTCCCAGGGGGCATTTTTTTAAATGATTTTGAGCTCCAGGGGCCACATAGAATTTGGGTGTGGGAGCAATTAAGGAATGAGCTCAGGTCAAGGAGGGGTCTGGATTGAACTGAACTAATCACATTGTTTTGTTTGCTTGTTGAATAAAGCAAAAAAATCAAAATTGAGTTCCATGCAGACACTGCAGCAGTGCTAATTCTAAATAGAATATTCTCTAAAGGAAACAAATCTTTGAATTTGATTTGTGAATTTTAAAAGCCATCTCCTTTTTGACGCCAACTTTCACATTTTTTCTCCCAAAGGCAACTACCCTAAGTTGTACATGTCTGAAATAATTTTTATTTCTTACAGCAATAAACTTTATTCTGTGTCGCTGGTCAATGTATTATGGTGATGTGTCACATCTTAACAAAGTTTAGTGCTTATACAAAGCTTCCTACCTTTAGAGTGTTTTCCATTCCACGTGGTTCCTCAGATATCATGGAACTACTAAACAGGAGTTTTTCCATTAACTGCTCTGTGTTTGGAGTATTAAGTCTTGATTTCACTCAGTGAATTCTAATTACAATGGATAGCCCTAAATACCGTGGAAAGCAATGATGCAATTTAATGCCATACATTGGGGAAAGACTCAGTTTACCCGAAAATGGTTGCTCTATGGAGTTATAGGTCAAAGCTTCAGAAGTGAAAATATGATATAGATACACATATTGATATAGATCTCACAGAGACCCTATCATTTCTTGAAAGCTACATTTTTATCTACCTAGAGCTAGGAAGAAACTACCCGTCTAGTTATTCCAGCCAATAATGAACCATTTGGAGCTGGCCATGATTTCGGGTAGCATATTAGACTACGGGCCAAATTCAAAGCCCACTTACATGAATAAGAGACTTTCCACTGATGTCAGTGGATTCAGAAATAGACCTCGATATTTTAGGGACAAGCCTTGGGTATATCACCAGTGATTCCCGTGTTCACCAATGTCAGTAGCAATACATGGTGCATGGAGAGAGGGCGTTATTGAGTCCCACTGTGTTTTATCTCTTCCCCCCAATGTAAGCATGTTTTCTCAATGAGATGGAATGTTCCAGACCTGTTTAAGGGTACTTTCTAGGACTGAAACAAATAGACATTTTTGTATTTGTGAAAATAATTCACATATTGGTTCCCACAAATGAATACTCCAGTCTGTCTTTGTCCGTGTAATTAAAGTTGCTTCTTTGTTCCTTTGTTATTCAGAATTCGTCATTTCTTCCCTTTGACATTTTGATATGCCTATGCAGTACTTCGTTAACTTCCATTACTTCAGTTACTCTGTTTCTTCATTATTTCTGCTACATGATATCACAAAGATGAATCAATCACATTAAACATTCAAAAATGTTACAAAAACCCTCAAACGTTTACCTCTGAAGACACAAAGTACTGAATAATGAAATGTTGAAATACTGAAATACCAAAGTATCACAGGCCCTTTTATGTGGGCAGCGGTGGGTGGGGGGATGGGCGTGCTGCCACGGTGGGTGTAGGTGGATGGGTGTCCTTTCCCACGGAGACACACCCATCTCCACCCACATCCACCCATGGGGCCTCCTCTGTTTTGTCGGATTGCTCCATGGGTGGAGATGGGTGGGTGATGTGTGAAAGTGGTTGTTACACGGAAGTGCGCATGCACCTCCACCCACTGCCCATCGTGTTTGCATGGGCGAACACCAATTGACCACCCATCCCCCCACCCACCACCGCTCCATTTCCAATAACACCCCCACAGGTCTAACACACACCCAGTGGGGGGGGGAGGCAATCCATGTAAAACCTAGGGGTGTGCATCAAGCCCCCATATTTTCTTTATTCAAAAATGTCATTTTCATTATCGTTATTAACGCCAATGTCATTTTCATTATCGGTAGCAGTAGCAGTGGTGGTATCGTTATGGGTACGGTGTTAAATGAAAATTTTATTTTTTGTATCATATCAATTCCCGTGCACAACCAATATCTATCTAAGGGTGTTTTCAGATGTTAAAAGATCACAGTCAACCACAGTGAACCACACTCAACCCCACGGTGGGGCTAAAGCGCCGTGAACATCTGTTTGGTGGCCGCCAGATGTTCACCACAGACAATCCCCAGCAGGGGACAATATTAATCACCCTTCTGGAACTCCGGCCTGGTCAAAGCAATTCCCACTGGGAAATAACAAAAAGTAACGTCTGAACGGCAACCACCGGTCAAATTCAAGCAAAATGATTCCCAGCTGGGGACAAAGCACACAGCATCACTGCCAGGCAACGAACAACAACACAGGCCGTGGAGGGAGATTTAAAGGGCACACCACAGCAGGGGGATGTGGTGGGATGGAGCGAGGCAGAAGGGAGAGGAGAGTGGAGGGCGAGAGAGCAAGGGATGGGAGGAGGAAGTCGTGCTGCACATGGAGGCAGTGGGAGGAGAGCAGCAGCTGGAACAGGCCATCCTGGAGACGACATCCGGCCAGGGGGATGAGGCACCCCGTAAATGGGTAAGGGGACTGAAGGGGGGGCAGCGGTCCAGGGGCACCAAGGGGGTGGGTAGGCCATCAGGTTGGGGAACAGGGGGGGCGCAGGGATGAGGCAACCCGACAACCAACCGCCCCCCCCTTATGACCCACAGACATGGAAATGGGTCTGGGAGCCCAAGCCCCCAGAGGAGACGGGTGGAGGGGAGGAGGAGGAGGAGTACCAGGACCAGGAGGGTCCACGCGGGAGATGGCCATACCACCGAGGGGGGCAATGGGGGAACAGGAAAATCCAGGACCTTATTAGGATCTGGGGGACCCTGGAGCACCAGCTGGAGCTAGCCGTGAACCAGAGGAACGAGCACGTCTACCTGGAGATCGTGCGGGACATGGAGACGGTGGGGCACCACAGGACCATGGCCCAGTTCAGATCGAAGGTGAAGGAGCTCAAGAAGGGGTACAAGGCCATCAGGGACAACAACCGGTGGTCCAGCCATGGCGCCCGGACCGCCCCCTACTTTGACGCCCTGTACCGCATCCTTCACATGAAGGCATCCATTGTTGCCCTACACCTCGTGGGGAGTGCCATGGTCCAGGGAAGGGAATGGGCCAAGGTACCCCCTCCCCTCACCACCCCCCTAGAAGGCACAAGCTCCAGGGTCCCTGCCCCCCTAAGAGGAATGCCCCGGAACCTCGGGGACCAGCACATCCCCCTCGCGCACAACTCCCGAGAACCCCCAGCCCCTGTTCTGACCGGGAGACTCTGAGGCTGGCACACCAGTTGTCCTTCAGCCAGTGGACACAGGGGGACCCTCAGAGGGCTCTGAGACTGACATTGAGGGTAAGCAAGTGTGTGGGAGGGGAGACAGTCCAGGGGGACAGACCGAGGGGGGGAGGGTGGAACACTGGGCATGGGGCCACCCCCAGAAACCCCAGGCACCCCAGACCATGGGAAGGGAGCCAGGGGGGGCCGCCGGGGGACACATTCATCCCACCCCCACCCATCACCTCCCATATCCCCACAGGGCATGGCACACCCCAGCACCTGCGACAGGTGGCCGAGGAGGACAGTGGAGAGCAGCCCCAAGAGCAGCTAGAGGTCCCAGGTGAGGCACACCAGCAGGTGGGGGGAGGGAGAGGGCTCCTCGGGAGGCCGGGTGGGGGATCTGGGGCATGCAGTGCAGGGGACAGGGGACCTGGTGCAGGGGAACACTGGGGGAGGGCACTGGCCGCCACCCTGAGGGGGGCCCACGACCCCCCAGCCGTGCCACGGGATAGGGTGAGGGCAACTGGGGCACCTAACCAACCCCTAATGTGTACCCCAACAGGGTGACCTGATGGGTCCCAGCAAGCCGGCCCCTTGTCCCCAGCTCAACAGATGAGGGAGCACCAGGCATGGGTATGGTGCCGGAGGAAGGAGCAGGCAGAGGACATAGGCCACTCAACCATCAAGCAGGGCGAGTGGATGATCGCAGCCATCGATCGTATGGAGGCAGCCTTGGAAAGTGACATGCAACAATCGGAGGCAAGGAACCGGAGCCTCCAGGTGGAGGTGTGACTGGAACGGAGGTGGGAGCGCCGGGAGCACAGCAGACAGGTGGAGGCGTTTGACCGGCTGGAACTGGCCATCAATAGGATGGTGAGGGAGCATTCGGCCAAGATGGACCGCTCCCATGACATTGGCACCTCACTGCTCCTGCACACGGGGACCAAGAGCGTGTACATGATGGTAGCTGCCCCGCCGGGCAACCTGCCTGCCTGAACCCCAATGCCAGGCCCCTCAGCGCCCCCACCGCCTCTGCCCCTGCCTCCAGCATGCCTGCTGAGCCCATGCATCTGCCTCCTGGTTCCTGTAGGCCTCCGGAGGGAGAAGCCGCCCAGGGGGCCCCTCTGGGCCCACCTTCCCTCCCACCACCACCTGCCCCTCAGGACACCGAGGCCTCCCAGAACTGTTGGGGACATGGACAGCGGGGGGGGGGGGAGCTCCCAGAGCTCCACGGTTCCCATGGGGTGGCTGAGGGGGAGGCTCTGGAGACATGGGGGATGGGGGAAGGGGGAGGGTGGCCTGAGGGGGGGACATGGCACTGGGAGGTGGGTGGTGGTGGTGACAATAAATGTACGGGCTCCACAGTCACCTCCGTGGTTCTGTTCATGGGCCCGGGGCTGGGGACATGTGGGCATCGAGGGGTGCACCCAGGGTGCTGGTAGGGGCCCTGGGGTGGTGGAGACTGGGGTGTGCGCCCTCATGATCTGGGTCATCCCCATGTCCGCAAAGTCCCCGCGGTACATCCGGGCATAGAAGGGAGAGATGGTCATGATCCAGACATCATGGCTGCACCCAGAGTGGCCTGTGAAAATATCTATGAACCACCCCCGGTGGTCCTCGACCACCTTCAGTTGCAGGGAGAGGTACCCGTGTCTGTTGACATATTCTGCGGCCTCTCCATCTGAGGGGTGGAGGATCTCGATGTGGGTGCCGTCCATGGTGCCCATGCATTTGGGGATCCCCCCAGAAAAGCCGGCCATCATGGCCTCCTGTTCCACCAGCTGGATAGCTCAGTCCAGGAGCACGACCTCCACCGCCTCGCAGATGTCTCGCAGGATACCGGCGATGTTGCTCACCCCGACACCGAAATGCTGTGAGATGGACTTGCAGGAGTCAGGCATTGCTAGTGCCCAGACCCCAATGGCCACCCGCTGGACCATGGGAATGGGGGTCCACATGGGGGTGTGCTACCACTCCAGCCCCGTGAGTTGCAGTAGGGTGCACCTGTCCATCAGGAAGTGTGCTCTCCAGGTGGCCTCATCCCACTGAGCCAGTGCTCTGGCCCACCACCCCTGTGCCCTCTCCGTGACCCATAGCCACCGGGAAATGGGCATAGCTAGCTGGGCAGCACGGCCCATGGTCTCCCTCCGCCACTGGAGCTGCCCAGCCATCTCGTGGAGCGCTGAAGCCCACTGCCAGGCACGGATGAGGGCCTGCCTGCCCGTTCTGGACACCCGCTCGGCCCTGAGCCAGGCCAGGGAGCGCCTGCGAGTGTGGTGGGCTCACCGGGCTCTAGCAGCACTCCAGGCCATACTC
Organism: Sphenodon punctatus; assembly: GCA_003113815.1. Taxonomy (NCBI): domain Eukaryota; kingdom Metazoa; phylum Chordata; class Lepidosauria; order Sphenodontia; family Sphenodontidae; genus Sphenodon; species Sphenodon punctatus. The sequence goes on along the minus strand of QEPC01003143.1, from coordinate 3,560,756 downwards.
ACCCACAGCTGGGTGGCCAGGTGTGCCTCTGCAGTCTGGATGCACAGGAGGTCCATGTGCGAGCGGTACCACTCAGCTCAGACTGCTAGGTGCATCCCGCAGGTGCCCAACTGGCCCAGCTCTATGGTGAATGGTGGCCCGGGTGGGTTGGAGCTGCAATTGTTATAGGCTGGGGCATGTATTGCCACACCCCCTGTGTCACGGAGGAACATAGGATCACACACATGTGATACTGGCCTACATGTAGACTACAAGTCTAGTCAATATGTAAAGCAAAAGGTTCAACACGTATGTAATGTTACAATAAAGACCTGTAAAACTCAAATCAAGACTGTGACACTTGACCAAGCTCCAGGAAATGGAAAGACAGTTTATGGATTTGCCCCAGACGGATGTCCAGACTCCAGAGACATTTATATGCTAATGCAGGCAGCCATTGCCTACGTGCAAAAGACACAGAAAGCTGATAGCAACAACAAAAGGAATTCTAGAAGCCTCGAGAAGATACAAGGAGTTTCCTCCTGGGGATATAAGGAGTTGTACCCCAGAGAGGAGGGGGACTACCAGGACCTCACTCAACATCTTGCAGCCAGGAGGACTGAGACGAACCATGAACTGAGAGAGAGGACTTTGCTCTCTAGCAACTCTAAGACTGAAGACCCAGTCGCTTACATCAAGGACTGAGAAGAACTTATGGACCTTTGTAGGGTAAGATGCTTATTTAGGAACTCATCCAGTATAGATCAGGAATGTGTTATATTTACCTTTGATTTCTAGTAACCACTCTGTATCAACAATCTTGCTTATGTAATCAATAAACTTACTTCTTATCTTTATGAAGAAGTGTCTGTGTCTAACATTGGAACACA
>QEPC01003143.1:3523919-3558496 GCA_003113815.1 Sphenodon punctatus | reverse complement strand
GGCTGCACATGGTCAAAGCGACAGGCAAAGTGAATGACCTTGGCAGTGGAGTTTTGGATTGCGATAAGGGGGGACAGGTGAGAGCAAGGGAGGCCAGCAAGGAGGAGGTTGCAGTAATCGAGGTGAGAGATAACCATGGCATGAACAAGAGTTTTGGCCGAGGAGGTAGAGAGAAAGGGGCAGATCCGAGCAATGTTATGGAGGGCCAATCGGCAGGATTTGGCAACAGAGTCAATGTAAGGTTTAAAAGAGAGGTGCATGTCAAAGATGAAGCCCAAGCTGCGGAATTGGAGAACAGGTTGGATGATGACTCCATCAATGCAGGTGGGCAGGTTAGAGGGAGAGGAAGAGGAGGGAGGAAAAATGAGGAGTTTGGTCTTGGCCATGTTGAGCTTAAGTTGACGGGACATCCAGGTGGAGATATCAGAGAGGCAGTTGACGAGGCGTGAGTGGACAGAAGAGGAGAGAGAGGGGGTAGAAAGATAGAGTTAGGTGTCATCAGCGTAGAGATGATATTGGAATCCGGGGGAGGCAATAATTTTGCCAAGGGACAGGGTGTAAATAGAGAAGAGGAGAGGGCCAAGGACAGAGCCTTGGGTGACCCCAACCAAAAGGGGGAGGTAGGAGGAGCTCAACTCGGGGAGCGAGACTTTAAAGGAGGGGTCAGAGAGGTAGGAGGAGAACCAGTCAAGGACAGAGCTATGGAATCCCAAAGAGTAAAGCAAATCCAATAGAAGCAAGTGGTCAACAGTGTCAAAGGCGGCAGAGAGGTCAAGGAGGACAAGAATGGAGTAGAGGTGCTTAGATTTAGCGACAAGTAGATCATTGGTGATCTTGACCAGGGCAGTTTCAGTAGAGTGGAGTAGGTGGAAGCTGGAGTGGAGAGGGTCCAAGGAGGAGTTGGCAGAGAGGAGGTCCAGGTGGCAGGAGTAGACGACACCTTCCAGAAGCTTTGAGGCAAAGGGAAGGAGGGAGACTGGCCGGTAACTGGAGGGGTCAGATGGGTCCAGGGTGGGCTTTTTGAGGATGGGAGAGACTGTGGCATGCTTGATGGCAGAGAGACCATGGCCCTGTGTGACCTGTGGCATTCCCCGGCCATGCAATTGCTCCTGAGCTGCCTGGACAGCCTGACAGGTGCCTATGCGAGTCTGAGCTCCGGCCTGCGCTACTTTGGCTATGAGGCCCATGATTGCCAGCTGCAAGCGGAGACGCTGGACCTGCATCCCTTTCCCGATGGGTGCATCCCGGAGATGAGGTGCGTGCATGTGGCGTGGTCGGTGGTGGAGACCGTGTCTGCTCTCTCTGTGTACAGCCCGGCCGCCTACACGGCCTGTCTGACGGAAGGGGGTCCCTCCCTGGCCGTGTCCTTCTTTGGCTGTGTTCACGGTGCCTGTGGGTACCAGCGGTCCTGTGGGGCGGTCTACCCTGCTGGAGCTTGGTCACCTTCTGTGTCCCCCAGCTGCTGACTATGGCTTGTCGGAGCCCACTGGGGTGGAGCTGGCGGCACTGGCTGGTGTGTGGTCCTGATCCGATGTGCAGGTGGGGCTCGCCATGCAGGATCCCTTCGAGGCATACTACCTGCTCGCCGATCACATGGCAGCACTGGGATACCATTGAGGCATGCTTCAGTGGCCTCACTTCTTGCACCTGGCGGGCCACCCAACCCCAGGCCCCTTCATGGCCCCCTGCAGCTGGCTGTGAGGCCCCCTGTGCCTTCCGGGCCCTGGTTGCTGGTCCCACTGTGAACTCCCACCTCCATCCTGCTGCCGTGGGTCACTGCCCGCTCCCTCCATGTTTTCCCGGCCTTGCTGCTGTTCTGCCTGCTTCCTGCGGTTCTGCTGCCCCTGCCTGTGGCTCTGGGACCCCTCCATGTCCCCCCCTGTCCCCCTCTGCAACCGGTATTCCCCTCCGTGGCTGCCTTCTCCAGTGGCTGTGTCCTGATCTCCGAGCCAGCACCCAGCACCCTGGGGTGCTGTTGACCTTCCTCGCCCGCCTGCGATCCCTTTTGTGCCCGTCCCCCCCCTTGGGTGATTCTGTGACCACAGGGTTCTGAGGCCCATGGACTGCACCTTCCAGCGTCCTCCTGTGTGTGTGTGTGTGTCTTTGGACCAGCTGCATGGCTCCATCTGTCCCCCATCCCATCCATCACACCCTCACCGGAACTTGGGGTGCCTGTCTGCCTCCTAAACCATTCCTGGGCCACTCCCTGTTCCGTGTGGCCTCCCCATGTGCCTGTGCTCTGCCCATGCAGAGTCACCCCGTTCCGGGACTTGCTGTGTAGCTGTGGGGGTGCCCGTGTAGGCTGTGCTGTTGTGGGGGTTCTGGATGCCGTTCCCCATGTCTGGCCCTGCCCCTGGCCTGACCCCCTCCCTCCCCCCTGTGCCCATTGTGCCGTGTGAGTTGTCTGTTCCGCTGTGACCCCCCTTCCCTTCCTTTCCCATTTGGGTGTGTATGGGCCCGGGCGTGTGTTTGTGCTGTGTGTTCCACTGTGACCTCGTTGTCTCTGTGTCTGCTGTGTGTGCCGCCTCAGTGGCTCTTCTTCCTCCGCCCCCTCCCTTCCCGTTTCCCTTTTGTGGGCATTCCCTTTTGGCGCTTTTGGCTTCCTTTGCCCTCAGCCAGCCATGTCTGCCTCCCGCCCCTCTCCGGTGCCTACTGGGTGTTCTGACCATGTCTGGGAATCTGTGTCACATCTGTTACACTGCCCTGGACTGTAGTCTGTCGGCCCAATTCCCTGCCATGGTCCCAATCCCATCACGTCTGTTCAGGGCCTCCCTGGACCACGGGGGTGGTTGGGCGGCTCACCACTGCTGGGAATCCACTGTGGTGAATTGGGACCGCGTAACTTCTGAAATCACCCTAAATCTAAGAGAGACAAGGAGGGAAAAGGAAAACTATTATCTAATGAATGATCTTTATAACTATTCTAATCTATTCTAATCTAATCTAATCTATATGTCTATAATATATATCTATATCTAATCTATACTATCTATCTATATATAATGTATAGGGGAGAGAAGGGCAGGGAAAGGGAGAAGGTAAAACATAGGGTATGAGGAAAGAAAGGTATTGGTGGTAATACAATGAGGGCTAGGGAGGATTTTTTGTGTGCAAGCACCACAGTTCTGTAAAGCAACCTGGCAAGCAGAGCTCTCACAGAACGGAGGAAAAAACCCTGGCACTTCCATTATAAAGGGTTGCAGTGCCCTCCCCCAGAGCCCCCTGGTTGGTTGTGGGAGGCAAGAGGCATTGAGCAATCACAAAGGCCATGAGACTGCTGGGGCCTGCTTGTGCTGCTCATTGGCCAGTGATACATCCATCAGCTACTGCTGAGCTGCTCGCCCCTCCCAACACAGGCACAGTTTAAGAGTTCAACCCTGTTTAGGGCTCCGAGATTTCTGTTTCCTCCTCCCCTCTACACATTTTCCCTCCAAAACCCAACTGCCACAGCACTAATAATGACAACGATAACGACATTGCCATTTTCAGTATTAGTAGCATTATTTTCGGTTGCTTTAGTTATTGCAATAACAATGAAAATGATAATTTTCTTTAGCGTTACTGTAATAACGAAAACGACATGCACACCCTGTGACGGCCAAAAAGCTTCAGATTATTTGAACTAAAAAAAAAACAACTAAAACTAAAAACTAAAAAAGAAAAACCACCAAAAAATCCTAATGCCCCTAAAAACTAAAGGAAACTAAAGATTCAAATACTAAAATGGCAAAGTACGGAAGTGACAAAAATCTGGATACAAAGAATTGAAATGAAGATTTCAAATGACAATCAGAGACACAAGTGAATATTGTTTCCATATTTCTTTTAGCAAATGTGAATATACCAAATTTGGTGCATTCGGTTTTCACTTTGAATTAGAATATGTATGGAATATTCACAGTAAATACTATAAGCAATGAATTTCCTTGCTTAGATTTGGGTCCAATGAAGCAGATACCAACTGTTATTCTTTTCCACCGTGACAGACAGATATCCATTTTGGTTATTCTAGTTGAGCAATTTTATATCTTTCAGTATCATGGTTACTCAGGTCAGTCATTTTGGTCTTTTGGCTACTGTATTTCAGCACCATGAGTGCCGTTTTGCATGTGCAATAGTCAAAATGAAGTAACCAAATAAATCACCTGAATAACTGAAATATCAGTATAAATGAAATAAAGGCAGTAGAATAACCAAACAAGTGGAGATGTGTATATCCATTGAGGTCATAAATATTGCTTGGATTTAATTTACTTAGATTTTTATCCTGCTCTGTATCCACAAATCATAGGCTTGGGACAGGTTACAAATGAAACCCAATAAACCAAATACATGTTGTAACAGGGCACCCCGGCCTTGGAGTTAAAATATGTATTTGTGGGAAGTTTCTTTATGGCCATCTTTAGACATAGCAAAGAATGGGTGTCAGAACCCCTAAGCACATGCTTGGCCGTTGTGTGCAAGTACCATACCAATCCCAACCCCAGTTTGGCCACCCGTTGAACATGTGATGTGAACACTGTTGCATCACAAGGACAATCTGCGTATTCCGGCTGACCATGTGGCCAACGTTGTGTCTAACGATATCATGTAGCATGTTAGCAGGTACAACACGGAGAACGAGGCAGCAGCACTTGTGTGCCATGATTGGGGGGCGAGCAAAACACCAATTTGCCCCAAGATGGGCTGTGTGTTTAAGCAGCACCACATGGTGAAGACAGGGCCAAAACGGTGTTTGTATCAAGGTCAACACACACGATCAGACAACCGTTGGCATTATGTCTAAAGACACCCCATGGCTCCTGCCTCCCTGGTGATCTCTCCTCCTGAGAGCTCTCCTCTCTTGTATAGTCTCCAGTGCTGGCTTGACCATGCCCAGCCTAGCTGGCCTTACTCAGTCACCCAGCCTCTAGAGACATGCACCTAGTTGAGGTGCTCTCCTCTATCTAGATTCACATGCATCTTTCCTTAGCACCTACTGGGGTACAGTCCTCCAGAAGCAGGTGCTCCTGCACCTTTTCAAGCTGGCACCAACACTCCCTGCTAAACCCCTCCCTCCTTAAGGAGACGGGTCTCACAGCAAGTGGACCCAGCCAAACAATAAACCTGGGGCCCACAGTGACCAGCTCATTTGCCCCTGATTAAAAAGAAATCCACTGCACATGAGCAAAATAGCCATGGGGGCTGTTCTACACATGCACAGTCCTTTTCCAAAATGGTACCAGCAGAGTCTTGTGAGACTCTCGCGAGATCTTGGAATGTCACTGAGATCTTTGCGAGAACTTGGTAACGTTTCTCAGTTCTCAGGAGAATCTTGCAAAGGTTCTCAATTCAGCCCTAATACAGTCTTCCAGTAGCAGGTGCACCTGCATTTCCTCCATCTGGTTCTAATACTCCCTGCTACAACCTGCATAAAAAAAGAAACCAATAAAACTAATTAAGACTTATATCCTCCCTTCTAATCTTTAACCCATCACCAGATGCCTAAACAGCAATGCTTTGCATTGTTTCGTGATCTGCAAAGGGCTATCTGAAATGTGAATATTATTATTATTATTATTATTATTATCATCAAGCATTTATATAGCACCAGCAATGTACCTGGCGCTTTACAAAGTAATTGAATAGACACAGTCCCTGCCATAGGGTTTACAATCTGAGAGAATGGGGAAGGGGGAGACGAAGAAAGGGGAACAGAGGGAGAGACAAGAGTGTAGCATTCATGAGAATGCAAGGTCCGAGGTGCACGCGTTTGGCTTGGTTTAGGGATGTGCGAACAGAATGCAATTCAGAAGTTCGGTTCAAAAACCGAGTTCAGATTTGGTTGTAGGTATGTGCGAACACAGTTCAGATGTTTGGAGTTTGGCCCGAACTCGGTCTGTTCAGATGTCCAAACCAAACATCCGAAACCGAACTCGAAAACGGCTGAACAGTTCAGTCATGTTCGGGTGAGTTTGGATGAGTTCAGCGTTGGGAAAAATGTGACTTTGGGCAGGAAAAACGTGACTGGAAGGGGGAGGCAACTGAGGAGTAGACTTCCTGGCACCAGGGGTGGAGACCAGGGGTGGTCCCAGGGCCAAATGATACTGATACCGAAAAAATCTTTGAATTTGGTATCGATTTCGGTATCGATAGCGCTATTTTCTGATATTCGGCCGACTTCGGCCAAACTGAACTCCGCCGAACCGAACAGTCGAACCCAAACTCAGGTTTTGAATCGAACGTCCGAACATCTAAGCTGCGTTCTGTTCGTACATCGCTATTCGGTTGTTCGATTCAGCGGAGTTCGGTTGGCCAAACAGTTGAAAATAGCACTATCAATACCAATACCAATACTGAATTTGAAGATATTTTTTGGTATTGGTATCATTTGGCCCTGAAACAACCCCTGGTCTCCACCCCTGGTGGATTACAAATTCGGTTCGGACATTCGGTTCGGATGTCCGAACAGACTGAGTTCGGTCCGAACTCCAAACATCCGAACCGCGTTTACACATCTCTAGCTTGGTTACATCGAGAATGATGGCTGGCTGGTCCATGTGGTGAGGATATGAGTACACAGACCTAGGTAACAGATTGTACTGGATGGAGGGTATCAGCAGGAGTTAGGTGAGGGGAGCAAGAAGTCGGGGAAGGCAGAGCAGAAGAGGTGAGTCTTGAGGAGGAATTTGAATGTACGAAGGGAGGTGGCGAGGCGGATGTGGGCAGGGAGGGAGTTCCAGGCATGGGGGGAAGCTAGGGAGAAGGGGCAAAGGTGGTTAGGGGAGCAGGGGAGGTGTGAGAGGGCGAGAGAGGGGACAGAGGAGGAGCAGAGTTCACAGACTGGAGTATGGAGGGAAATTAGCGCAGAGAGGTAGGGGGGAGCAAGGCTGTGAAGAGCTTTATAGGTGAAGACTAGGAGCTTGTGCAGGATTTGTTAGGAAGGGGGAGCCAGTGAAGAGAGGAGAGGAGGGGCTGCATGTGTTCGAAGCAATGGGCAAGGTGGATGACCCTGGAGTTTGGGACGGTGATAAGGGGAAAAGGTGAGAACGTGGGAGGCCAGTGAGAAGGAGGTTACAGTAATCGAGGCGAGAGATGACCAGGGCATGAACAATAATATTTACAAACATTCACAAACATCCAACCTGCTATGATTTCAGCTCTACTCTGAATATTTGTTTCAGTCCTAGTGCTTTTAGATATCTTGAAATTGCATCTTTAAAAGCTGTGGAAAACATCCCATGGGGTGTCTGTGGAGGGTTTCTAAAGAGGGATTTGTGACATCCAAACTCATGTGCCCTATGGTGGTAATCACATGGTAAACCCTTGGAAAATTCCCTTTGAAAAAGGTGTTTTCAGACATTAACTCAACCCACCTGCAGTAACATAGCCCTTCACCCCCAAGCAGTTACCATGGGATGCTTTCCATGGCATTTAAAGAAACCATTTTCTGAGATCTGGATAACTCTAAAATGAATATGTTTTTGACTCAACTTAGAAACTTGATTGTCTATCGGCATGTACCCAAGCAGCTATGTACATTAAAAAATGACCTTTTAAAGTTTCTCCCTCAAGGTGCAATCAGAAATAAAGAGAAAATGGAGGAGCTGGAAAGTAAACCGGTATTTTGCTGTGGATTTCAAACATCGTCATCCCTCTCTGGCGAGCAGCGGAGTGAACGGGGGGACGCAACTCTCCATTCTGAGCAAGAGCAGCTCTCAGATTCGGATGTCCAGTATAAATGCGGAGAACCTGGCCACATGAGTGGATAAAAACACCAAAACAAAACCTCCCCTTTTTTAAAAAAAAGAAATAGATATATATGTATATACATACATACATATATATATATATATATATATATATATACATATAATCATTTTTGGTGGTGTGGGTTGTTTTATTTGATTACTTTTCCTTCTAAATGTGAGATGTTTCTGAGAATACATAACAAAAGATCCCTGACATTTGGAAGAGAAGAAATACTTTTTTAAAAGGATTTTTTTTTTAAAAAGAAAAAAGTTCGTTGTCAATACACAACTGAGCTACATGCCACTGAGACCAAAAATAACACCAAGTTCAACCCACCCACCTGCATTTCAACCCACCTGCAAATAATTCCATTGTCCACCAAGTGTATCACGTGATTGCTGTGATGCTGTGAGCATTGGTTGCCAAACTGACATCCGCCTTTCTGTGAATAGACATCTCATCATTGTTCTGTAGTTCTTACTTCTAACTGAACACCCCCTCACTCCCCATCTTTGGTGTCTGACTATTGTTGGTGTCTTGAGTCCTAGGACGTAGCAATAGCGTTTGGCTTGATGGTACCAAGCCATAAAATGATGCTGAGATTTGGATTGGATTAGAAGCCTTCAGAAGACTTTAGAACATCTGATGTGATCGGGGCAAAACAGCACAGCTGTCACCGTTCGGCAGAAGGGGAATCCAAGCAGCAAAGAAGGGATTCTGCAATTCTTTCCCTCCCCTCGCCAAAAAAAAAAAAAAAGAATCGAAAGAGTTTTATGATCTAGTTAAGCTGTGAATTTTCTAAAAGGGCCACCCGATTGCGATAGAGCTATATTTTTAAGACTGATGGGTCGGTTTTTTTTTTAATAATGTGAAAAAAAGCTATATTCCTTCCCCCCCCTTCCCCCTCACCCAACATTAAGCGGCAAAGGTAAACTCCAGGATGGATTGGATTCACGGACGGCACAGGAGTCTTCACCTCAATGCATTTCTATGGGGGTCATGACACTGCTGTTGGTAATGGGGGGGAAGGTAGCGCCTCCAGGTTTGCAACATGACTCACAATGGAGTTTATTATAAGAGTTTGTTGAAAGAGTTTGTGACATGAGTTTGAGGAAAGAAAGCATCTCCACATGATGGATTTTTGGAAGGTAAATGTCATCAGTATCTGTCAACCAGCTAAGCCAGCCAGCAGAAAACTATGGTAGGGAATCATGAAGACTTTAGACGGCATTTCAGAAGCTGGAAGTTCCTTCTGCTTCTGGACGTGTTTTTTGTCTGACTTCAGTACGTCATGAATGCCTTTGTCTGAGGGCTGAAAGGGGGAACGGTCTTTTCCAAATTTGCCTTGCAGTTGAGCCACAACTGGTGCATATCTATTTCAGTCAAATTTCAATGATGTCAATTCATTCTCCAGGGGCTTTATGCAGCGCATAAAGCCTTTAAAGGACGCTTATTTCATTTTGGATTGTATGGAAATATATATAAATCTCACTCTAGTCTCTATATAATGTGTGTGTAGATTAAAAAGGAAGAACCGACACTAACGGCAGCCATGAATTTCAAAGTTGGAAGGCTACTTCTTCATCCTTAATTCAAACAAATGTGAAAGAAAAACAAAAAAATAATGAGACGTTATAGACAGGCAAATTTTCAAGGCTAGCCAAGATCTTGATTTCCCTGGGTTTTGTTGCTTGTTGTTTTTAATGTCATTTGAAGTATAGATTTGATCATTTTTAAAAAATTAGATTGTTCCTTTTTAAACGGAAAAATAAATTCACAGAAAGTTCTAAAATGAGTGTTAATAACAATAGTTAACACTTAAGGGCTGATTCAAGGTGCGTGCACGTGTCCTGTGAGAATGCAGTGCGCGAGGATGCCGAGCGCACAATGTGCATGCGCCATGGGCCCAATCCATGCCTAGTGCATACAACTGTGCTCAAGGTGTGCATGCATGTGTGTGCAAGTGTTGTGCACATGTGCACAAACATTGCACACAAGCATTGTTTGCGCAGCACTTGTACATGCTCGCGTAACACTTGCGTGTGGGTGTACCAAGGCAGGCATGCAATGGACCCCATGAACGCACTGTATGTATGGTTTCCATACATTGCACATGGTGTACGGCATATATGTACGTTCTACGCTTGGTGCATGCGTACAACCTGTACACGGAGCATGTGTGCACCTTGGGTTGGGTCCTTACATAGCACTTAGCAAGAAAGACTTTTGCTCTTTCTTTGTTACAATCCAGAGTAGCACCCATAGAATTAGGGCTTAATCCTGCAAGACTGAAATAGGAGAGAGCTCTACTTGATTGGAAGATTGATCTAGGCTTACACCTCCTACAAGGAGGACCTGCTAAAAGTTACTTTACCATTAATTCCACTTTGAGATCCGAAGTGGACCTGAAGGACACACAGACCTCAGAGCTGTCCTTGGGTATAAGTGACCAAACCCACTAAGAGGATCCCGGTGAGTACACCAACCAGCAATCTGGCCCTGTACAAGGAGATGCCCCAACTAGAATCTCTGAATGCACCAACCAATACGTGAATTGGGTTGGTTGTGGGATGAACCCCTGGCTATCGGGAGCTGAAAGAAAATAGCAAAGAATGGATCAGACTCCATTGTGACCTGTTGTACACTTCTCTGAAGCAACCAGAGGTGTCCGCTGTTGGAGACAGGATTCTGGGCTGGATGGATCATTGGTCTGACCCAGTCTGCCCCTTCTTATGTTCCTCCTAACCCTCCATTTTGCACAGGGCACCATAATCCCAACAGACAGCTCTGATAGATCTGGGATAAATTTCACGTTGAAACCAGAATTTGTTGCCAAATTTTTCAAAGGCCGTACAAGAACTACCGAACCCAGTACATTTAACTGGTAGAACTTCTCCAACATGATGCTGTAAATACCTCTTTTAGCAAGTTTCCCTTTGAATCATGTACTAACTAGAGGTGTGCATCAGAGACTCATGTTATTATCCATTTTTGTTTTTATTTTTATTTAAATCTTTCATTTTTGTTTTCGTAAATATCGAAATTGTCGTTTTCGTTTTTTATTTCCGTTGGTTTCAATGGAAAACACATTTCTGGCTATAACGTTTTTGTTATTCAATATATTTGGCGGATGATACTTAGGTAGATTGTACCTCCCATGGCAGGCATTATGTGTACCAGATTTCAGAAAGATTGGATAAAGGAATACGATTTTATAAGCAGTTGAATTATGCTATTTTGCAAAAATCTGCATATACGTTCCTGGTTGTAACTTCTTTGTCTCCCATTTAATATGGATGAAAAATTGTAAGTCTATACCCCTTCCCACATTTACTATCTATGCCAAATTCCAGAAGGAGTGGATAAAGGGTCCTGGTGATATAACCAATTAACTTATAAATGTATGTCTAACTGTAACAACTTTGTAGTCCAGCCAGTGTACATGACATTTGGCAGGGCTGTATCTCACACCTTCAGGATCATCTTTGCCAAATATTGGAAAGTTGTAATAAAGGGTCCCAATTTTATAAGGCTGCACAGCATATGCAGAGAAGAAGCCTATGCCAGGGATTCTATAAGTATCACTGTGATATAAGATCTTTTTGTGGTGCCAATTGGCCAGCAGAAATGTCAACCAAATATCCCCATTCTGTTTTGTGACAACCCTGACTTCTCTCCTCTGCTTGTTACTGGGAAGTTGGAAGCATCTGTTTAGGAAAGAGGCAATAGAGATTCTCTTATTTCCTCTATCACGGGGTGTTTTCAGACGTGACGAGATCACAGTGAACCATGCTGAATACCTACATGTGGTCACTGTGCCCGGCACATCTGTTCGGCGGCCGCCAGATGTTTGCCACACTGAATACCCACATGGGGTCAATTTCAACCACACTTCCAGGGCTCCCGGCGCGAAAATCCCCAGAAGCGTGGTGAAAGTGATTCCCGGCCAGAACAAAAACAAAGTAACGTCTGGCGGGATTCCGGGCTGTGGTCAAACCGGCCCGACGCTGCGGCGGCATTGGCCTCCCCACCCGCCCGTCTCCCCAGAGGGCGGGCGGCGAGAGAGCATGGAGGGGGCAGGGCCGTGAGACCGCACATTGTGCTGTGCGGCCCCGCCCCCTCCCTGATTCCCCGCCAGGATCCCCGGCACATCTGTTTGCTGTGCCTGGGTGATCCCGGCGGGGAATCTCTGGGTTGTTTTCGGGACGGGGCAAAGCCGCCCCGTCACGTCTGAAAACACTCACAGTGCTACAGAATGTGATTGTGGTGATAATTGGCCAGCCTGGATGTGTAAAAAATGTCTTGTGATTGCTGGGATGCTGCTCCCAAAGTCCCAGCTATGTCCCTTCAAAACCCATCTCAGGGCCACCCCCTATGCCCGCCTCAAAATCACCACTGATTGGTCCTGTAAAGCTGGAAGCATGCAGTATTTGGCCAGTGTCATGTGTCTGTCAGTCTTTTTGGTTTCTCCTAAGTCCCCCCTCCCCCTGCCATGCCAGGTGCCTACCTCTGACTGGCACTGCATGTGCTGCTATTTATCTGAATAATGGTCTTCAAGGGGACAACTTCAATTGCTTATACAATTGGGGTCCTTTATCAAATTGTCCTCTGGTTTGGCAGAGATGACAGGGTGTGATATATTCCTGCCAAATGTCTTATAAACGGGATGGAGTATGAAAATGTTACAGTCAGAAATGCATTTTCAGGTTAATGGCTTATAACATCAGGACCCTTCATCAAATCTTTCTTAAATTAGGCAGGATCGTAATCTTGTGGAGGGACATAACATTCTCAGGTTTCATGCAAATTAGATGGAAGATAAAGAAGTAATAGCCAGGAATGTGTATGCAGCTTTTCTTAAAATCACAATGTTCAATTGCTTATAAAATCAGTTTCCTTTTCCCAATCTTTCCGACATTTGGTACACATAGTGCCCTCTGTTGTGGGTACAATCTCCTCAGGTTTTATCAGATGTTAATAAGAAATAAAAAAAAGTTATAGCCAGAATACGCTTTTTCAGTGTTTTTCCATTATTTCAAAAACAAAAATTTATTTTTGTTTTTGTTTTCATTATTGTTATATTTCATTTTCGTTATTACAATAAGGAAAATAAAATGAAAATGTTTTTGTTATAACGAAAATGAAATGCACACCCCTAGCACTAACAGAGGAGGAAGTCTCTGGACCAGGGGAATGAATAAAGTCAAATCTATTTGATAAATACCTATTTATAATTTTTTAAAGCAAAACTCTCCAATATGAAATGAAGAGATGGAATTTAGTTTTGTATTTTTACTGGTATGGACTCTCCCAAGGTTAATGCTGACAATAATGGGTAAGTGTATTCTTAAAAATAATATATAGGGATAATATATCTATATATGTATATATACATACTTTGCATGAATGGCCACTAGCCCATTTTCAGTTCCCGATAAATGATTTTTAAAACAAACAAAAATATGTTTAAAAATTGCTTCTGGTGGGAGAACATTTTTGTTCCAAATTTTAAACCAGAACAAGAGTTGTTACTTTAATCACCCCACCACTAAAATCCCAGTTCTAAAATCCTTTTCAATTTGAGTTTGTGGATCTCAGTCTAGTGCCTCGTGGACAAACATCCACATCACCAAAACCACCTTCTTATCTGGGACTTCTTGGAGCTAAATCTTCAGCTAATGTATTTTGTCATGGTACTACTCGTGTCAAATGGAGCAAATCATGAAGACTCCATGGGAGGGGTCCAAGGAGTCATAGCATCAGGGCTTCAAGAATGTTAATATAGCAATTTGCCAAACCTCCATGCACGTTCAAGGAGCAAATTGTAAAGAGTTTATTGCTTTCAACAGAGCAAATTTCCAAGGTGGGTTTCAGTGGAGTGAATCACCAGAACTCCTTGGGTGTCAATGGAACAAATTGCCAACACTCCATTGCTGTCAATAAATTCCAAAGGTGGATGTCAATAGAGCAAATCAACAATACTTCAAGGGCATCAGTGGTGCAAATCGCCAAGACTCCAGGTACATCAACAGAGCAAATCACCAAGACTCCATGGGCATCAGTGGACAAAAATTGCCAAAATTCCATGGACATCAATGGAGCAAATTGCGAAGCTTTCATGAGTGTAATTTTGACTTACACCAGCTGAGGAACTTTCTTTTGTCCTTTTTTTTTTTTTTTGAAGTTTTGGTGGGGGTTTTTTGTGTTGTTTATTTTATAGTCTCAGCAGAGGGGCCAAGGATAACAAGGCTGCGGACACCGAGCTCCTCCCCTGATAACTAAGTATCCAGGTCAGGATTGATTTGAGCTGGTTGGACCTTGTTTTGGAAGCTTCTGCAGAAGCTGCATATGCCGTCATTCTTCAACAGGAAGAGAAGGAGAGGGCCTCCATTTCTAACACACACACAAAATAAACTACAAATAAACCCTGTGATAGGATTTTATACTGTACATGTGCAGTGCCGATATCTCCACTGTTCCCACTTGATATGTGCCCTCTGGAGAGCTCTGCTCCTTCTCTTCCAGAGGGAAGAAGACGGAAGGTGCAAACTAGTCAGTCAAGCGATGTGGGTCCTTTTCTGTAAAGGATTATCAGTAGACCCAGTCCTTCTACCCCCACCCTTCTGGTGTGGTGGTTAGGGGTTCGAAAGTGGAGGGCAGCTAGACTTGGAAGGCAGCTGATGACCCCATGCAGTGTGGGGTTTTCCTCCAACCCCATTGCCTCCGTGTCAAATTGAGTGTGGTGGAGAGGAGGCGGTGGAAGGAGCAACACAGTAAGGCAGGCAGCTGGCTGCAGGCTTCATAAAACATGGGGCCACAGGCAGACGTCTTGTTTTAAGGTTGGTCTTGCTGACATTCTTAGAGTCACAGCTAGGGTGACCATACCTCCCCTTTAAAAGAGGACGCTTATGAAAAATACATGGTGCAGGGCTGCATTGAAACCACTGCAGCCCTGCAACATGTATTTTTCATAAGCGTCCTCTTTTAAAGGGGAGGAATGGCCAGCCTCGTCATGTCACTCCTATGGTCACTAGCCTCTTCCTTGAAAGATCATACCACAGGTGTAAATACAAATAAGGGACCTGACAGCTATCTAAATAAGGAGTCTAATGCCAATACCTTACGCCACACTCTTGGGTAGCTTTTCTGTTGAATGTAAAAGCCGACTATGCTGGATGTGTGGATTGAATGCGGTCACGGCTTGTAGCCACCCTCATTTCTAAGGGCCTTGTCAAGCGGGTGCCCCCCCCCGCACATGTGTGCAGTGGGGTGGGGACGCCCGTGAGAGTGCCATCTACAGTGCAGGGGGCCCGTAGGAATGGTGCCCAGGGTGGGTCGAGGTGCTTGCATGCTCCCACACTCCACCCATCACCCACACATGGAACAACGGGTGCCAATGCCGGTTGCTCCAGGCGTGGGTGATGGGTGGAGGTGGGTATGCCACTGTGGGACTGGGCGCACACCCACCTCCACCCGCCGCCGGTGCACACCCACCACGGCTTGTTTGAAAAGGGCCTGAGGCTGAAGGAACCAAAAGGCTGGATTGCGTGTAAATATCGCTTAGAGTTGAACAGTGCTTTGGTTCTTTTTTCACTGTGAGATCTATTTTGGAGTTAGAAAGTATGTGTTATTAAAAACAAAATGTAATAATATGAATTTAAACCCAACAAACAGTTGTGATGTGCTCCTGGCACCATTTTTATAATGCGCCCATGATGTGTTTTCTGTCTAACTTTCCCATTTTGCTTTTGTAAATGTATAAAAGCTCCCCGTTAATCTGCACTGCATATAACTCCTCGCTGAATATCTCAATGATGCACTGGAAGAGAGATGGCAAGAGATGTATTTTCAATTCCCAAAACAAAAAAAAATGAAGGGCAGCATTTTCAATCCTGATTTTCAGAGGTGTTGGTGGCTCTGAGCTCCCAGTGAATTGTGGGCAATCAGCACTTTTGAGGATCGTCCCTCTTTTATTTAGGTGCCTAAATTTAGGTCAACTCCATGGTCTGATTCACAGAGGTGCTAGAGTGAAAATTTAAACCACTTGGCCTAATTTTCAAAGGTACAAATAGCAGGTGCCTAATTGGAATGACCTCGGTGAGATTTCGAGCTCATTGGAATTGGGTACTTAACTGTCACTGGAGCAAGGGTTGGTCAGGAAGCTATTTCATCCAGGAAAAAAAAACCTGAAACCTCAACATTTTTTCCCCATTCAGAATAGAGATTTTTTAATTTGATTTTTAAATGCATCAAAATGAAAAGTGTATTCAAAATTAAAAGGGGGCAAAATTAAAAGGGCGACAAAAATGATCAAGGTTATGGAACAGCTCCCCTACGAAGAGAGAGTAAATAGTTTGGGGCTCTTCAGCATGGAGAATAGAAGACTGAGGGGATATGACAGAGGTTTATAAAATTAGTGGTGTGGAATGAATAAACAGGGAACGGTTATTTACCATCTCAAATAGTACTAGAACTGGAGGGCACCCCATTTAAATAACATGTAGCATATTTAAAACAAATAAAAGAAAGGGTTGGGTTTTTTTTCCCACTCGACACACAGTTGTGGAATTTATTGCCAGAAGATGTGGTCAAGGTTAGTAGTTTAGCTGGGTTTAAGAATGGATTGGACACATTTCTGGATGGAATAGGGCCATTAGCAGCTAGTAGCTGGGTAGGGTTTGAGGAACATAACCTCTTACTGTTGGGAGCTGATTGCCCCATTGTGACCTTTTGTGTACCACTTCCAAGTGACAGAGGTTGGCCACTGTTGGAGAGATGTGCTGGGCTCTATAGACAGTTGGTCTGATCCAGTATGACATGACTTAAGTTCTTATGGGGCAAGGCATTGCTTTGATTTGAAAATGCCCAAAATTAAATTTGCGGATTTTTGAACATTGAACTTTTCCAACAAAAATTTTAAGTATTCCTGCAAAATACATTAAAGTGTTGATCATCATGTTTTCCAATGAATTACGCTTCCTGACCATCCCCACTTGGTGCCTTTGAAAGTCTAGAAGTGCCTCGCCAAATGCTCATGGAGGACTTATTGGTAAGGGTTTTCCAGTCATCAACTCAATGATGTGCAGGAAAGATTTTTGCTGTAGTTTTTTTTTTTTAACTGCATCCCATTGCAAATGGAGGTTTCATGGAAGCTGTCTACTAACGTAGGATGTCAAAACAAGAAAGAACCTAATCAAAAAAACCTTTCAGAAGCTATTTCTGTTCAAAAGCTTATGCAATATGTGAAAGCCATCAGAAAAGAAAAATATCACTGTATTCTATAGTCCTAATGCAAAAATCTAAGAGGATACGGTTCTGTTACTACAATGATACTGGCCATTACTGTTGAAGGGCTTGACCATGGAAGGTGTGGAATGATGTTCAGCTCTTTGCAGAATCCAACCCACATGGTATATAATTTTTTTTTTTTTTTTAATATAAGGGCTTTACCAGAGTTAGAAAACCAATGAGGAAAATGAACCAGGTCAGGACTTGTTTGGAAGAGCCATGTCATAATTTCTATTGTATATGACTATCATTCAGCCATAGCTAAATTCATCGTGGGAATTTGGATCCCGATCTGCATTTCCAAAGGTGGCAAATCCATGCATGTGTTGCTCCTGTTGCTAAGTGAATGCCTTTTTCTTTTGCAGCTATTTGAGTCAACAGGCAGAGGTTCCACAAGTGCCTTCTATGAACAGACAGCGGTCGGTAGCCAATGCTGTTGCACGAAAAGGACGCAGAAATGTAGTTGGAAATTTTAGCTCATCAACATTTTCTAGGATGACCGTTGAGTCTGAGATAGTTTTGTAACTTCCCACATTCTTGTTTAGGAGAAACTAATTATGCACTTTGTTTACTACTATTTAGAGACAGTCATAGCTTTCCCGTAAGCACTCTATTATAAACAATAAATTCCAGTGACAAGAAAATCTTTTGATAGGCATGTTAAGTCATTGTATATTGACTCCTTGTTTGAGACAGAGTCTTTCTTAAATGCTAGATACCTCAGCATAGCTGTAAACATCCTACATCCAAGCATGGGGTTGGACTAGATCACCATCTAGGGCACCTTCCAACTCTATGATTCTAAGGTTGTAACTTGTCCTGTAGCTATGAATTCCCCATTCTTTGCATCTCCTGTCTTGATGGAATTTATCCCTTGTCCTGTGCACACGGAGTCGTTGCATCTTACACTGAACAATGCTAACTCTCACCTCTGTGATGATCTTCTTAGCTTTCAGACACAGTGTGGCTTTTCAGCTAGAAATCTGGTCAACCTGCTTGCAATTCTGGGTGGACTCAGTGTGACTTAAAATCAGCTTGGCAAGTCTATTGACGCTTCTTGGAGATGGTGCAAATTTTGCAGAATTTCATTTTATTCTTTTTTCTTCCAATCGTTTCAATAAAATTTTCATTTTCTACAAAAAAAGGAGAAAGTCAGCAACATTTTCAATCTGTTTTTCACCTTTTTTTTCTGTGCCTAGTTTATACAGACTTCATTAATGCACTCATCAGATGCCTGATCTTCATTTCCTTAAACAATAGTATATAACATCAATATAATTCTTTGAGGATTTTTGCTAGCTTCTCTTTGTTCATAAAGTATTTCCAGAACACCAGTGGTCCAGATAAGCTTTTGATACAATTCAGAGTTTTCTGGATACTTATCCATTATGAGTTAATTCATAGCACTAATGTTATATTTTTCTTTTGATGAGTAAAATGCATGCCATCATTCATTCCTGATGTTTACTTTTTTGCTCTTTTGTACTTCAACTTCATTAACACGTACAATCTTCAGTTGAGATAGACATCCCATTGTGCTAACTGCTTTATAACATGAAAGTCCTCTGCTATTTAAAGTCAATGGGAGTCTTGCCATTGACTTAAATGGTGGAAGATTGTGTTCTGAGTATTGGAAGTACTATTAATCCCGATTTTACAGATTAGAACTAAGGCAGGGAGAGAGTAATACCGCATTCACACCTTATGGCGGCATGGCAGCAGCACTCCCACGAGTGAAAGATGTGGCAGGGGAAGTAGGTGGAGGCCAGCATAACTTCCGGTGTGAATGGGGTTTTGCCATGACAATACTCGCAGATGACAGAGATCCAAAATCCAGCCCAGTCATTCGCGAATGTTGGGTAATTTCAGATGTTACGAGATCACGGTCAACCACAGTGAATCTCCTGCAGTGGCCATGATTCCCGTAACGTCTGATGTGAGTTCCACCCTAGTGAACCTCTGGCAGGAATCACTTTGACCACAATTCTGGACCTCCGGCCGCCCGGAGGTCCAGAATCATGGTGGAATTGGACCCAAACTGTGGTCACATTGGCCACAGTCCGGATGGGCTTCTGCGCCTGCCCATCTCCCGGAAGGTGGGCAGCCGGGGGAGCGCGGGGGGGCGGGGCTGGGCATCCGGACATTGTGCCACACCGTGCAGCCCTGCCCCCTCCCCGATCCCCCTCCAGAATCAGGCCAGCACATCTAAAGGATGGACAGCGCTATTCCTGTCTGGGATCCAAAACGGCTCCCGGACCGTGGTTCAGCGTGGTGGGCCGAAGGGCCCGTCATGTCTGAAATTACCCATTTTTGTGCCAAAAACCCATTTACACCAGAAGTTATGCTGGCCTCTGCCTTCTTCCTCCACCGCATCTTCTGCTCATGGGAGTGCCACTGCCACACCGCTGTAAGGTGTGAATGCGGTACTGACTCAAGATCACACAAGAAGCCTTTGGTGGATCCCAACGTTGAACCCATGTTTCTTTTTAATGGACTATATTCATAATAAAAAGATCATCCTTTTCAAAAATAGATGAGGTTTTCCAAAGCAGAGGGACTGGAAGTAAACTTCTGTATACCATTACAGGTATCCATTATAGGTATCCATTACAAAGCTACATCATTTGTGCTTCAGTAGCTTAGTTACAAAATCAGGTCTTCATGGTAACTATTTTGTGTTCCTTTGGTCAAGATGCTTGCATTTTTATTATTATTAAACGTTGACAGCCCAAATTTTCCACAGACACAAATAAATTGCCCCAAATGAGTATGTTCAATAAAATTGTAAAAAAAAAATCTAGTGGAAAAAGACAAAGATTCTGATGAATTTTAAATTATTCTTTTTTTGTGTGTGAAATGTTGGCCATCAGTGAACATTTTTGTTTTTGTTATTATTCAGAACCAAGGAAAGTTACAACCTGAATCATAGTCAAGGGCGAGAGAGAGGCTGGTTGCTTTGTCAGTCGCAAACATAAGAGATTGGAGACAGAGTTCAGATGATGTCTTTTATTGGACCAACCTTTGTTGGTGAGATTATACCAGGGCCCCTTCCCTCAGGAAGATGGGTTGTCTCTTTGTCAGAACCTTGAATGTTCTCACCTCACCCCTGTAATATGGGAAAAATCCTACTTAGTCTTGTCTGAGTGCTCTGGGATTGAGGCAAAAAGGTCACAGGAGCCCTCTGTAGTTTACTAATCTATCTGCACAGCTGAGTGAATCTTATTTCTAGAAGAATAGTTAGATAATTGATCCACCATCCTTTCAAGCATATGCTGCTTCCAGTAGTAGTTAGGGCTGAATAATATCAACCTTTTTGTCTTGGCGGACATTTTCCGCTTTTTCGGACTGTTGCACAGATTTCCAACACGGATTTATCTGCAGTGAAACTACTTGCAAAGTTCAAATGCAGGGTGCTGCATCTTGCACCCTCTATGGCTCATAGGCACTCTGTACTGTGCTGCCATTTTGTGCATATGATGTACAGGGGGGTGCCATTTTGAGAATGTGCAGTACAGGACACAGCTGGTCTGGCTTTCTTGCAAAATGTGGATCGGATCACACTCCACTCTATGTTTTGCCTGTATTATTTAGGAATGGGTAGATCCATCCAGTTTCCATTTTAGCCCTAGTAATAGGTGTTATGGTTGCCACTGGTGCTTTAGTTGTGAGAAAAGCAGGATGCAAGCAGTAAGTCCCTTAAACCCCTCTTAGCTCCTCTGCCCTGGGCCAGGTTCTTAGACTCTTTGTTTTCAGTCGCTCTTACTCTGTGCCACCCGCGCTTCTTGTAGATTATGCTTTTAAGAGACAGGTGTGGTGGACAACAACAGTTCAACCTGTTAGGTTCAGGGACAGTACACATAGCACAATCCCTGAATAATCAAGGATTAGCAGGGTTCAAATAACTCTTAACTGCCTTGGCATCCAATACCAAACTAGGGACATTGTAGTCAATGCCCCTTTGATGAGACAGGGCAATGTTTTGCACTTGGTCATACATACAACCAGCAATGAACTACAGCAGTAAACAGTGGAGCATGGAGCATGCTGTGATGCCTAATGATCTACGTGCATGTGTTCTTGGGGTGCTAAGTACAGCTAACTGTGCATTGTACTTTATGTATGGGACCCCATCAACTGAGCGTGACCAATACTCTTTGTTTTGTACCTTGTGGTCCTTTCACCCCAATAAGATTATTGAACCACGTTTTCTTTGGTTTGTGGGAATCCATTTATGGGAAGGGTTTATGTGTGATATGAACCTTGCAGTGTCTGTCAGTAACTAATGTAACCTAGACGTTTGGACCCACCTGCTCCAGTCCCAGTCCCCAGAGGCCTTTGTGTCGCTGTATGATCTATAAAGCTTGGCGTCCCTCTTTTCGCTCTCTCTCTCCCAAACTCCTCGTCTTATCTAGTGGCAACGTAATCTGCTATAGCTCTAAGAAGAGACGTGCCCTGTTTACTGTACGTGAAGCTGTGTTTTGGCTTTTGACAGTGTCGAGGTACAAACGGCCTGGCCCTCTTGGTCTAGCACTGACCTTCTTTTGTCATAATTGGTAATGGGATCTGAGGTTTATTCAATCGTGCTGTTAAGTGGAAACACACAGATGTCAACCTGCTGCTTGCTAGACTAATATTTTTGTGGTTCCAGCAACAGTACTGGATTTTACTATGTATACTGCTGTAGACTGACTCAATAAATGTATCTTAATTTTTGTATACCTGCTGTGAGATGAAACTCCATCTTATGCTGATCCAGTGATTCATCACCTGCTATGTTGTCACTATGGATTTTATCCTCTCAAGGGCTCGTGGGGAAATCCTCTCAATGTTGAGGAGAGCTAAGAAAATACGTGTTCAATGGAGCCAGCATAGCGGGTAAGGTGTTGGAGTTGGGCCTAGGAAACCAGGGTTCAAGTCCTGTCTTGCCCCAAACCCCCTCTTCCCTGGCCCATTCCCTCCTTGTCCCAGGCTCCCTCTTGCTCCCACCCTTGGAATTCACGAGAATTCTCTGAGGGTCCTTGGAAATACTTGTGGATAATATATATATTATTCAATGCAGTCCTAGTGGCAGACAACCTCAGGGCTAATTGTGCAAGGCAACAGGCTCTGGCCTGTCTCTCCCTCTGGAAACAGGGCTGTGCATGCAAAACACAGGACTTAAAAGCAGAGCCTAGGGTCTGTTGGGTGTAGGCATAGATGGCATTTTGGCATAGACGGCATCTTTAGGCACCTTCATTCTCAGTAAGGAGTGTACAAATAGGGGGTGGGGGACACATCTCCCCCTAGTTAGTGAACAAGAAGCAGCCTTTCTGGGCCAGGTCAATGGTCCATCCAGCCCAGCAGCATGTCTCCAATGATGGCAGTTCTGGATGCTTCAGAGAAGTGCTGAACAGCTTTGGCTGGGAGTCAAAGGAAATGCATTTTTCCATTCTGAGGTCTCATGCCCAGATCAAGTTAAAGGGGGCAGGAGAAGGCAGTCATGTACCTAATTTTACCCCCTGCAAAGTCCACGGTGGCTGCTAAATGACTTTCACCCAAGGGTTACAGGAAACTGTATTCAAGAAGGGACTGACCCTTTCGGTGCTCTGCTCTCTCCTGACAGCTGGAGGAATAGGCCACTCCCATTTTCCTCAGCTGCCAATCAAACGTTACTGACAAGAAGCAGAACGGCACTCTCCCTCACAGTTTGGGTTATCACCTTCCCAGATGCTTTGGCCCAAACGAGGGGTAACGGGAATCTCTTGTCCATTTCTGAATGTGGCCAAGCCCCCTTTAAAGAGCAGCAATAGCGTTTATGATGCTTTGCAGGAGTGGAGCCATTTCAGAAGTGGTGGGAGACCTTCTTTGCCCCACCCTCCTCTCCGACAAGGCCCTGTGACCCTAAAAATATTCTAGCAGTGACCTGGATAGTCTGAGGAGCTAACCCAGAGATGATCAATCAAAACTCTGGGTAAACCCAGAAGGGTGGAAGTTCTAGCTACAGATGCCAGCAGCATAGCAAGATGGGTGGTCTTGCACTCATGACCCAATTATGGGCTCCTCTAAGGGCAAAGAAAGTGGATGGTCACACAAAAACTTCTAGGAAATTTTCAGAGTGAGTGGGGGTGGGAGCAGGGCCAACACTCCACTCCCCTGCCAACTCTGAAAATTTCCTAGCGGTTCTAGAGCTGTAACGAGAATGGATTTCATTCTCGCGAAACTCTCATGAGAATTGAGACCCCTTAGTGAGAGCTCAAGATGTTCTTGCTAAGGTTTAAAGAACCTCGCGAGATTCTCAATTTTTTTTAAAAAACACTGTCAACTGCAACATTTTGGAAAGGGCAGCTGGTCTGCACGCGCTCAGAAGCAGCTGCCCTTTTCCAAAATGGTGCCAACGTGGCCTATGCCATCTTGGGAAAGGGCAGCCCATGCGAAGAATGACCCTCGCGGTCATTTGCATGTGCACATTGACTTTTTAATATATATATCTTTTGAGAATCTCACGAGAATAATAATAATTAATAATTAATAACTTTTATATAGCACCCCCATGCCATGGCACTCGGAGTGCTTTACATATAACAAATAAACATAACTTTTAATCCTCACCACAACCCTGTGAGGTAGGTTAGACTGTTCCAAAGTCACCCAGTAGAGTTTCTAACTAAGGCGAAACTTGACCCAAGGTCCCTGGGGGTCTCCCACCTCATCTCCCTGTCCAGGTACTGCACACTTAGCCATTACACCACATTGGCTCTCAATGATGGTACAAATGACCAATTCTCATGAGATTCTTGAGCAGGAAAATCTTGTTGAGAGCCCCATTCTCAATGCGATTTTCTCTATCTGCAAGAACTCTTTTGAGCCCTGTTCTCATTTGAGTCCTGTTTGCAACCTATCATTGACCAGAATCCAGGGCCCAGGCTCAACTGAGCCCCCTTGCTCCATAGGGATGGGCGAACGTAGTTCAGAAGTTCGGAGTTCAGCCCGAACTCGGCCTGTTCAGATGACCGAACACGAACTTACCGAACCAAACTCAATTCCAAACGTCGAAATGACCGAACAGTTAAGTTAGTTCGGATTGCGTTCGGGTGACTAAAATGTGGGGTCACTGGAAGGCCAAACATGGCAGGGAGGGGGAGTCAGCTGAGGAGCAGACTTCCAGGCACCAGGGGTGGAGGGTGGAGACTGGCTTGCCAGCCTGCCCAATCACCAACCCTTTTCGCCTCAGACCACTGGCTTCTCAGTCTGCAGTTGGCCATGGGCTAGGCTGCACAGAGCCAATGGGGCATGCGGTGCGGTGGACGCAGCAAGAAACAAAACTTGCCTCCTCCCTTCCCAACACCTTCTGAGCTAGTCACTGTTCCTGAAGAGCAGGCATTTCAGAAGACTCCCTTTCCCAGCAGTTCCTAGCTCCCCAATCCATTGCTATCCTCCTCCCATTTCACCCATCCAACCCATCTACCCCCATATTCTCATTTATTTAGCTTAGCTTAGATAGATTTAGTGGTTATTGTTTGTTTTTACCCCTCCCTGTGTTCCCTGTGTTCAGTCTTCCTTCCACCCTCCACCCTCCATTGAATAATTTCCCTCTCCCATATTTTCCATCCCAAATTCCCTTCCCTTCCCCAGTTTTTTCATTTAAAGTAGGATTATTAGATTGATTTAGTTTTCATTTCAGTTTTGTACCCCTCCTTGTGTTGTTTGTAATTTCCCCCATCCCATATAGATAGATATAGATAGATAGATCATTTAGAGATAGTAGACAGTTGTAAGAGTTAGCTTAGTGATAGAAATAGCGTTTAGTGATTTAGTTTTAGTGTTTGTGTTAGTTAGTTAGTTAGTTAGTTAGTTTTAGTTAGTTTAGTGTTTAGTGTAGGCCTGTGTGCTTATTAGACAATCCATTTGGTTCATAGCATTTAGAATAGTTAATAGCAGTTAGATTTAGTGTATATATATATATATATAATATTAGATAAAAAAACAAAAACAAACACATTTTTAAAAAAAAACCAAACCCCCATATAAAAACATTATTTTGGAGAGAGAAATGGAGAAGGGAAGGAGAGGCTGGTCTGCTGCCCCATAGGGGAAACAATGGGGCACGTGTCAGAGGCAGGAGGGGCCATGCCAGGGGAGCGGCAGCAGGCAGCAGCAGTAGCCAGATGCAGAGCACATCACACACACACACCCCAAACTCAGCAGGCCTGCTTTAAGGCAACAGGCTTCAGTGGCTCAGCGGCACCTCCTGGCAGTGCCCTCCTCCACTGCCACACAGGGCCCTGGAAGGCCTGCAGGACTGAGGCTGTGTCTGTCTCTGCTGCTGGTGGTAATGGAGCAGGTGCTGGTGCTGCTTCTGATGTCCCCCCACGGCCACCAATGTCCCCCACTGTAGAGGCGATCCCCATCAGTCCAGAGCTGGTGGATCCCACCCCGGCTGCTAGATCCAGGGCCTGATCTCCGGGCAATGTCAGTAGGGAGAGGAGTAGCAGCAGCAGCACTAGTAGCTACAGAGGGGGCACAGGGAGAGTGCCTGCAGCAGGATGGGCATGGGTAGTCTAGCCTCAGAGTCCCAGTACTCCCCTTCANAATGATGGTACAAATGACCAATTCTCATGAGATTCTTGAGCAGGAAAATCTTGTTGAGAGCCCCATTCTCAATGCGATTTTCTCTATCTGCAAGAACTCTTTTGAGCCCTGTTCTCATTTGAGTCCTGTTTGCAACCTATCATTGACCAGAATCCAGGGCCCAGGCTCAACTGAGCCCCCTTGCTCCATAGGGATGGGCGAACGTAGTTCAGAAGTTCGGAGTTCAGCCCGAACTCGGCCTGTTCAGATGACCGAACACGAACTTACCGAACCAAACTCAATTCCAAACGTCGAAATGACCGAACAGTTAAGTTAGTTCGGATTGCGTTCGGGTGACTAAAATGTGGGGTCACTGGAAGGCCAAACATGGCAGGGAGGGGGAGTCAGCTGAGGAGCAGACTTCCAGGCACCAGGGGTGGAGGGTGGAGACTGGCTTGGAGGATGGAGACTGGCCAGCCTGCCCAATCACCAACCCTTTTCGCCTCAGACCACTGGCTTCTCAGTCTGCAGTTGGCCATGGGCTAGGCTGCACAGAGCCAATGGGGCATGCGGTGCGGTGGACGCAGCAAGAAACAAAACTTGCCTCCTCCCTTCCCAACACCTTCTGAGCTAGTCACTGTTCCTGAAGAGCAGGCATTTCAGAAGACTCCCTGTCCCAGCAGTTCCTAGCTCCCCAATCCATTGCTATCCTCCTCCCATTTCACCCATCCAACCCATCTACCCCCATATTCTCATTTATTTAGCTTAGCTTAGATAGATTTAGTGGTTATTGTTTGTTTTTACCCCTCCCTGTGTTCCCTGTGTTCAGTCTTCCTTCCACCCTCCACCCTCCATTGAATAATTTCCCTCTCCCATATTTTCCATCCCAAATTCCCTTCCCTTCCCCAGTTTTTTCATTTAAAGTAGGATTATTAGATTGATTTAGTTTTCATTTCAGTTTTGTACCCCTCCTTGTGTTGTTTGTAATTTCCCCCATCCCATATAGATAGATATAGATAGATAGATCATTTAGAGATAGTAGACAGTTGTAAGAGTTAGCTTAGTGATAGAAATAGCGTTTAGTGATTTAGTTTTAGTGTTTGTGTTAGTTAGTTAGTTAGTTAGTTAGTTTTAGTTAGTTTAGTGTTTAGTGTAGGCCTGTGTGCTTATTAGACAATCCATTTGGTTCATAGCATTTAGAATAGTTAATAGCAGTTAGATTTAGTGTATATATATATATATATAATATTAGATAAAAAAACAAAAACAAACACATTTTTAAAAAAAAACCAAACCCCCATATAAAAACATTATTTTGGAGAGAGAAATGGAGAAGGGAAGGAGAGGCTGGTCTGCTGCCCCATAGGGGAAACAATGGGGCACGTGTCAGAGGCAGGAGGGGCCATGCCAGGGGAGCGGCAGCAGGCAGCAGCAGTAGCCAGATGCAGAGCACATCACACACACACACCCCAAACTCAGCAGGCCTGCTTTAAGGCAACAGGCTTCAGTGGCTCAGCGGCACCTCCTGGCAGTGCCCTCCTCCACTGCCACACAGGGCCCTGGAAGGCCTGCAGGACTGAGGCTGTGTCTGTCTCTGCTGCTGGTGGTAATGGAGCAGGTGCTGGTGCTGCTTCTGATGTCCCCCCACGGCCACCAATGTCCCCCACTGTAGAGGCGATCCCCATCAGTCCAGAGCTGGTGGATCCCACCCCGGCTGCTAGATCCAGGGCCTGATCTCCGGGCAATGTCAGTAGGGAGAGGAGTAGCAGCAGCAGCACTAGTAGCTACAGAGGGGGCACAGGGAGAGTGCCTGCAGCAGGATGGGCATGGGTAGTCTAGCCTCAGAGTCCCAGTACTCCCCTTCACAGGACATCACCGTGATCGTGGACAGTGAGGAAGAGGCAGACACTAGTGCCACAGAGGACATGTCTTTAGCTCCTCCCAGAGCTGTGTCACCAGTGCCACCAAGTTCTCCCCCTCCCAGCAGTGCTGGCAGCAGTGTGTCAGCAGAGGTGGGCAAGAAGGCAGGAGGGTGGAAAAATCCTCAGTCTGGGATCATTTTAAGCAGGTGCGGGCAGATGATCCCAGAGAGGTGCAGGGCACACTGTGCAATAAGCTGGTGAAACTTGGGCAGGTGCTCGCCAACCTTAGGACAACTGCAATGGTGAGGCACCTGAAGGCACGCCACAATGCTCTGTTGCTCAGCGGGAAGGCAGGGGAAGTGGATGCCAGCGGGTTCCCGACTGTAGTGGCCTGTCACCCGGCTCCTTCAGTGGGCCAGCGTTCTGCACCAACTGCTGCTGCCTCTAGCGGCAGAAGCAGTATGGGGGCAGAACAGCAGCAGGATCCTCGCCAGCAGCACCATCAGTCCACCATGGAGGAGATGGGGTGGGGAGATCTATCAAGGCCATTGTCAGGGCGCCGTGGCACTGGCTTCCAAGGGAAAGCCAAGCACCTTTCAGCAGAAATGATAGCCCTGGATGGCCAGCCCTTGCCAATTGTGGAGAACAAGGGCTTCCAGCGGCTGATTGGGTTCATGGCCCCCAACTTTAAGATGCCTTCCCGCTCCACCCTGAGTCAGACTGTGGTGCCACAGCTCTACAGGGCTTTGAAGGAGGGGGTGAGGGAGCTGCTGACAGTGGCTGGGGCAGCCACGGTCCACTTCATCACTGACCTGTGGTCCTCCAGGAATGCCCAGCATGCCTACCTGGCAGTGACTGCACACTGGTGGCAGGACACAGAGGCAGTGCTTCGCAGTGGCAGCAGGAGACCTGAAGCAGGGTACAGGTGGACCCTGTTTCAGGCACAAGTCATGGACAGCCTCCACATCTCAAGGAACCTCGAGGCAGCCCTGGCCACCATGGAGTGGGTCACGCCAGACGCGGCCTTCACCAAGGGGTGTGTGGTCACGGACAACACGGCCAGTATACTCAAGGCAGTCCATGACGAGGGCTTCAAAAGCATTCCTTGATCCACACACACCCTCCATCTTGTGGTGAAGGAGCTCTGGGCTTGGGGGATAAGGGGATTGGGCCAGGCACCCTTAGGTCCCTGGTCAAGTGTGGGAGGAAGCATGCCTCATTCCGCCTTCCTGCCTCCCATGCCAAGGTGCCTGTCTGCCCACCCAGGTTGACTAGATCAAAGCCTGCCTGCCCTACTGCCTCTCATGCCATGCTGCCTGCCTGCCTACCCGCCTGCCCAGGTTGCAAACCTTGAACCCTGCCTCAGTCTGCCTGACTGCCACTCATGGCATGCCACTTTATTGCCTGCCCCGGCAACCAATGTCTGCTCGTGGTAGTGCCAATGGCCCCAAGGCCAGGTCTATATGCTGGCTGTGCCAAGGGTTCTGTGCCCTGGCAACCAATATCTGCTGGTGCTAGTGCCAATGGCCCCATGGCCTCTATGCTAGCTGTGCCAAGGGTTCTGTACCCTGGCAACTAATGTCTGCTCCTGCTAGTGCCACTGGCCCCCAGGCATATATGCCGTCTGTGCCAAGGGTTCTGTACCCTGGCAACTAATGTCTTCTGGTGCTAGTGCCAATGGCCTCCAGGCCTATATGCTGTCTGTGCCATGGGTTCTATGCCCCAGCAATCCAATGTCTGCTGGTGCTAGTGCCAATGGCCCCAGGCGTATATGCTGTCTATGCCATTGGTTCTGCGCCCTGGCAATTCAATGTCTGCTACTGCTGCCAATGCCACCCATGCTTTCTGTGCTACAGGTTCTGGGGCCCGTCATTCCACTAACAGAGAGCCATCGTTGAACTGCATCAAGAAACAGCCACTCCACAGGACCCACCATCAGGGTTCTGGGGCCAAATTACAGGCAGGTAGGGCTGTGGCCAAGATCCAGAAGCTGCCACTCTAGCCCCAGGACCAACCTCATGGGTCTGGGACCATCATTCCTCGCACATTGCGCTGTCATTCCACTTCATCAAGAAACATCTACTCCAGCCCCAGGACCTGCTGCCAGGGTTCTGGGGCCTATGTTACTGGCAGAGAGGGCTGTGGCCAATATCAAGAAGCTGCCACTCTAACCCCAGGACCCACCGTGATAGGTCCGGGGCCATCATTCCTCACCCAGAGAACCAATTTTCAACTACATGAAGAAGCAGCCACTCCAGCCCCAGGACTCACCGTCAGGGCTCTGGGGCCTACGTTACTGGCAGGGAAGGCTGTATCCAATGTCTACAAGCTGCCAATCTAGCCCCAGGACCCACCGTGATGGGTCCAGGGCCATTATTCCTCGCACAGGAGAACCAATTTTCAACTACATGAAGCAGTCGCTCCAGCCACAGGACCCGCCATCAGCGTCCTGGGGCCTACATTACTGGCAGGGAGGGCTGTGGCCAATATCCACACGCTGCCACTCTTCTAGCCCTAGGACCCACCATCATTCTGCTCACAGGGCACTGTCAATCCTGCTGCTGCTGTCTGCTTTGCCACGGGTACTGTGACTTGGAAATCCAATGTCTGCCGCTGCTGCCAATGCCACCTATGCTGTCTGTGCCACGGGTTCTGCCCCAGCAACCCAATGTCTGCTGCTGCTGCTGGTACTGCACATCACGCATTTGCTCCTCAATCTTGTAAACAGCAATATCTCGGATGAGTGCACCGGCAGGCAGGGGCTGGATGAACATTACAATGGGGTGGAATGGGAGATCCTGTACCCGACTCCCTTTCAATTGCCTGCGGGAAACGGAGGCTATCGGTGATTGCCCGTCCCTACGCAACAACGCTTGCCTATCTCTTAGGATCGACTGTTTGTGTTTGCACATATCTATAGATCGCATTCCGAATCCTCTCCACTTCGCAGATTTGACCGATAGCGCATACCTGGTTGTGCAACCTGCATACAATGCTGAGTTCCTTGAGGATTTCCGCAGTGATGATGTACTGTTTTCTTGCCTTCTGATGATTTGGAGCTCGCCCAGGATGATCCAATCCTTAAAGAATCTTAAACTTCTCCAGAGTCCAGGATCCTTGTTCTGTGGCTTTGCCATGGTTACCAAAAAAGTGTCAGGGAACTTCCACCCACTCCAGCCAGCAGGCACCTGCCCCTGCCCAGCCTCCTTACCCCTGTCCCCTCATCATTCTTAGCCTGGACCTCAATGCTCTTGGACTTTAAGGTGCTGATGGCTCACGTGCATGGGGCCGTCAATAAAGTATGCCACGCAAGGTGTGCAGATTAGTAAAGTTGTTCCAATGGGTGACAATCGGGAGTGAGGGGGATTGGTCACATGACACTATACCCATATGTTTGTGTCTCTGTCACCGTTATTTAGTATGTGGGTATTTAGGTAGTTGACTAGGTGTGGGTGGGGAGTTTTACTTGCTTTCCTGTCTCACCTCAGTCTCTAGACTTCCTTTCATTTGCCATCATTCTGCTTATGGAGATGGCCCCCAGGCCTTGGCCTATATGCTATCCGTGCCAAGGGTTCTGTACCATGGCCACCAATGTCTGCTTCTTCCAGTGCCAATGGCCCCCAGGCCAGGCCTATATGCTTTCTGTGCCATGATGCCATGGCATCAAGAAACAGCTGCTGCTGCCAGGTCTATATGCTGTCTGTGCCAAGGGTTCTCTACCCCAGCTTGCCACCAAGCTCAAAGCCTGCCCCAGCCCACCTTCCTGCTTCTCATGCCAAGGTTCCTGTCTGCCCACCCAGCTTGATGCCAAGAGAGAGAGAGATAGAAATAAGAGTGAGAGAGAGAAAGTCCACCCACTGCTTGAAGGAGAGACAGCTACGATCCCAACCATGCTGTCACCTGCCCTATATGGCCAAAGAGAGAGAGAGGTTCCCAGCTAGAATGAGGGAGATGGGGATTGGATGGGGAGAGGTATCCAGCTACCCTGGCTGCCACCAGCCAGAACCAGGAAGAACTCCCATCTGTGCTCATGCGTCCAATGCCCATTGCCCACATCCAACATGCAGCAAACCTGCCATAATGAGATGGAATATAACAAACAATGTTTTATATGTGCCTGCCTGCCTGCCTGTGTGCGTTCCTTTACCTGCTGCTGCCACCAACTTCAGCACATAGGGATAAAAGATTGGAAAGGTAAAACAAAGCTCGTGAAAAAAAATACAACAACTTTTATTAAAACTTTTATTAAAACTATTTATATAACAACAAAACAACAACAACATTTGATGTGTTTTTATGCTGTAAGCTGCCCCAAGATGCCGTAGGCATGAGGGGATGACTAACAAATATTTATAAATAAATAAATAATAAATAGCAACAACAACATTCTAAAAACCAAAAGCAAACATTCAAAGGAAACTTAAAAATTAAACTAGGAGTATCTGGGCCTGTCCCCTGGGACTTGGGGGAAAGTCAACAGCCATTGGGGTGCATCACAGGGCTGAGGGCCAGCCACCTGGGACTCTTCCAGCTCATAGCCATGGGAGACAACAAACGCCATGGCCCCTTGCACGTCCCGATGCCACCTGGATAGCGCCTGGTGGGACATTTGCAGGTGGTCCATCTCAGTGGAGACATACTGGCCGTACACCTCCACCTTCTGCCACTCCACCTGGACCACCTGCAACTGCTCCACCAGGCAGTTCTTCATGGTGGCTGCAAACATCTGGACCTCGGCCACAAAGTCCCAGGTGGGCCGCTCCAACTGGGCCTGAAAGGCCTTGGCTTCTGCATTCTTCCGGGTCCTGGGGGACTCCACATCGGGGCTGGGGGGGGGGGAAGGGCTTACATGCCATTGTTTGTGGGTTGCCTCCCCCCCCCCCTTTCTTCTGGCACCGAGGCTCCATGGCCACACCAGACTCCTCCACCTGCTGCCTCACTCTGAGGCCATGGGTGCGCTTGATGTGGGTGATGAGCCCTGACGTGGTCCCCTCCCTCTGCTAGCGGAATCTTTTCTTGCAGTGCTAAAAAGATCAGAAAAAGACTGGAACATAAGAAGTGCCATACTGTGTCAGACCAATGGTCTGTCAAGCCCTGCCTGCATTCTGTCGCCACAAGTGGGTGAACTGGGTGGCCAATCTCTCTTTGCAGGGGACTTCCATTCCTAACAGGTCAGGTCATAGGGCAATTCATTCCCTGTTGTTCCAGTCCCCATGCCATACCTTGCATGTGGCGATAGCATCGCCCTTGTTATAAAATCTCCAGACATCCAACTTCCAGCACCGAATGTCTGGGGTGTCACTGGCAGTGGTGACCTCTTCCTAGGGGTCCTCCTTGGCCTGGTCCTGGCAGCAATGCTGGTGCCAGCATCCAATTCCTCTCTGAAATGGGAACACATTAAGAACACAAAAGTAATATCATGCATTTATGATGATGATGCCTCTAGTCCTCCCTCCTTGGGGTGCTAGGGATTGCAACTAGAAAGCACGTGCAAGTATTGCCCTCCTGGGGGTGCTAGGGGATGCTAGGGATGGCAACTAGAAAGCCCCTGGCTGGAACGTGCAAATCCTGCCCTTCTTGGGGTTCTTGGGATGGCAACTGCAGAGTAGAAACCCTTGCTAGCCTGGCACGTTTGGGTGGGGGTGCTGCTCATGCCAGAGCCCACCACATTATAGTACCCTCTCTCTCTGTAGCAGACATCTGCTGCCACCTGCTGATGCCCACTGCTTGTGCCTGACTGATGCCTACCACCCATGCACCCACCTGCACACCAGTGAGCTCACTCTAATGGATAAGGATGGGCGAACGCGGTTCGGAAGTTCAGAGTTCGGATCGAACTCAGTCTGTTTGGTCAACCGAACCAAACTCGAATTTCAAACCAAACCGAATTTCCGAACTCTGTTCTGTTCGCCCATCCCTAGTGGCAACACACCCCAAAAAACCTGGTTTTGAATGGCTGAACTTGGTTCGGATGTTCAGAATTTGACCGAACTCGGTCTGTTCAGTCAACCAAACCAAACTTCCGAACCAAACTCAAATTTCAAACCGAATCGAACTGAACCGAATTTCTGAACTCAAATTTCAAACCAAACCAAACCGAATTTCTGAACTCCGTTCTGTTTGCCCATCCCTACTAACGGACAGAGCCTTTCTTCTCAAAGTAAAAAAAAAGTTTACAAATCTGGCAGCACCTCCTGAGCCCGTCGCTTGCTCCTCATGCGAGGAACTGGAGGTGTAGTAGGGGCAGCAACCACCTCCTCCTCCACCTCCTCCTCAAGTGGCAAGTTGGCCCCCAGCCGGCAAATAAGCACTTCAGCCTTTTTCATTTTTTTTTTAAAATTACACACACAGCCAAAACACAGTCACCCACAACACACACCAACACTCACCAAACACAACAACAACAACAGCACAGCCAAACCAAACCCAAACACAGCCAAAACATACAAAACGAACATCCACCCAGCCAAACACACACTCACTCACCACACAGCACCGCACGCACTCAAATTTCCATTTTCCGGCGCGATCAGGCCTTCACGTGCTCTCCCAATACTTTTTTCCAAACAGCCGAACCCGAACCGAATGGCCGAACCCGGTGAATGAACCAAACGCAGCCGAACCGAACGGCAGAACCTGACCCGCAATCTGTTCACCCATCCCTATTGCTCCATGGTAGCTATGCCCCCCGACAACAGCATTTATAGATGCAGGGCTATTCTTGAGGTGAGGCTAAACAGAGTCAACTAATTTAGGGGTGGGCATTTAATGTGGACCTCTTAACCCTCTAAAGCAGAGTTGGGAGAAGGTAGCTCATGTCAACTCCAAGCCTTGTTCTGCCTCTCCGCTTATGCTCCACTCTCCTGTCTTTCCAGATGAGCTGGGCCTCTGTGGTAGGCACTAGGGATGGGCGAACGCGGTTCGGTAGTTCGGTGTTCGACCCGAACTCGGCCTGTTCGGACAACTGAACACGAACACGAACACGAACGCACCGAACGGACCGAACACCGAACACCGAACACCAAAATGGCGAACACACCGAACCGAACCGAACACCGAACTACGAAATGGCCGAACAGATCGTTCAATTCGAATCGCGTTCGGTTGTGTTCGGGTGGCTAAAACATGGTCTTCTGTCAGGTCACTGGA
>QEPC01003143.1:3506726-3522873 GCA_003113815.1 Sphenodon punctatus | reverse complement strand
CGAACCACCCGAACACCGAACGACCGAACACGAACGCACAACCCGATGGCGAACGAACCGAACGGCCGAACACGAACGTACGACCTGCCCGAACAACCGAACACGAACGGCCGACACACAAACGGCCGAACCGAACGGGCGAACACGAACGCGAGGTACGACCGAACGACCGAACACGAACACACGAACCGAACGTGGCCGAACCGAACGGCCGAACGCGAACGCACGAACCGATCGCGGTCGAACCGAACGGCCGAACACGAACCGCGATCTGTTCGCCCATGCCTAGTAGGCACAGTGCAAGATCTAGGCTCCTACAGCAGTCAGGCAGATGCACTGGCACACACATAGTGAATGACTGTCTGAACCCACACTGCTGTAGAGGCAGAGATTCAACCCAGGACCTGCAGAATGCAGACTGGTTGCAAATTATCTAGTCTTCATTCTTCTGAAGATTGCGATTGTGCATGGTGCCGTTTTGTGCATGCCCACCAAAACCGAATAGGTTTTTTGCCAATGCACAAAAATGCACCATGCATGGTTGCTCTGAAGTTGGAATGGACTGGTGCAGTCTGACAATTGCCCATTCCAAATTTGTGGACTAACTCTGCAAGGAGAAGCAGAGTGATCTGCTTCAGTCCTAAATCAAAGGAATAATGAATCCAGTCGTGACTGCAGCTCCTCCTGCCGCCAATTCAAGTACTGATCACTGCAGTACACACCCACCCACAGTAAGCCTTTGCTACAGCAAAGGGGGTGACTACTTCCAGGTACGGGTTGAACACCCCACAGCCTGCAGTGCACGTGTGTCCGCTGCAAGGAAGCTAAGGAGATGACTTTGATTTAGGGCTGAAATGTGATTTCACCAAAATGGGAAATCTTGTCAAAATCCCAGTTCCCAATACCGTCTTGGTCATATCGAGAACCTCTCAATGCTTGGTAATGTCTCAAGCAACATTTTGTTTCTCGGTTTACCGAATTTCCACTTACGAGATCCCATTTACCACTTTGCTGTTTGCTGCTTCGCCGTCCATTTCAAATCACAAGAGGAAATACCTGTGCAATACCACATTTCTCGCACTCCCTTCTCCCTTCTTGCACTCCCTTCACCCTTCTCCCTCCTACCATCTTGCACTCCCTTCTTGCACTCCCTTCTCCCTTCTTTCACTCCCCTCCCCCTTCTCCCTTCTTCCATCTTGCACTCCTTTCTTGCACTCCCATCTCTCTTCTTGCACTCCCTTCTCCCTTCTTTCACTCCCCTCCCCCTTCTCCCTTCTTCCATATTGCACTCCCTTCTTGCACTCCCGTCTCCCTTCTTGCACTCCCGTCTCCCTTCTTTCACTCCCCTCCCCCTTCTTCCATCTTGCGCTCCCTTCTTGCACTCCCATCTCCCTTCTTGCACTCCCTTCTTCCTTCTCCCTTCTTGCACTCCCTTCACCCTTCTCCCTTCTTGCACTCCCTTCTTCCTTCTCCCTTCTTGCACTCCCTTCACCCTTCTCCCTTCTGGCACTCCCGTCTCCCTTCTTGCACTCCTTTCACCCTTCTTCCTTCCTGCACTCCCTTCTTGCACTCCCTTCTCCCTTGTCCTTCCTTGTCAATCACTGGCTGGTACACAAATTCTTTTACTAATCTACAATCCAGTGTGTTGGTCAAAGCAAATGGAACAACAATTCTGATTGGAAGCACTGGAGTGGAGGTTAAGGGGCACTGGGGGGGATTAAGTGGTGAGCATTCGCACAGTGATTGGCTCAGAACTGTAAACAACATACGCGGAAGTGAAACAGTATCCTCAGTAAGCAGTAAATGAACGGTATGTGGTAATCGGTAAGTGGAAAATTGATAAATCCGGAAAGTATTTCACAGTATTATGAGAATCATGAGATCACATCAATATGGGGAAATGGATGGGAAATCCATTGGGGTTCCTCCCAATATGTTGAAATTTCTCATGAGCTGCTTATTTCAGCTCTCCAGTCCTATTTATTGTGCTCTGTGCCAACACTCGCAGACACCACAAGGTGGCAGCACATTTCCACATGCACATTTCGAGGTTCACATTTTGCCAAACCCTTTTGTCGCGCCGCTGATTTTAATTCCTGTCTTTCAGTGGCCACGGGACAGGCAGCATTCACAGCACAACTCACTCTCACTTTGGCTGCAGGCCTCAAATCGCTGACTCCAGAGTAGCCCGAAAGCAGCCAACATTTGAAAATAAAAAAGAGAGAGATTGATTAAGTTGCAAAGCACAGAACAGTATGGACATATACAATTTATACAGATGAACACTTTTCTTTCTTTCTTTTTTTCTTTCTTTTTCTTCAGTTTATCTTTTGCGTCTCTTCCTTGTTTTCCCTTTCTCTGCTTTACTTTCTTTTTCAGTCTTTTCTCCCTCCCTCTTTCTCTTTATTTCTTCTATCTCATCAGCTTTCCCCATTCCATCTTTTCCATTCTTCTCTTCTCCTTTTTAAAATTGTTGGAGGCAGAGGGACAGGAACTAGCGAGAAGGAAGGCTGAGTACACTGCTCCCCTTCCACTTCTGCTGGTGCCTGTCCTCCTGTGCTGCTCTTTGCTCCTCAACATGGACGAGTCAGTGTGAGGGGCTGAAGCATGAGGCCAGGGGCAGAACTCTGAGGTAGGCTTGGGGATCCCTAACCACTGAGCATACCTGTGCCATGCATTGTCCTACTGACTCTAGAACTACTCACATGACAGCAGGCTAAAGGAGGATGCCTGAGCCCTGCATGAACTAGGGCTCCATACTAGAAGTAGATTTAAAACAAAGACATTACTTTTTTCACTCCACATACAGTTAACGTATGGAACTCATTGCCAGAGGATGTGGGCTTCCACCTTCTTAGAGGACAGGTCCATAAATGTCTATTAGTCAAGTGGGTCAGGAGAGGAGACCTCTGACTATCAGGGCTGGCAGCGAATATAAAGAAATGGGTCGTTTCATTAGGACCTGTTCTGTCCAGAAGTTCAACTTATGCCAAGTTCTACTTAAAGGGATTCTGCCGTATTGTTGTTTTATTTGTCATTAGATTTCTGGGCCTTTTAAGAAGAGCTGAAATGGGGACCAAAATAAATACACCTCCCCCCCCCCCAATTTCAAGCACAGTGTAGTCACCCCAAATGACATACAAGTAACATTCAAACCACAAATTTTTTGCCATTTCGGGTCATTCAGCTTGTTTTGTTCAGCTCCTTTCTTTCATTTACTTCTGGTCATTTTTGCCAGGAATTATGAAAATGGGTGGGGTAAGAATTGGAAATGGTCCAAATAAACAAAATAAATAAAAGAAAAAGACAAATGAATGAGCTGAACCAAAGGATCAGAAAAGATGAAAAGGGTAATCACTTGGGTAAAGTTCGGCTCCTCCGTTTGTTTCAGGTCAGATAATTCAGATTTCATGGGTTTGCTTGTTTTGGCAGGGTACTTGGAATCAACTCTTTTAAAATTCCCCTAAAGTCACATTTCCCAGCTTCTTCCCACAACCAAGAAACCTAGAAACCTCCTTAAAACAGGAGCAACAAAACCTCCAGAGATCCTCATGCTTTTATCATGAATCTTGTGAGGTTAATCCTTACAAAATCCCTCCTTCAAGCTTTGGGGAAAGCTCTCAATATTTCTAACAGTGATCAAGGTCGATTCCAGGCCCCACGGATCCCATGTGCAATCCACATGCACACAACTTGCATGCATGTTCATTGGGAATGCATTGTGCCACGTGGAATCCACGTGGGACCTGTGCAGTTCCTATGCGGAGGAGTTTGGGATTGTGGTCATCATCAAGGATGATAACACTAGAGCAAAAATAAATTTGTGACTCTATATTGTCCAATCTAACTCAGGTATTTGCTTACAGAAATCAGTACCTAAATTTGAACTGATCACTTTTACAAAATTCACTAAATTCCGTCCTCCAGCTCTTGGCTGGTTGGTTTTTTCACTTGATTTTTTTATTATTCAGCGTTTTGGCTGTCTGACACATGACATCATCATGTGACATGGGTCAGCCAATCGAGACATACAGATGTCAAGGAGAACCACCAAACAGCAAAGGAACACAAAAGCATTTAAAAATGAATAAATAAGACACAAACCAAGCAGTAACTTAGTAATATGAATAACTTGTCAAGCGCTAAACTAATGCTGTTCAATGCCTGATCCATCCAAAATGGCACAGGTACTGCAATTTTGATGGGTATACTCATTTTTGTGGTTAGCTATTCCAGCTTTTTTCCACCCTATGATAGTCATTTTGCAAAAAACACCCTGGAGGTGTCCAAGGACCAGATTGGCTTTTCACCCAAATACATGTGTCTTAGGTGTGTGTTTGTCGTTTTCATTATATCAATAATGAAAATGAAATTTGTCATTTTCATTATCGTTATTGCAATAACAAAAATGACAAAAAATAATAACAAAATCAATAACAATAACAAAAGTCATTACTGATTTTGTTATTGCCTGGCAGCCTGGCAGGTGTTTTTGGAGGGAAATGTGAAGAGGGGAGGAGGGAGAAGACATCTCGGAGCCAGAAACAGTGTTGAACTCTTGAACTGGGAGGAGAAGAACCTGATGGATATATCTCTGGCCAAAGAGCAGCACAGGCAGGTCCCAGCAGTTGAATGGCACCCAGTGATTTCTCAATGCCCCTGTCTCTCAGAACCAATCAAGAGGGCTCTTGCAACCCTTAATATTGTAGGGCTGGGCTGCTTCACTCTGTGTTAGCTCTCTTGCTTTTCTGGGTGTGTTGTTTTCAGAAACTGCTTGTGCTTGCACTAGAAATCCTCCCATCTATATATAGATAGATAGATATATAGATAGAATAGAGATAGCTTAGAGATAGAAGTTATACCTCTGAGTTTTCCTTTTCCCGTCCCGTCTGTCTCCCCCGTCCATATATTATATAGATATAGATATTAGTTGTATATATATAGATTAGATACTAGGATGTTTTATTATATATATTAGGATTATAGGATAGAAATATTTTGTATTATACATAGGTTAGGTTTAGCGTAGATTCTGTATATATTATATAAACAAATATTGTGTACAGTATATATTATTGTGTGCAGTTCTTTCTGTATCACAATGAGAAGGGGAAGAAGTTCAACTTCTGATAATAAATCTTCATTGGCAAACAAAATTGATACCAATAATGATAACAAATATAAAATCTTTGTTTGAAAATGGTACCAATACTGATAACAACAATAACGAAAAACAACATTTTGTTATTAACAAAAATGAAAAACGTTAATAACAAAAATGATAACAAAAATGAAAAACTGCATGGGGCCCCTTGTGCACACCCCTAATGTGTCTGTAGTTTCTCAGTGTCCAAAACCCAAGAACAGGGTGGTACACATCTCTAGGCATACATACTACATGCTAGGGTACTTGCTATCTGCCAACATAATTTTTTAGTTCCCAAACCATGTCAAGCATGTGTGTTCACACAAATAGACATGGTGATCAAATGTGTATTTAAAGTGTCAAAGCTGAAACCAGGAGCTAATGTTACATCTGATAACAACTTGTGTGAACCCATCCTGCTCCTTTTCCCTGTATTAGGGATGTGCATTTTGTTTATGTTTTCTGTTTAACTCAAATGAAATTTTGTAATTATGTTTAAGGTAAACAGGAAACATAAATAAAATAAAAAACAACAAAAGTTGTTCAAATTTTGTTTGTGTTTTCCTTTACAGTGCCTGCAGTGAGACTGTGTTAGGCAGGACAAACAGTGTATCAATTCAAGCCAGATGGGAGGGGGAAAGGAGAGAATGTGGAGAATGTGATTGGCATCTCTGCCGGCCAACTGGGATTGTTAAGACATCACGCAGCACTTGACACACACACAGAATTCTTGTGATAGGGCTTTGTTCAGTGTTGTCAGAACCTGGAGTAGACAACCAGTGGGGCACAGGCAGGCAGGACACTGTGAAAGCCCTAGACAGCACTGCAGATGATTTAATTGCTGTTGCTAGCAGACATATAACCTCCCCCCCACACCCCACTCATTTTTGACTCCAAAGCATGCTTCTTAGTATCAGTTCACAAGGGGGGGGGGGGGGGGAGAGATAACAGGGAGAGCATGACTGACATCTCTGCTGGCCAATGGGGTGGGCACTGTGAAAGCCATAAACTATTTTGGCAACTTGAAGCCAGGCAAGTGAATGAATGCCCATTGAAATTATTTCCCTCCCTTCCAGTGCTCCTATGCTGCCCCCCTGTGGGTGTTAGATCACACTGCATTCCTCCATTCCTTCACAAAGCCATGCAAGTGAAGAGTGCTTAATTTATAAAACATTAATTGCCGGGGCCCAAACCTGCCACACAAACGATGCCCCCCTTCTCTCAGAGATTGACAGAACAGGGAAATGGACCCTAGTCTCCAGAAAGTAATCCAATCACTGGACTAACCTGCCTGTCTACAGCCGAATATAAAACAGGAGTTCTTGTGATTGAATATATGTGATGGCAAGCACAGGAGATGGGACAAAGAAGCCGATAATGAAAGCCAAATAAACCATGCAGGGTTCTTCTGGCTTTCGTTTCTAACCATGAAATGGACAATGTTCTTGGCCTTTCCCATTACCACTCCTAGCAGGAATATTTCCCAGGGCTCAACCCCTCCCCCCCCTCAAATTTAATTGCTAGTGCTGAGCTTCGGCAAGGCCCCCTCCCCAAATTAAGCACTGCTTTCCACACTTTTGACATTCCAACTTCCACGTTCCGATGAATGGATACTTTGGAATAGTTAAGCCTTAAATCATTTTTACTCCAGAATCGTTCACCCATCAAGCATTATTCAGGAGTAAAAAGAGATGTACATACTCCTGAAAAATCAGAAGTACATACTCCCCTTCCCTTTTGAGTTTGAAGTGACTGTCATGTCAACCCTTCCAGTGTTCTTTAAGTAACATTGCTTGCCATGACAATTAGGGGACGTCTGAGAAGTGAATACATTTGTTTGCAGCTGAAGTGTGAATGCTACTGACTGAAGTAGAGTAGTTCCTTTGGTTTAATATTATTTGGAAGGACGTTCTTCAAGACACCAGACCAGACAGAGACTTCCAGACTGTCTGTGTGAAAACCAGAATGGTGGCAGCATTCGAATTTTATGCCCCCCCCCCTCAGTTTAATTGCCAGGGCTAAGCCCTGGCACACACACACACACACACACACACCGCACGCACACGCACAAATTAAGCCCTGCAAGTGAAAGCCCATTGAAATGAAGGGAAAACGAAATTTTAAACATAAATGGAACAAAAAACAAAACAAGCTGAAAACAAAAACAAAATGTTCCCTCCTGCTAATCCCTACCCTGTATTCTAGACAATCCAGAGCAAGCCGCTAGTGTGGACTGCGACTGCCACAGGGCAATTGCCCTAACATGCCCTAAAGTAATTCATGACAGGAAGTGAGTTATCTGTAAGTGGGACTAGACCGACCCTGGACAAAGAGTGAAGCATGTGGTGCTTTCACCCCACATTACAACCTGTTCATCTAGGAAGGCAGAGCTCATGATAGCAGTGTTAGACACTTATTAAGAAACCCCCCTCCCCGCATAAATGGCTCAGTTCCTCAGCTGCAGATCCGTAGCCTTCAGTGGCTCTCTGATTTATGCCAACTCGTGTGTGTCTACAAGAAGGAACCTAAGGTGCTCAGGACACGTAGGATCAGGCCTCAAGGCTTTTCAGATGACAGGACAGACAATATTATGCCCTGCTGGTGGTGGTGGGTACAATGGCACCATGAGAGGTGCTGAGAAAGAATCTGTTTTTGCTGTCCCACTGTGACTTTCCCCAGGAATGGCAGAAGAAGGTAACTCCATCTGCCAGGTGAGCCTTAGACAGAGGAGATGCCATTCTGGCAGACTGCCCTTTTGGGACTGATTTTTTCCAGCATAGACAACTGAGTGGCATTGTTGATGGGACTGTTTTCTCGAGACCGGGTCCGATGATTGTGCATGAAGCTCAGGTACTCCTGGTAGCTCCACTTTCTCAGCCGCTTCTTTAGTTCAGTCTGAACCTAAAGGAAAGAGAAAAACATGTTTAAAAAAATAAAACTAAGGCTGTTTCAAGTATTATTTTTTTAAAAAAATAAAAAAATTGCAAGCATTTCCAAGATTCCAAGGACCAATCTTGTGTGTGCGAACTGATCCTCAGACCCTCAGAGAACACTCAGAATTGGGAAGGGGTGGGTAGGGAGGGGGGCTATAGGGGGCCTGGGGTGGAAGGAATAGGCCATCAAGGGCCAGGCAAGAGGGGGTGGGAGCCTAGAAGGGGGGTCAGGGGAATTATACTTACCTTCTGGATGGGGTCTGTGATGACTGGTCTTTTCCAGAGCTGGTAAGTTAAAACAAAAAAACAACAACAATTGGGCATTCTCAGAAGAGCCTGAATGGCCCCTTCTGAGCATGCTCAGACTTTTCCAAGATGGCACTGGCAGCATGCAGGTGCCATCTTGGATGTGGCAAGATGGTTCAGGGCATGTCCAGAAGTTCTGAGTATGCTCAGAAGAGCCAGCTGGCCACATCCAAGATGGTGTCTGCAGTGTGCACACTGCTAATGACATTTTGGAAAGGTCTAAGCATGCTCAGAAAGGGCCATTCAGGCCCTTCTGAGCATGCCCAGTTTGTTTGTTTTTTGTTCAACTTAACAGCACAGGAAGAGGCCACGTGTTGCAGGGCCCCTTCC
Organism: Sphenodon punctatus; assembly: GCA_003113815.1. Lineage (NCBI taxonomy): Eukaryota > Metazoa > Chordata > Lepidosauria > Sphenodontia > Sphenodontidae > Sphenodon > Sphenodon punctatus. The sequence continues at coordinate 3,514,158 of QEPC01003143.1, read as the reverse complement.
AGAAGGTAAGTACACTACCCCATACCCCCCATTAGGCCTCCGCCCCCTTTAAATACCCCACCTCTGAACACCTGCTAGGCCCCCGCTTAGGTCCCTACCTCTCTTCCCAGGCCCATGCTGGCTTATTCCTTCCCTCCCCTGGCCCCTGCTACACCATTCCTTCCACCCACTGCCCTCTGTGCCCCCTGCCCTCCCTGCACTTGGCTCATTTGACTGAGGCTTGGCTGAGTAATGAATTTTCGGGGCAAGTTTGGTACTCAGCAAACCAATTTGGAAATATCCATTTCATCACAACACTACTGCTGCCAACTGAGGGTGCTTTCCCATGATACTTTCTGGGCACGATTTGCCTCTGGGAATGAATCTCGAAAGCAAAGCCATGTGTGGGGTTTGTAACGTGGGAGTCCCCCCCCCCCCCGAGCATTTTTTGTGCAAAGTTCAAGAAACTCCACAGGATCACTGGCAAGAATGCATAGGGGATTCTTTCCCGGAGGCAAATCGTGCCCAGAAAATATCATGGGAAAGTGCCGTCAGTTGAGCAGCAGCAGTGTTGCAATGAAATAAATGTTTCCAAATTGGTTTGCTGAGTACCGAATGTGCCCCGAAGGACTTGCCCCGAAGATTCAATCAGTACTCAGCCAAGCCTCAGCCGAGTGCAGGGAGAGGGAGCCAGAGTGCATTGGATGTGTAGAAAGTATCATGGGAAAGCGCTCTGAGCTGCCGACTCCCCAAATTCCCTCATTCTCACAGCAGCCCACAAATTTCTCCAGGGGTTGGAGTCTCAGGCATAAGAAAAGGTATAGAATTGACCAGCAGCACCTGAAAGCACATATGCTGCTTTTGAGAAATGAAAACTAAGCAGAGGAAATCTATCTATACAAAGGGACGTGATATATCTAGAGATACTGCCTGGGGAGATGTCATACTTTTAAGCCCAAAGGGACTCTCTTGTGGTGGAGAAACCACTCTCTGATCATACGGGTCAGGTCCCCATGGTTAATGTTGTGCTTTACTGTAGCAGGTCAGGATTACCTGGGTTTAGATCAAATTAGGAAAATGTACAAGAGACATGACCGTTCCATGTTTTCCAAATCAGATCAAAGTCTGGGTAATGGAACAAAGTGAAGGTCATGTGTTTCCAAAGGTTTCCTTGAGATCTCTTATCCTGCCACTCACCTCGCCATTTAAGAAACAATACAGAAGAGCTACCACAAAGCCCTAGAAGTAGAAAGAAAAAAGACAAAACAATATAGAAAGGCCTTTCCAAACAAGTGGCTCTCTCCACATCAAGCCTCGGAGCAGACAATGAACTTCAAAGCAACATCAACGTAACTGGGAACTCAACTTGGACAGGGATATTACAGGGGAGTCTGCTTAAGTCAAATGCGGTGGCCCATACAAACTACGATCACTTATCAAAACATCAGCTTAAGCTGACCTTGAATAAGTGGAACTGTCTTTTGGTACTGTGTGAGGTCCAATAATAAAAACACAAAGACAACATTAAGAATTCTGCTATTTATTTTTTTAAAAAATTAAAACTAGAAACAATACTCAGAATAACTGAAAGTAGTGTGTAGATTTTCCTTCTTAGTTTTCAGTTACAGGAGACCAAATTTGACACGTTTGGTCCCATTGGTCCCAACGTTTGGGAGCCCTGATGTAACAGTTTTGATAGCATGTATGTTCATGAAAGGGTCTGTTAAAATCAAAGCTACTCAGCTGTCATACACTGGCCTTCTAATTCTACCAAGTAGATAATGTTTCTTCTTTAGAACTAAAGGTAGGCGGGACGCTACCCTCACAGGTCATATTAACTAAAGCTGAAATGAGTAGGTACCCCCAAAATCAAATTAACTAAAGCTGAAATTAGTAGGTAGCCCAAAAAGAGATAAATCTGTTAAATATACTGCATCTGAATTGAAAATGGCAGTTTGGGAAATAACAGATTCACTTGTGCTCTGTTGGATATCTGTTTTGGTTATTCCAGTTTTTTCCAGCTTGGCTACTTCAGTTTTTTTATCATTTTGGTATTTCAGTTTAGGACTGGTTCAAAAAAGCCATTCTGATTTTGTGGAAAAGTTCCGCAAAATCAGAATGGCTTGTTGAAATTCCAGTCGGAATTCTGACCAGATGTTTTTGTGCATGCGCAAAATGGCGGCCGGCCATTCATTTTCTCACGCACAAAATGTCCACCGTCTTCTTGCTTTATTACCCACATGGGGTGATGGCCATTTTGTGTATTTTACACATTCGCAAAAGGCTAATTCCCCCCCCCCCCCATTCATTTGAGTTCTGATTAGACTGAAGGAAATGCCTGGGTGCTGATGGGATTGGAGCTAGGCCAAAATTCTGGTTTCACTCCCCCTTTTTACATAATTTCAGCAATATTAGCTCTATTGTGTACCCTGCAGTAGCTGAAAACAATATCATCAAAATACGAAAATTACCCAAAAGTCTAAATAACTGAACTGAAATCCCCCCACCCCAATATGGAATGCTTGGAAAAGTGAATATGTAAATACACGATTTGGTCACAGTTATTATGTGGGTACTTGAAGAGCTACCCAAAAATGTTAATTATACCCGTGAGTGATAAACCCATCTGTGTAATTATTAACCATAACTGTATTAATCCATAATATTATTACAATGAATAAACAACCATTAGAGGGATTAGCCATATGTGTAAGAGTTTGCAGTATCATGGTGATATTTTTGCCAAATCTTCCAATTCATTCTCTTCACCACTCAGTCTACCAGTACACCACCTTATCAGGATTGAGCAGCAGTCTTATCCCAGTCTTTCCCACCCCTAGTAAGCAGCTCCATCAGCCCCCACCACATTAGTTGACAATATTGACTTTGTTTTTTCTTGCCTGGAAAGAGCCCAAGCAGAGCTCGATGTAAAGTCGGGCTTCCATCCCAGTGCTCTCAGGAAAGAATGCAAATAAGACATAGTGCGCCCCGAAAAGAGGGATCAGAAGTAGAGTGGATTTAGCCAGTCTCCTGGGAAACAAGAAGAGAAGGGACAACACTTAGCAACAGATTCTGTTTCCCAAATGTATTGAGTGAAGTCATGGTGTTGCATGTCCCCTAGGGATGGGCCAACAGAACAGAGTTCGGAAATTCAGTTCGGTTCAGTTTGGTTTGAAATTCGAGTTCGGAAATTCACTTCGGTTCGGTTTGAAATTCAAGTTTGGTTCGGAAGTTCGGTTTGGTCGACCGAACAGACTAAGTTCAGTCGAACTCCGAACTTCCAAACCAAGTTTGGCCATTCAAAACCAGGTTTTTTGATGTGTGTTGCCACTAGGGATGGGCGAACAGAACAGAGTTTGGAAATTCGGTTCAGTTCGGTTTGAAATTAAAGTTTGGTTTGGAAGTTCGGTTCAGTCGAATGAACAGACCGAGTTCGGTCCGAACTCAGAACTTCCGAACTGCGTTTGCCCATCCCTAATGTCCCCTTACTGGGGTCAAGTCACAAAGGTTGAGGTACCGCTTAATGGAGGTCTGAAACTCGATTTTGCCATTCTCGCTTTTCTCAGTGATAATCTGGGGGTTTGGCTCATTCTTACAAAAAAGAATGAGCTGAGAATTGCCTGCATTCTCACATAGAAAAGCGGGAATCTTGCAATCAGCCTTCCCCCTCATAAGACCTGGCCTTTTGCAAACCCGCGCTAGAATTTCTTTTAAACCTCCAATGATGGAGACTCCAGAACTTCCATGGATACCCTGTTCCATTGCCTGACTGCCCTTACAGTCAGAATATTTTTGCCTGATGTTCAGTCTATATCTCTCTTTCTGCAGCTTGTACCCATGGGGTGAAATCCTATGCAGTGTGTACACTGCACGTGCATGGTGTGTGCTGCATGCATATAAATAAATAAATAAATAAATAAATGTATGTACGTGCAATGTTGTGCAGCAATGGCGCACACATAAAGGAAGTGTGCCAATTCCATAGGTCTTACAGTTGCATGCTCCACTGCACATGCACCCTTTATGTGCATACCATTGCTGTGCAACCTTCTGTGTATGTGCATACCATCTGCACGCAGTGCAATTATAAGGGTAATCAGGCAATGGTACGGGCTACCCAAGGAACCTCTGGAGATTGACCTTCTTGTGGGGTTCCCTTCAACTGTGGGGTCCGATGACCCCTACTGGCCATGCATAAGGCCATCCCTGGATGGACCCACCAGAGGAGGTACAGGAAGTATTCTGTGCTGAACGTATGAAGGGGCGCAGCTTCCAATCTCCTAATTTTTCTTAGGACTGAGGTAGAGGAAATTTCCAAAATGGCAGCAGTCCCACCCGAGACAGCTGTAATGGGAATTCTGATTGGTGCGGCAGCCACCAATTGAAATTCAAATTTCAGAAGTAGGCAAGAGATATCATAGTGGAAGTCTTCACAGCTCTGCGCCTTTGACCTAAGGGAGCTGGTGGTAAACTGTAGCAGCAGCAACTAGGGGTGGTGGGAGTGAGATGTAACAAGAGGTGATGAGAGGAAACAAGGCAAGGTGATGAGAGAGGTCGAGGGCTAGAGGCCAAGGCAGAAAATGCAGGATGGTAAGTGGATTTGAAGGAACAAAGGGGTGGGGGCAAAGGGGGGGAGGGTATTAGTACCACGAACAAGACATAAGAGGAACCACTGGTCAAATAAGAACAGGCATTTCCATTCACGTGTTTAAACTATAAAAAGGAAAGGAGATTCTGAGAGTTATTTTAAAAAAAAAAAAAAAATCTGAGATCCAGGGGAGTAAATGTTATAGGGGCAGGAGGTATGTTTGTCCCAGGACCCAAGCTGAGGTCAGGGGGTGGGGGTGTCCTCGGGGTCCAAGCTGGGGGAGGGGCATAAATCCTGTCCTATTGTGGTGCAGCTGGGTGGAGACTGAGATGAACGGAACCATCTGCATTGAGAAGCGTGTATGGGACCCACCTGGCAGGACACCACAGGATGGAGGAAGCTCTGATGGAGGCACGAGGCAAGCAGTGCAGCCTCTGCCTGCAGGGCTCAGGCGCAGCAAGTGGAGGGAGAGAAAGGCAGCATGGCCTACACTGGGTTCCCTGATGCTCCCCCCCCACCCCAAACGTACAATACAAGACTTGTGGAGACTTGAAGCAGGGCTCTGGAGTGGGACCCTGCTAGAGCAGTTGCAGCTTGAAATGGGGACTCTTGCCCTAAGATGGGGAACTGAGATAGAGAGACCGTGATGTGTCTGAGACCGCCCACTACTGCCTTCAGGAGGTAGCAGCCATCTGGTGGTGCCAAAGGGCGCCAACCATTCTTGGGCCGTTTATTTATTTATTTATTTATTTATTTTGACTTTTCCCACCCCTCTCCTGCCCATGGCATCTCAGGGCAGCTTACAAAAACTCTTCATATAAAATATATAAATATGAAATATAAAATACAAAATAAATAAAAATGCACATAAACACAATATGACAATGACATTTAAAAAACAACCCTCCCCCCAACTTTCACCCATCTCCCTCACCGAAAGATGTCACCCTCACCCGTCTCCTTCACCAAAAGACCCCTTTCACCCATCTCCCTCACCAAAAGATGTCACCTTCACCCATCTCCCTCACCAAAAGGCACCACCTTTCACCCGTCTCCCTCACCGAAAGATGTCGTCCTCACGTCTCCCTCACTGAAAGACCCCCTTCACCCGTCTCCTTCACCGCAAGATGTCACCCTCACCCGTCTCCGAAAGACGTTGCCCTCACACGTCTCTCTCACCAAAAGACATCACCCTCACCTGACTCCCTCATCTACAGACCCCCTTCACCCATCTCCCTTACCAAAAGATGTCACCCTCACCTATCTCCCTCACCAAAAGATGCCACCCTTCACCCGTATCTCTCACTGAAAGACATCACTCTCACCCGTCTTCCTCACCTTTGTGGCCATGGCCACAAAGCACAAGGCATCATTGCCCTGGAGGTTGTGCTGCTATTCATAAATGCCCTTATTACAGTCTCTGTTGAATGGTAGTCTCCCCATGAGGTCACTATTTGTATTGTACTTTTGGGTGGGTGGGGTTGTTGTGGGAAGGGGAATGGGAGGGAGGAGTGTGGGATAGTTAAGAGTGGGTGTTTTTAAATGAGCAAGGTGATAAGGTGGGGGTCTGTGGTTGTGATGTGGCTGTCCGCGGAGAACCCACGCATGTGGAGTGTGTGGGGTAGGAATGGGCGAACAGAAACAAGTTCAGAAATTCATTTCAGTTCGAAAATCGAGTTCGGTTCGGAAGTTCGGTCGACCAAACTATTCGAGTTCACTCCGAACTTCCGAACAAAGTTCAGAAATTCAAACCCCATTGAACTAAATGGAATATTATCTAATAGGGGTGGGAGAACAGAACCAAGTTTGGAAATTTGGTTCGGTTTGAAAATCAAGTTCAGTTCGGAAGTTCGGTTCAGTTGACCAAACTGGTCGAGTTTGATCCGAACTCCGAACTTCCGAACCGCGTTCGCCCATCCCTAGTATGGGGACCGATTCTAACAGACGTCTCCCAGCGTGGATACCACAGCCACAGAGGCAGCCGCCATGCACTCTCCCTGCCATGGACCAAGGGGGAGGGGGAAGCACAGTGGGCTGATCTTTGCAAGTGACCTGTCCCAGGCGCGAGCTCTGGGGAATCCGGGCCCAGCTTCCTGGACAGTTCTTGGGACTTGCAAAAGCCGCTCTTCCTCTCCCCAGTGCCTATGAGCAGCAGACCTGCTTGCTGGCATGGTTGGCTCCTGGCGTTCATACGGGCTGGTGATATGTGGCTGCTGGTTGCCATGCACCTTTTTGGCTTGCACAGAGCACTCTGGATTTCTTGGCAATGCTCCACGAGTGACTGTGAGTGGGCGCTGAGTGGCTCACGGGAGTGTGCATCCCGCCCCCAGGTGGCTACCTTCAGAATGGTGGTCAGATCTGTGGCTACTGGATGGCCATGCGTGGTAGCATTTTGTTTGAAAACACCCAGTGAGACACCCCTAAGAGACAGACAGACAGGGGAGTGGGTGGGAGTAGGCTAGTAGGTTCTCAGATTAGTATCAGAGTATATTAATTATTAACAAACCAAACAGCAACAACAACAACAACAATTGATAATTAAAAATTAATAATTAATAAATAATACTATAATGAGGGACTGAAGCTCTCCTGCTTCCCATTCCACTTAGTTCCTTATCATTCCATCAGCTCCCCACTGTTCTCTCAAGGGCTTTTTCCTGGGATCAGGACTGGCCTTAGAATTTTTGGGGCCCAGGATGAAGATAAAATGTAGGAGTCCTGGTGGTCCCTCCCCTTTGTGTCAGCCGCCGCAGCCGCTGCCTGGCGCGGCGGCCCCCCCGAAGGCTCATGAACCCCGCTCCACTCACCCGGAGTGTAACGCCGCCTCCGTTACAGGTGCCCCCAGCCGGAGGCGCCGAAGGCAAA
>QEPC01003143.1:3468947-3506401 GCA_003113815.1 Sphenodon punctatus | reverse complement strand
GTCCTGGGACCATCCCTTCCTTCTTCCCCTGGAGTGTGTGAGCCCGTGAACCCTATCGTGAACCTTGGGACCCCTCCCCTGTGGACCACGCACCTCCCTCACTTCTCCGCCCTACCATTCCCCTGGCAAGTGCGAGTAGTGAGTTTGGACCCCTTTCCCTTCCCCAGCTCTGTGCCCTATGATGATAGGGGTCGACGTTCAGAGTGCGTAAGCACACGAACAGACCCACACACTATCCTGACGGGCTTCCTTTCCCCGGACTTCGCAAACAGAGCTCCCTTGTGTGCAAGAGGTGTGAATGGGTGGTGCTTCTCCCCTTCCTACCCCCCTCCCACTGACACCTTGGTGTACACTCTGAAGGGCTCTAAAGGTGGCCATGTTTGGGTCCCCGCTGGGAGGGGTGGGGTCTCTACACCCTGCCGTTGTGAAAAGAGTGGGGTCTAGGTCAGTTGCCAGCCCAGGGTAAGGTAAGGCAAGGCCGTGTTACAGTAAGGCTGCTTGGGAGGAAACCAGGAAAGAGGTCAGTCATTTCTTTCGCTCTCTCGCTTGCTCGTTCGTTCGTTCGTTCGTTCTTTCGTTCATTCATTCTTGAAAGAGGGACAGTGGGATTCAGCACCCAAGGAGGGACTGTTCCTCCTAGATAGGGCTGTTGGGAGGGATGGAGTCAACTTTATTGTGCTGTTAACCGGACTCTAAATGGCAGATAGCAGGAGTACGAGTCACACTCACACAAAATGGCTGGTGTTGCTCCCTCCAGCTTCTGGCGATTTCAATTTCTGCACCAGAATTCTGATCACATTGATAAATATAACAAAGTTCATCTGGAAAGTGAAGAATAATTATAATAATTACATTGTAATAACCTGTAGTTTAAACAGAATAATATTTAGTAATTACATATATTAAATATAATAATTATATTTAATAACAATAATCATTATATTAAAGGTAAGGGGTTTGTAAATCCTAGCAGAATTTCATCTGCCAGGTCAGGTGAAAAATTTCTCAGAAAAAAATTGTCCTGACTTTTTTTTAGAAAAACAAATATTTTGAAATTTCAAAATTTTCCACAGAATTTTATGTGACAATTTTAACCTCTCTTTTTGAGAGGTTTCCCCTTTTACTTTTCTTTCTTTCTTTCTTTCTTTTATGTTTTCCCTTCAGATGGGTCAGCAATCCTAAGGTTCTATCTTAAGGGTGAACAATTTGCAGGTCCTCGTTCCAGCTCGAGCTGGGCTCTGTGGCGAAGAAAGGTTAAAGACGGACAACTTTGAGGCATATGGGGGAAGGTTTTCCTTGCTTAATTTGAAAAGAATTTTTTTTGCAGGGTCACCGCGAATATTTGTTTCAGCTCTACATCAACATGCTGAAGCCACACTGTTATAAAGATAGGTCCTTATAATAGTGCATCCCTGGCTTTATTGATCCATGCAACCCATAGCAGCTGGGGCAGCCCAGCACGATGTTCTCTGCAAGATCCCAGAACATGATATATGGAGCAAGCCAAACCTGGGATAGAGGCCGAACGTGGCACTGCTGCCCATCTGTTGGGGGGACCATGGAGCACCTCCATACCCGTCCGTCACCACGTTCAACACCATGGAGTCATGGGTGCCAGCCTCGAGCATCAGGTGAGTGCATGCAACTCAATGGTGTGGTGGGGGAGGGGGGATGCTGCATGGGCAGACCATGGCCCAGCGATACCACTGGTCTGTCTGATGTGGTCCTGAGCAGAGATGGAATGTGGTGGCTGAGGGGGTCGGCCCCTGGAGCAGCCCCAGATTCCAGCGGGCTCCCTGTCCATCTGAAAACACCATTCAATACAATCCTCAAACCACTGACTCCAGCACAGTTCTACTGACCTTAGGGTTTTCATTTTCATGAGAATCTTTCAGTAATTAAGAACTGTTACCGAGATCTCAGCAACATTTACCGTGATTTACTGTGTACCATATACCAATGTACTGTGGGTGGGTATGTGAGTGTGGTCCCACATACCCCCAGGCACTTCCATGCATGGAGCATCGGGCATTGGTGCCCATTACTCTGTGTGTAGGTGATGGGGAGAGGTGGGGTAACATGCATGCCCCCCCAACTTGCTGTGTTCCCACAGGCATTCATCCGTCGCCCCACACACACCCGTCATGGCGTTTGCATGGGTGCCCCCCCACCCGCACACATGTGCGAGGGGTGTGTGTATCCATGTGAAAAGGGCCTGAGAATGTGTCAAGAACTGGGGTTTTCTTGATTATCAGTTCTCACTAAAAACGAGTTGAGAACTACGATTGTTGGCAAGAATCAAAAGAAAATCAAAATCAAGCAACAGTGCTAATTGACTTCAATGTTACTGCCCTGGATATTGACTTCATTGACACTAGATGGAACTGTTCAAGGGCAGAATGGGACCCTTACCTTGGAATGAAGGCCAGGCCACAAGCAACATTTTGCTAAGCTAAGGACAAAGTAATGATCTGCACCTCCATTCCATTCCACAAAGTCTAAAGGATCAGCAGGTCATTGCCCCCTCTCCTTGGGATCTTGAGTCTTAGCCCTTCAAACCAGCTCAATGTTTGGAAAGTTTTTCCTGTTCTAATACTGCTTCTGATTGCCCCAAGCAATTCTCACAAGATATCAGGAGTAAAATTAGCACCTCTCTGGGTTTTGAACTGGAGCCTCTGGGCTCCAGGAGAAGTCGTGATTTTTCTGGCATACTGAGACCCAGAGATCTTGCACCAAGGAGGGGACTGGAGTTAATGGCCCTCGTGGTCCCTTCCAGCACTGTGGTTCTATGAAACTGGGGCTTCTGGGTGTAATAGAGGGCAGTCACATAGGGGACAGGCTACAGAGATGTTCTCATCCCCTTCCTGACATGATCTGGTGTCCCTGGAGTGCATTGTGATGTCCCAATGCTCTACAAAGTGCAGAGTTACATAAGAAAGGATCATGGCCTCACTTTTGTTCCATTATTTCAAACTTTGTCTGCCCCCTACTTGCAAGGGTATCATGAGACAGGGTGTTGGACTAGATGATGCTTGAGGTGTCTTCCAGCTAGGGATGTGCAGACACGGTTCGGGAGTTCGGACCGACCTCGACTAGTTTGGTCGTCTGAACTGAACTCGAATTCGACTAAACTGTTTGGTCAAATCTGAACCAGTTTGGAAGGCCAAAAACAGCTTTTAATACCGGTTTTGAATGTACGAACTCAGTTCGGAATTTGACCAAACTCGACTAGTTCGGTCGACCAAATCAAACTTCCGAACCGAATTCGATGTTTGAACCGAACCAAACCGAATTTCAGAACTCGGTTCTGTTCACACATCCCTACTTCCAGCTTTTCAGTTCTATTATTCTGTTTTTCTAAAAGATCCTATAAATAACTAAAATGTTCCCAATTTAGCCTAAGATCTTCTTCTTATGATGATGGGCTTCTGCATTCTTCCCAACGTATGACGGACAGTTCCTCTCTGGGTTCTGAATCCATCCCACTACACCTGAAATGAAAAATCTCTGCAAGTGCTGCATGGAGGGCATTTGCTGAGATTCACACAACATGGAAAACCTACCAGCATTCCTGCTGTATTTGCCATTTCCCAATACTTTTCAGATGTTGAATGGGGCTGCCATGGGCTGTCCCAAACCCCATATGTGCCCCGTACGCAGTCCAGTATCCCAATAATTCCACTATCCCTCCTGCATAGGGTGAACATCCTTTTTGAGAAACAAAAAGACCAATGTTCAAACGTTGGGCTGCCTCTATCCTGGTTGCCTCTGAGGATAAACTCTTGAGAGAACAATGGGGATATGATGGAAAGACAAGAAACTAAGTGAAAATGATCAGTAGAACTTCTGTTTGTCTTTATGCACTTGGAATGTTGGAAGGGGTGTGGGGGACAGAGCTTATTGGCCAAGGGACAGGCCTTGTCCATCCTTGTCCATTCAAAATGTTGGGTGGTGTGCTATTGGGCCTCAGTAAAGTGCACCCCTTTACTTGAGGTCTGATGAATGACGCTCATCTTGCGTTTAGCTTTCAGTGCCACATGGGTCTCTTCCAGCTGCAACAGGTCAAGTGCTTCACAGCAATTTCCAGCTCCCTAAGATTCAAAACGATGCAGATAGATCATACAGACCCACGTGCCTGTCTAACTGGAAAAGTGTGATGCGCTTTCAGTTCTTCAAAGGAATTGGCAGATCAAAGTTAAAACTCACTAATACAGTGAACAAAATGGGTCCCTTGATGATCCACAGAAGAATGATGCTCTCGTCGTCATCATCCCAGCATCTGAAACAGACGATGACAGAGAGGAACCAAAATAATTACCCAGTTCCGTTGGTGCCATATATAAAAGGATACAAGTTCTGGGAAGGAAATGTTGCTTCCAATAACAATGTAAAGGAATTTCCCAGAAAGATCATTGACCTTCAAGGCAAGCAAAGCTATTCTTACACCCCCACCCCCACCACCCCACCCACACACCCTGAGCCTTCACGGAAGGGAAGGATGCAAATTCAAACAAATAAGTAATACACACACACACACATTCATTCATTCAGACTTATATCCTGCCCTTCCCCTAGGGCTAGGATCAGTTTAAAAAACCATAACCCTGCACAAAATAGAAATACAATAAAACTCCCTTTAAAAATTTCATTAAAAGAAAAACACGCCCTCACCCTTAATACCCACCCATATCACCACCTGCCAAATGTTTTGCCAAAGAGAAAGGTTTTGCGCCGCCTACGGAATATGCTTAAGCTTGGATTCTGACATACCACTTGGGGAAAGGGATTTCTACAATCCTGGGGCCTCCCTGTGGGCCCTCCTCATACAAACAAGATTGGCTGGTGGTACCCGCAAGCGAGTACTCCTAAACCTTGGATTATTTTTTGTTGCCCTTCTCTGCACCTTTTCTAGTTCTGCTATGTTGTTTTTGAGATGGGGTGACCAGAGCTGGACACAGTTTTATATTATAACAACAACAATAATAATAATAATATAATTTTTTTTATTTCTATAACATATCCCTTCCAAAATGGCAGTTGGAGTACTTTTAAAAAAAAAACCAAAACAATATAAAATGAATATAAAAATATGAAAATTCAGTTTAAAACAATTTAAAAGAGGAAAGTAAGAAAGGAGAGGGAAGCTACATAAAAAGAAACAAGCAGTAGATCCTAAAAGCACCTGAAAAATAAAAAGGTCTTTAGGTGTTTTTTAAAGGTGAAGAGGGAGGAACTAAGACAGACATCTGGAGGGAGTGAGTTCCACATCCTCCTTCCTACAGCCTCCCTCCCCCTGCCATGCCAGTTGCTTGCCTCTGACTGGCATTGCATGTGCTGCTATTTATCTGAATAATGGTCTTCATGAGGACAACTTCAATGGCTTATAAAATTAGGTCCCTTTATCAAATTGTCCTGTAGTTCAGCAGACATGACAGGGAAGCGATATGATACATTTCTGCCAAATATCTTGTAAACAGGATGGAATATAGAAATGCTACAGCTGGAAATGTATTTTCAGGTTAATGTCTTATACCATCAGGACCCTTTATCCAATCTTTCTGAACATTGGCAAGACTGTTAAGCTTGTAGAGGGACATAATGGGTGTTTTCAGATGTTACGAGATCACAGTGAACCACGGTGAATACCCACCTGTGGTCACTGTGTCTCGAACGTCTGTTTGGCGTCCGCCAGATGTTCGCCATGGTCAATACCCGCAAGGGGTCAATTTGAAACATGCTAGCCGGGGGAATGTCCCAGTAAGCGTGGTCAAAGAGATCCCCAGCGGGGACAAACAAAAAGTAACATCTGGCCGGGCGCCACGGCCCCGGATCACCGGCGGGATCCCGGGCCGTGGCGAATTCGACCGGACGCTGCGGCCGCATTGGCCCCGCCACCCGCCCATCTCCCCAGAGGGTGGGCAGCAGGGAGTGTGGAGGGGGCGGGGCTGTGCCACGCGGCCCCGCCCCCCCCAGATTCCCCGCCGGGATCCCCCAGCATGTCTGATATGGCGTGATGGGGTCACCCCGGCGGGGAATGAATGGGTTATTTTCGGTACGGGGCCAAGCGGCCCCGTAACATCTGAAAACACCCACTATTTACAGGTTTCATGTGAATTGGATGAAAGATAAAGAAGACATAGCCATGAATGTGTATGGAGCTTTTCTTAAAATTACAACATTTAATTACTTCTAAAATTGGTACCCTTTATATAATCCATTTGAAAATCCGTACACATAGTGCCCTCCATTGGGGGTACACTCTCCCTGAATTTCATCAGAATTAAATAAGAATTTAAAAATCTATAGCCAGAAATACATTTTTCAAGTGCTTCCCTTTAATTCCAAAAATTAAAAGTAGTTCCATTTCTATTTTCATTTTTATTATTTGTTGTTTTCTTTATTGAAATAACAATAATGAAAATGACAATTTTCATTATTATTATTGTAATAACAAAAATGACATGCACACCCCTATGACCACCAACTTAAGGCACGATAGCAGCATCCCAAAACAGTGGTAGTTTCTGAGTGCAGATGTCCATCAGTGCAAGCCTCCAAGCGCAGGTTCCAAATATAGCCAGGGTTCATACCCAACTTGAGTGCTGCCACTTTAGCTGCAGAATCAGTTTGCTGTTATGGATAGGGTGTGCAGCAGGGACCCATGTTGTTTTTTGTTTTCGTTATTAAAAACTGTTGTTTTTGTCATTTTTTGTCATCGGTGTCATTATCGGTATTGATTTTGAGTGATAACGAAGATTCTTTTATTCTGTATCATTTCCGTTGTGGACGGCCACCAGTCACAGAAGTGCCAGCAGACACCTGCCCCAGACTTCTCAGAAGTTGAACCCCTTCCTCCCTTTCTGGGTGATTTCAGACGTTACGTTGGGGGCATTCACCCCGGCTGAACCACAGTCAAACGCGGCCCACGTTTGACTGTGGTGCACATCTGTTGGCTCTCCGCCAGATGTGCACCATAGTCAAACGCGGGCCACATTTGCTTTCACCACACTTCTGGACCCCCAGAGGCAAGGAGGTCGAGAAGTGTGGTGAATGGCCACCACAGACATGGTGAATGGAAAGTAAAGTCTGGTTACTTACTGTTCACCATGGTCAATGGTATTCACCCCTGCCCATGGTTGCAGCAGCGGTCAGATTGGCCTCTGCCCGTCAGGAGGGCCACCGGGGAACACTAGGGGGCGGGGCCGTGTGGCAGCACGCTGCACCGCATGGTCCCACCCCCTTGGGGGGTGCCCCTTTAGACGTTACGGCTGGGTGCTTTCACCACGGGCTGTGGGGTGGTTCGGACCACAGCCGGGGGCGAAGGAGGGAACGTCTGTTGGCTCACCCCTTCACCCCCGGCCGTGGGCCGAACCACCCCACGGCCTGTGGTGAAAGCGCCCGGCCATAACGTCTGAAATCACCCTCTGATTATAATGCAATAGTAATAATAAGTGCACAATGACAATATGAAAAATTTGTAATATGTATATCTAACCTAAACCTAGTACACCTAATCACCTACACTATATGAAATATATTCCTAAGTATCTATATCAATACATTTCTGTCTTCTATGTGTTCTAAGTATCTATCTATCCTATTCCTATCCTATAATGCTAATATATATATTTAGAAGCCTAGTCCCTGACGGGAATCGGGCGGGCACCCCCAGGGGCCAAGCACTGAGTCTAAGTTCTTCTGAAGAAGGGGAAGCATTTAAGAGTCCTCTTCTTTACCCTGAAAAGAGGCTGGATATGCAACAGCAACTGGAACTGCATACCCCAACCCTAGTTCCCATACAGGTTCTTTCTTTTGCGAGCTCCCAGAACGGTAGCCCTCTGGTTTAGAACTGGGAAAGCTGAAATGCAGAGAGGTCAAAGGACTTCCAAACTAGGAATTAGAACTGGGGTCTCTTGACTCCTGTCCTGTCCTACAAATGAGAAATGCTCTTGCCCACCCAAAGGCTGCTGAAAGCAGATGTTCTACTGGGCTACCTCTCTCTGCCTGCAGGCCATGACAACACATGCAAACCTGCTTTGGGCACTGGCAGGCACTACTGTAGCCCTTTCACTCCTGCTGGAATGGTGACTAGAATGGGAGAACCCAACATAGAGCGAGCAGAACTGGAGGCCTGGCAGCCTGCAATGCCCGGTCAAGTAGTGCCTGCTGGTGGTCAAAGCAGGGTTGCGCATGTTGTCATGGCATGCAGGCAGAGACCACCACCACCACCAGCACCAGCAGCAGCAAAGGCCAGTAAGGCTTGGAGCTTGGTGGATGGCACCCATGGGGGTAGGGCATTGCAGGCTGGCATCGGTGGAGCAGCGGCAGAGGCCCGGCCTGGGCTTGTTGGCTGGCCCCCCTGCTTGGCCAGGCACTGCAGGCTGTCAGGCCTCCAGTTCTGCTTGCTCTATGCAGTGTTCTCCATTTCTAGTCACCATCATGGCAGGTGGTGGCTGACTGGCCACATGAATCACCACCGGGAAAGGCTACTTGACCAATTTTCAGAAGAGTTGGTTGATAACTGGTGAGTAGGATTCCAGTCTGCAATGCCTGGCCCCATATGAGTGCCAGCCACCACCAAGCCCAGGCCAGGCCTCAGCCATGGCTACACCGATGCCTGGCAGCCTGAAATGACTATTTATTTAGAAGGATACCATCCTCAAGGGGAAGTGGTCTTAGTAACAGAGCAGGTAAAAGAAGTTGTGTCACTAAATATTCAACATGAGGCCACTTCCCTGGGTGCTTTGGCACATTGGAAGTGGTCATGCACAGTGCTGGGTAATCTAGTTCTGATCCTTCAGGATTATGTCCAGTTAAGATGGATTCTTTGCCTGCACCTCCTCTCTCTCCCTCAATATTGGGAATGGAGGAATTTGATCTCCCCTAAAACCAATTGCAACTGCAGATGAAGTGGAGGAATGATGGGCAGGTCCCTAAGAAAGTCTTTTATCTCTATAGTTTATCGGAACATTTCGGGTTAGAAAACCAAATTAATGAATAATGATTTTGGTTATTTCATCCTTTGACATTATTTTGCTCCAAGAAACGTGGCATGTGGGCAATTGGATTTGGAGGGGTATGTGTTGTGGACATTACCCCATCTGAAGTGAAGGGTAGGCCTAGCGGGAGTTTGGGCTGTTTAATATCTTAAACAGAGACACTGTCAGGCCTCAAGTTCTGCTTGCTTTATGCTGGATTCTCCAGTTCTAGTCACCATCATGGCCAGGTGTTTCAGGCTGCCAGGCATTGGCGGAGCAGCAGCACAGGCCCGGTCAGGGTTTGGTGGCTGGCACCCCTACTTGGCTGGGTGTTGCAGTCTGCCAGGCATCGGTGGAGCAGCAGCAGAGGCCCGGCCAGGGCTTGGTGACTGGAACCCCTACTAGAGTGGCAGCTTCTGGATGAAGTGGAATGACAGCCCTCCCTGCCTGGAACGTAGGCCCCAGAACCCTGACTGTGGGTCCTGGAGCTGGAGTGGCTGGCTGTTTCTTGATGCGGTGGAATGATGGATCCCTGTGAGTGGAATGACGGCACAGAACCCTGATGGTGGGTCCTGGGGTTGGAGTGGCAGCTTCTGGATGATGTGGATGGACGGTCCTCCCTGCCTGTAACGTAGGCCCTAGAACCATGATGGTGGGTCCTGGGGCTGGAGTGGCTGTTACCTCCTCTCTGCCAACTCCTCCCTGGACCCTCTCCAGTCCGGCTTCCGCCCCCTCCACTCTACTGAAACTGCCCTGGCCAAGATCACCAATGATCTACTTGTCGCTAAATCGAAGCGCCACTACTCCGTTCTTGTCCTCCTTGACCTCTCTGCTGCCTTTGACACTGTCGACCACTCGCTCCTCTTGGACTCGCTTTACTCTTTGGGCTTCCGTGGCTCTGTCTTTGACTGGTTCTCCTCCTACCTCTCTGACCGCTCCTTTAATGTCTCCCTCCCCGAGTCGACCTCCCCCTCCCTTCCCCTCTCGGTTGGGGTTCCCCAAGGTTCTGTCCTTGGCCCTCTCCTCTTCTCTATCTACACCCTGTCCCTTGGCGAAATTATTGCCTCCCACGGATTCCAATACCATCTCTATGCTGATGACACCCAACTCTATCTCTCTACCCCCTCTCTCTCCTCCTCTATCCGCTCACGCCTCGTCGACTGCCTCTCTGATATCTCCGCCTGGATGTCCCGACGCCAACTCAAACTGAACATGGCCAAGACTGAACTCCTCATTTTTCCTCCATCCCCCTCCTCTCCCTCTGACCTGACCATCTGCATTGATGGGGTCACCATCCGTCCTGTTCTCCGTGCCCGCAGCTTGGGCTTCATTTTTGACACGCACCTCTCCTTTAAACCTTACATTGACTCTGTGGCCAAATCCTGCCGATTCGCTCTCCTCAACATTGCCCGCATTCGCCCCTTTCTATCTGTCTCCTCGGCCAAAATCCTTGTTCATGCCATGGTTATCTCTCGCCTCGACTACTGCAACCTCCTCCTTGCTGGCCTCCCTCGCTCCCACCTGTCCCCCCTTGTGGCGATCCAAAACTCTGCCGCCAAGGTCATTCACTCTGCCCGTCGCTTCGACCATGTGACGCCTCTCCTCCTCTCCCTTCACTGGCTCCCCCTTCCTGAACGTATCCTGTTCAAACTCCTGGTTTTCACGTTCAAATCGCTCCATGACCAAGCTCCCCCTTACCTCTCGGACCTAATCGCCCTACGCGCTCCTGCGCGCGCTCTCCGCTCTTCCGCTGTCCCCTCCCTCGCTCTCCCTCGCTTCTCCTGCTCGCCCAACCGCCTTCGTCCCTTCTCCCTCGCTGCCCCGCATGCCTGGAACTCCCTCCCTGCCGACGTCCGCCTCGCCTCCTCCCTCCGCTCCTTCAAATCCCTCCTCAAGACCCACCTTTTCCATGCTGCCTTTCCCAATGCCCTCTAGTCTTTCCCCTTGCTCTTACTGTCAGCCCTCCTCTGCTGACTGCTGCTACCGACCACCTTGTAACCAAGCCAAGTACACGCACCTGAGACTTCGCATCCGCCTGAATGTTTGTTTGTCTTCTCCCATGTCTCTCCCGCTGTCCCCTCTCCTTGTCTCCCCCTCCTTGTCTTTTAGATTGTAAGCCACAGGTAGGGACCGCAGCTGATTGTATGTTCTGTACAGCGCCAGGTTGTTACTGGCGCTTTATAAATGTTTAATAATAATAATAATAATAATACTTGATGCGGTGGAACGATGGCTCTCTGCAAGTGGAATGACAGCCCCAGAACCCTGACGGTGGACCCTGGGGCTGGAGTTGCAGCTTCTGGAAGGCGTGGATGGACAGCCCTCCCTGCCTGTAACGTAGGCCCTAGAACCCTGATGGTGGGACCTGGGGATGGAGTGGCTGCTTCTTGATGCTGTGTATAACACCTAAATCTATCTAATTTAATCTAAATAAATGAAACTATGGAGGTAAATGCGTGGAAAAGGGTGAAATAGCAGGAGTATGGCAATGGATTAGGAGCACAAACTGCTGAGAGAGGGAGACTTCTGAAAACGCCTGCTGGCAGGATCAGTGGGTAGCGCAGAAGGAATTAAAAGGGGGGAGGACAATGACTTTTGTTACTTGCTGCGCCCGCCTTACCACAAACCCCATTGGCTCTGTGAAGCCTAGCCCCATGCCAATTACAGACCGCGAAGCCAGTTGCCTGAGGAAAAGAGGGATGGTGATTGGGCAGGCTGGCTGCTAGTCCAAGCCTCTCCAGCCCTGGTGCCAGGAAGTCTGCTCCTCAGCTTCCCCCCTCTCCCTGGGCCTGCCAGCCAGGTTTTTCCCACCTGAACATGCCTGAACTCATCTGAACGTGGCTGAACTGTTCAGGGGTGTTGGTGTTTGGTTCAGACGTCCGGTTCAGGCGGCTGAACTCCGAACCACGTTCTCACATCCCCACCTGTAACTTGAGCCCATTATTTCTAGTCTTGCCCTCTGTCTCTGTAGCCATGAAGAACAGTTCTTCTTCCTTATGGAACCTTTTTAGATATTTGAAGACTTCTATCGTGTCTCCCCTTAATCTTCTCTTCACTAGGTTAAACATATCCACTTTCCAGTTCCTTCAACCGTTCCTCGCAAGACTTGCTTTCCACACCCTTTATTATCTCTACCACTCTCCTCTGAACCTGCTCCAGTCTGTCAATGTCCTCTTAAAATGAGACACCCAAAACTGGACACAGTACTCCAGCTGAGATCTGACTGGTGCTGACTAGAGTGGAATTATTTTTCCATTGACCTGAAAACAATTCTTCTGTTAATGCAGCTAATTGCATTAGCCTGTTTTGTAGTCACATCCCATTGCTAATTTGTGCTATGTAAATACAACAAACAACAAAAACAAATACAAATATATATTTTTTAAAATTAATAATTAATTAACCACAGTCCCTAGATCTTTAGATAGAGAAATGGAAGAAGGCTGTTCTTGATGGTAGGAAGATACACAACTTTAGCCCCAAGTGTGTGAAAGGAGAGAAGGAGCGAGGAGTTGAATGCCACATGAAGACCAAATGAAGTTTAACAGCAAGAGTTATACCAGAAGTGCCCTCTCAATAGAATTGTTTTAAATAAAATTTCTCTCTTTAAATGCAAACAGTAAATCTGTCACAAATCTTAGCTGCTGAATAATCATTTGTCATTCCCTTTTCTATGGGATTCTAGCAGTGTTTCTCCATTGCTTGCAACTTGTTCAGAATGCAACAGTGCGTGGCTGCTTACTGGTTAATGGAGCTGCAATTCTATTATTCCTACCTTGTGTTCTTTACATTGGCTCCATGTAGAGTGGTGGATTGAATTTAAGATTGGGGTGCTAGTTTTCAGGGCTACGAATGGTCTAGGCCCTGACTATAGTTGAGTCCTGCTCCTGGATCCTTGCCCTGATAGTTCTCTGTGCTTAGGGCTGAAGTGGCAACTCCTTTTTCTGTGCCGATACTTCATTCTGCCATTTTGAACTTACCTGTGACTTTCCGCAGCTTTTCTGCTAGCATTTCATTAATTCCGCGGCCTTTGCCTTCTGAAATTGGAATAATCAGAAAGTGTCTGAAAGTGTCAGAAATAATCTCGGAAAGTATCAGAATAATCTCAGAAGTGCCTGAAGAAACATTGTTCCACTACTTTTGCACCATGACCACATGTCGGAAAGTGCCAGCGGAAATTGTGGAAGATCGCAGACAAAAGTAGTGAAATGAACGTCTCTTATCATACCATGCCACTCATTGTGGAAGAACTCTTTCCATCAGAAACAGCTACCACGGGGGCTTGCCATTTCAGCCCTAGCTCAGAAAACACCTACTGTTCGAAGATCCCTCCATCTTGCCTTAAGAGAACATGCTGGGGGAAAACAACAGGGAATGGATCCTCCATTGTGACATTTTGTGTGCTTCTCCCAAGCCACCGTGATTGGCCACTGTCGGAGACAGGATGCTGGGCTAGATGGATCATTGGTCTGACCCAGTATGGCACTTCTTATGTTCTTAAGTCATCAGGCAATTGGACCTTTGCTGGGGTGGGCCCCTTAGACCCTTTTCACACACTCTAACACTGATAAAATGGGTGTTCCATTTTATTATAGATGTTGCAGGGCACCCATAGAGCAGACCCTCAGCTCTGCAACATGTATAATAAAATGGAACACCCATTTTATCAGTGTTAGAGTGCCTGTGTCAAAGGGGCCTTAGTGTGAAACTCGTTCCCACGAGAGGTACCTCTCAGTTCCTTCCTCTTCACCTTTAAAAAGCATCAGGTTCTTTTTAGTGTGTTTTTCCTTCTTCTTTACCTTCTCCTTTAAATTGTTTTTAAATGGATATATGTTTAAATGCATCTTATATTGTTTGATCATATTTTTATGTTGCAAAGTGCTCTGAGTGCCATTTGGCAGGAGAGTGATGGTATTATTATTAATTCTTTTATTTAGCAAAACCTGGGCCAGGATCTACGATCACTTACACCGAAGGAGCCCCACTGAAGCCCAGTAGATGTGGGCCCTGGTGTCCAGATGGCAGCAATTTTTAGCTCACCCAGTATACTGTCCGTAAATCCGGATCAGGATCCAAGCAGACATCACTGCCACCGGTGTTCCTGGGATAAGCAAAAGCAGAATACAATTTTCAGCTTCATTTAAGAAGAAAACGGGCTAGAAAGAAGAAGGGGTCGCTCATGAGCTTTTAAAGTACGGACATGCTAGTATACTAACCCCAGCCAACCAGGATGAAAACCCAAACGTACTGCTTGTCGGGAAGAAAGGTCAGGGAAAGCAGCGTCTGCAGGTACAGCCCTTCCACCAGGAGCCAGAAGAAATTGGCTAAAATGCTGAACTGAAAGAAGACCATGGCCGCTTTACACGAAGCCTAGAGACACAGGAAGAAAGATGGTTTGCGCTAAATTATACTGGTCTACTAGGGTGAACTCAAGTTTGCCAATTAAATCCAAATTCCACTATCCTCTATGAAATACCAAGTTTGAATCCCCCCCCCCGTCCCCCCAGTAGCGAGTCTAATGCATCTTCATTTTAAGGACATTTCCCCCAATGGACACCACAAAAAAAGATGGCGAACATTGCCCCCCCTCCCCTTCTCTGCCCGAGAAGAGAGAACAAAAGGGAATGGGCTGAAATTGCAGCAACGTAGTTTTGAGTTAGATGTTAGGGGGGAAAAAATCCTTCTGAAATGTATGAATTTCGGGGCAATCAAACTAGTGGTCCAGGGAGGTTGTGGAATCGCTCTTGGTGGGTGTTTTCAAAGCCTGGCTTCCTGTGATCAGTAGGGATGGGTGAATGCGGTTCGGAGGTTCAGAGTTCAGGCCGAACTCGGCCTGTTTGGATGACCGAACCAAATGGCCGAACCGAACGCTCGAACGGCTGAACAGTTCAGAAAACTTTGGATGAGTTCGGGATGGGAGTGGGAAGAATGTGACTGGAAGGCGGGAAGAATGTGACTGGAAGTGGGAGGTAGCTGAGGAGCAGACTTCCTGACACCAGGGGTGGAGACTAGGGGTGG
Organism: Sphenodon punctatus; assembly: GCA_003113815.1. Taxonomy (NCBI): domain Eukaryota; kingdom Metazoa; phylum Chordata; class Lepidosauria; order Sphenodontia; family Sphenodontidae; genus Sphenodon; species Sphenodon punctatus. The sequence continues at coordinate 3,491,405 of QEPC01003143.1, read as the reverse complement.
TTTCAGGGTCAAAAAACCCAAAAAACGTTCAAATTCAGTTTCGGTTTCTGTATCGATAGCGCTATTTTCGGTTGTTTGGCCAAGTTTGGCCAAACCGAACTCCGCCGAACCAAACAGCCGAACTTGAACTCGGATTTCGGACTGAATGACTGAACGTCTGAACATCCGAAACACGTTCTGTTCGCCCATCCCTAGTAGTCAGGGGATATTGTCTTTGGAGCAGGGGGCTGGGCTAGATGATTCCCGAGGTCCCTTCCAGCCCTGCAATTCCATGATTCTGCAATTCCTATTTGAAATTTCCATTTCATTTTTGGCAGCTCCATAATGGTTTGGCGGCATAAAAGGGTATTTTCAGACGTGATGCTACCACGGGTGGCCATGCTTCGCTCCAGCGTGGCTACCTGCAGCACGTCGCGTTTGTTCCTGCCCACCAGATGTTTACTGTGAGTGGGAGCAAGCAGTCCCGTGACCATGGCAGGATTTGCTCCGGGTTGTGCACTGGGTTCCCTGCCAATGCACAACCCGGAGTTAGCCTTGCCACGGTCCAGGGAAGCTATTCCAGGACCAGGGTAGAGTGGGCTGTCACATATGATGGCCCACTCTACCTAACTCCAGCCGGTGTCCGGAGCCTTTTCAGGTGGAGGTGGCAGCCTTATAGGCAGGGCCCCGAGGGAAACGCGGGTCTGCGATTCGCAGATTTCCCGCGGAATTCCCCTCCCCCCGCGGAATCTCCTGCCCCGCTTACCCCAGCGCAGAATTTCCAGCCTGCGCTGCGGGGACGCGGGGCAGGAGATTCCATGAGGGGAGGGGAATGAAAAAACCCTCGGGGCTTCCCCTCCCCAGCCTCCCCAGTTGCCAGGGGGGGAGGCACCCCCTTTAGATAATTAATTGGCTTACCAGGGACGGCAGCAGCAGCTGCTCCATCCAGCGCGCTCGTACTTCCTGGCCCCTCCCAACGGGGCCTCTCAGGGCGATGCAGCCAGATGACATCATCCAGCTGCGTCGCCCTGAGAGGCCCCGTCGGGAGGGGCCAGGAAGTACGAGCAGGAAGTACGAGCGCGCTGGACGGAGCAGCTGCTGCTGCCGTCCCTGGTAAGGCAATTCCTTTTGTTTTTTTTGGGGGGGGGAGTCAAGCACGCCCCAGCAGCTGGGGAGGGCAAGCCCTGGCAGCTGGGGAGGGGAAGCCCTGAGGTTTTACCAGTGCGGGGGGAGGAGGAGGCAAGCCAAGCCCCCCCCCGCATGGTAAATCGCGCCGAGGCGCAGAATTGGCCCCTGACTCCCGCGGAATTTAAAAAAAAAATCCGCGGAAGAATCGGGGCCCTGCTTATAGGCCACCGCACCCGCCCATCAGGGAGGAGGCAGGGCCGCACTCTGCCCCCATCCTGTCTCCGCCTCCTCCCCTGTGCTGGCTGTCAGCATGTCTGTTAGGCGGCCAGGCCAGATCCTGCCCAGGGTGAGGGCACTCACCCCAGGCAAGATCAAACCGTGGTGGTGCCTAGCACCGTCATGTCTAAAAATACCCAAAGTCTGCACAAGCTAGTGACTGCCAAAGCAGGTGTCTTCCAATGAGAATGTATACACTGTAACATGTGACAAACTGACTAATCAACCAGGCATTGATGATCCAGATTGTGTTCCCAACTGAAGAAAAGAAAAAAAAAAAAATCTCCAGAACATTAAAACTCCAGATGTTGAAGAAGCTAACACTTTGAGACCACACTGACAAATCTGTAAAGGTTGATGAAGTTTGTATTCAAATTCAAGGAACTTGAAATCATTGAATTGTATCAAATTTTGATTTGCAATTAAATTTCATCTACGAACTCTGTTGACTGGAAGGGTCTAGGAAAACAACAACCCAAATTATGAACGCAAAACCTGTTGGTCTGAAAAAGTCTTTATTTATTTTATTATTTTTATAGCAATTTCCATGTTCAAAGTGCTTAAAGATCCTTATCTCCCTCTCCCTCACAACAACCCTATGAGGTAGGTCATTATTATTCCCATTTCACAGATGGAGAACTGAGGCTATGGGTAAAAACAGACATGACGGTAATGTGTTTAGACCCGTGGACCACCAGCATGTCTGTTTTTGTGCTGTCGGATGTTGGCCTGGGACGCCCTGGGCTGTGTTGACAGTGAGCCCAGGCTGTAACCTTGGAAAACCTCTAAGGCCAGAGCCTGGGCTAGAGTCCACCCGACTGGGCCAAAACAGACTATCATGTTTGTTGTGGCTTGCCATGACCTGGCCTGGGTTGGAACCACCACGGCTGGCTCTCATTGGCCATCATCGCTGGCCTTCATTGCAGGGGGTGGGATGCTGGGCACAGCACGGGGGCAGGGGAGGCTGACTCATGACAGTTGCACCCCTCCCGAGCTGTATCAGCAGCAGGACGGTGGCCCTGCTTCGGGCACCTATCATTGATGCCCTGACTGGACTAAGGCTTAAATGAGATTTCACCACTCTTGAAAATCTCATCAAGAATGGGCTTCTCAACAAGATTTTCTCATCTCGAGAGAGATTCTCGAGAACCTTAAAATTACAAAAAATGGTCTGCATCTGCACAACAATGGCCACCGTGGTCGTTCTTTGCATGTGCTGCCGAACTCGGGTTTCGATTCGAACCGAACAACCGAACGTCCGAACATCTGAACCGCATTCTGTTCGCGCATCCCTAGGCATTCTTGAGTTTCTCGAGTTTCTCGTGAGAATCTCGCCAGGGCTACAAGATTCTCATGAGAATTAATTTCATTTATGTTTCAGCACTAGACGGGACTATGTCCATCGTGGATTTCCACCCCAGACCAGGTCGTGACAGCGGCACGCCACCGTCACATGCATTTTAACCCTTAGAAACAGTGACTTGCTGTAGGCCAGCCAGGAAGTTCATGGCTAAAACAAGATTTGAACCCTCATTTTAAAGGCAACAACTTATCCACTAGGCTTACACTGACTATGCTGAATTTGGGGCCTGATCCCCATCTCACAAGGAGTCTTTCCATTGATTTCATTGGGCTTTTAAATGGGGCCATTGCGAGACAGACACTGCCACTGACTAAAATAAAATACCCAGAAAGCAAGATGAGTACCGTTGACATTTGGCAGTGGTCCATGTTTTCATCTGCAAACAAGATGGCATCCTTGGTGAAAACGGCAGTGGCTCTCAGGGCGAAAGACACAAACAGGTGCATGTGGATGTAATTCCGCGTACAGTGGAATTTTCTAGACAGATAGAAAATAAATAAAATAGCATTGGTCCTCAAAGGGAAAATTACAGTTCCTTGAAATTAGGAGATCCAAAGGCTTATCAATTCTTCTTCCTCACCACCACCTAGATAATATATTATAACCCCTCTGGCTCCCTTCAGAAGGAACATTAGCACCAAGTATCAGGAGGGGTTTGGAGCAAGTTTTTCAGAGTGAATGTAAATGCTGGGAAATGGCTAGATTGACAACCTTGAAGACCAGGAATGGATTTAAGGGTTCATGCATGGTCCAGATACATTGGGTGTCTTCAGACGGATAGCACCCACACCTCTGCTAAACCCCACCCCTTGGCGAGGCCATTCATTTAAAGGACCTGCTCCAGGCGGGGCTGCTGTCTGTCTGCTCTGTGGACAGCAGCAGCAGCTCCACTCTTGGCCAGGGGTTTCCCGTTACAAGTGGCAGCCTAGAGCATTGGGCAAGTCACCTGAAACTCTATGGTGTGGGGGAGAAGGGGCACAGTGTGGGTGGATTATAGGCTGCGGCAGCCACCAGGTCCTTTAAACTTGACCCAGGCAGGGGTGCAAGCGGGCAGATGCAGCAGTGCACCCCTGGATTTGCTCCTGTAAGGAATAGGCTTTGTAAGCCTTGGCCTACAAATGATCCTAAGCTTGTACATGGCCTGGACTCAGAGGTTACCAAGTGGCTGAAACCATCTATGATAATCCACCTGGGGGCCAGGATGATGCCGGGAAGCCAGCTGGGTTAGCCGCATGACCTATAGGTCACCCAGAGGCCAGGCTTATAGAACATTAGGCCAACAAGGCATATGTGCAGAACCAACAGGCTGCCAGTTGACTTAGGCTGATTAAGCTGCGAGACCAAGATATTGATACAGATAAGCACATTTCACCACCACAGCAAGCCAGTTAAACTATCCAGCCACTGGATTAAATCTGCCTAGTAACAGCCAGATGGAACTAAGCAAAAGGGTGGTGGTCAATGGTTATAAGAGTGGCTCATGAGAAGCTAAGCAGAAGAACAGAAGAAGCCAAAGAACACCACCAGTCCCTTGGATCCAAAGGACGGTGCAACTACATATCCAGCCTGCAGCAGCGGACCTCTGAGCCTGGCCAGCTGAGCAGAAAGATAAAACAGAGTTGGTGAGACTGAATTGTGTGACCATCCGAGTGAATGCGAGGGGCTTATTTATTATTTTATTTATTTATTTATTTATTTATTGAATTTATACCCTGCCCCTCCTGAATACAGCTCGGGGCAACTTCCAACAATAAAAACAATATAAAACAATTTAAAACATATAAAAATACAGTATCAAATATTCAAATATTAAGAGCAGGGCCCCAGGATACAAAAATCAATAGGGGAGGGGAGACAGAACCCACTAAACCCTCCCCCTTCTCCCCAAAGGCCTGGGCAAACAGCCAGGTTTTACACTTTCATCGGAATATCAAGAGACTTGAGGCCAGGCGAGCTTCATCCGGTAGGGAGTTCCAAAGACGCGGCCCGGCCACCGAGAATGCCCTCTCCATTGTGGCCCCGCACTTAACACAGAGGACCTCCAAGAAGGCACCCCTGGGAGACCAAAGGGTCCACTCCTGGGCGCGGAGGGTGAGGCGGTCCCTGAGATATGAGGGGCCGAGACTGCTTATGCTACTATTGGGTATTTTCAGATGTTACGAGATCACGGTGAACCATGGTGAATACCCACCTGTGGTCACCGTGTCTCGAACGTCTGTTTGGAGGCCGCCAGATGTTCGTCACGGTGAATTCCCACATGGGGTCAGTTTGAACCACGCTTCCCGGGCTAGCCGGGGGAATGTCCTGGGAAGCGTGGTCAAACGGACCCCGGGCAGGGACCAATGAAAAGTTACTTCTGGCCATGCGCCACGGCCCGGGATCTCCGGCGGGATCCCGGGCCATGGCGCTTCCGTCCTGATGCGGTGGCCGCAATGGCCCCGCCGCCCGCCCGTCTCCTCGGAGGGCGGGCGGCGGGGTGCATGGAAGGGGCGGGGCCGTGCGGCTGCACGTTGCGCCGTGTGGCCCCGCCCCCTCCCAGATTCCCCGCCGGGATCCCCCCGGCACATCTGATATGGCGTTACGGGGCGACCCCGGGGGGGGATGAATCCGGTGATTTCGGTACGGGGCCAAAGGGCCGTGTAATGTCTGAAATCACCCATTGTCTTTGAATAACAGTTATATGCATACATCTTACCTAAAATAAATCCTGAAGTGTTTATATTTGCTTCAAGGGGTTAACACCAGGGTTCTCAGTTCTAACACTCCGGGGTTGAGCACCTCTGTGGCTATGTGAAAACACCCATTGTCTGGATTTGAGAGGATGGTTTCTCAAAGTCCACAGGGTCTTTTGTTCATTGGTTATTTGTTCATTCATCATTTGGCAGCTGTTTTGGAGTTGTCGTAAGTTGTTGTCATAAGGTTAAGCCATGCTACATGATCTCCCAAAAGGCCAATCAGCCATATTATGAAGAAACTAGTTGTTAAAGCTAGAACTTCTTTGCAGAAGCAATGAATTCAAATCCAGGTTTTCATTTTCAGTAATCCAATCCTCCTCCTGCTTTGGTGCCACGTCAAAATCTGATGTTGGAAATCATGCACTGAGAGTAGAGGTGAATCAATTTTTTGTCCAGATTATGTCTCCCTCAGAACCGGGTGTTTGTTTGGTCTGATCAATAACTGGATTGAACAATCATTTGGTCGGAATTACAATCAGACCAAATGGGGGGTGGGGGTGGGGAGGAATGGACATTTGTGCGTGTGTAGAATGGTAGCTGCATTTTGTGCATGCAAAAAACAGTTGGAATTCTGACAGCCATTCTGATTTCATGGAACTTGCCCGCAAAACCATAATGGCTGTTTCAAACCAGCTGGGGGTGGGTCTCCAGGGGGAATTTCAGATTCGGTTTTTTTGGATATGGTTCTGTAGGAATTTCTTATCTCAATTCGGATTCGAATTTATTGCATTACAGTTTTCCTCACTGAAATCAATGAGAACAAACCGCAAATGCAAAAAATCTGAATAAAAAATCAAGGTTAATGATCCAAATTGGCCGAAATCGCAAAAGATCTGAATTTTCAGATAGAACCGAATCATCCATTTTTGGGTAGATTTGGTTCTTTCAAGTCTGAAATTCCCATTCCTAAAACTGAGACCTGGTCATATCAGGAATTAGCTGAACCCACTCCACCCCACAGGGATGTGCAAACAGAACCGAGTTCAGAAATTGAGTTCGGTTCGGTTCAAATATTGAGTTCGGTTTGAAAGTTCGGTTCAGTCGACCGAACTATTTGAGTTCGGTCAAATTCAAAGCTTCCAAACCGAGTTCATACACTCAAAAACAGGGTTTTTGGCCTTCTGAACTGGTTTGGATTCGACTGAACAGTTCAGTCGATTTCGAGTTCGGTTCGAAAGTTCGGTTCGGTTGACCGAACTATTTGAGTTCGGTCGAATTCTGAACTTCCGAACCGAGTTCATACATTCAAAACTGGGTTTTTTGGCCTTCCGAACCAGTTCGAATTCGACTGAAGAGTTCGGTCGATTTCGAGTTCGGTTCAAAAGTTCAGTTCGATCGACCGAACTATTTGAGTTCGGTCTGAACGAGCTTTCAAACTGCGTTCGCCCATCCCTACCACCCCACTGCGGGCAACCTTTAAACTCTCATATGCTGGAGAGATGTTACCAAAACTTAAGGCAGAAGAGGGAGTCTGAAGGGAAACAGCACAACACAAACAGGATTGAAGGCTTTTTTTAAAAATGGAGATGGTGGGGGGAACATTGAGGGAAACCAGAGCCAAAAAGAGAATGAAAATGGATGTAGACACTTGAGAGCTTAACGGTTTTACCTGAAGGCTTCAAAGATGAGGAGAGCTATAATGAGTGAAGTCAGAGATGTCGCATAGCCAGCAGTGTAGACATGCCAAAAGGCAGAATAGTATGATTTCTATGAGAAAAGAAAAACACACAGCAATATAGGCAGCCACATAGCATTCAGACCATTTAGTTCAGGCATGAATTTCCTATATAACTAGTTTTTAAAAAAAGAAATATCTCCTTTACACTACTAATGTCAATTGTCTGCCCATCTTCCCACCCATCAGGGGTGGCCCTACCTATTTGGTCAGCAAGGACAAAGTACATTTCCCCCTCTGGAGTGCAAGTCTGCCAGCCTGGGGCTTGGAGGGAGAGCGGGAAGTTTGCTGATCAGCTGTTTGCAGAGAGCAGGACTAGAAAATCAAATCAATTGTAGACTTTTAGGTTGTTTTAATTATATTTAAGTTTTTTTATGTATTTTAAAATGTTGTTAGCTGCCCTGAGATGCTTATAGCAGGAGGGGGCGGCATATCATTTTTTAAAATAAATAAATAATAGATGTATCCATGTATAATAAGCAAAATGTATCAAAACATTGGGCTCAATCGCAAACCCCACGTGTCGTGCAAACGGTGTGCACGCATCTCATGTGCAACTCCCAGGTGTCCCCGGCGCACCCCCGTGCAGGCGGGACGATGGCCCGTGTGTAAGTTGTGCACAAGCCCCATGCGCAGGGGTCTGGGATCAAGTAAGCCGTCTTTATTAGGACGTTTATGAAACAATTTGTAAAAATATAAATTCTAGAACAGAACTGGAGATGGACGGGATCCCGAGGGTCATCGAGTCCGCCCCTCTGGTTGGATGCAGGGTGACGACAGCAGCTGCAACATCCCTGACAGGTATCTGTCCAGCTTTGAAAAATTCAAGTGATGGAGAGTCTATAACCTAGTGCTGAGGCAGCTTTTTCCATTAACAAATACAGCTCTTACTGTTAGGACATTTTTCCCGATATTTAACTGAAATCTACCTTGTTTGAGCCCCTTATTTCTAGTCCTGCCCTCTGTAGCCATGAAAAACAATTCAATGGCATCTTCTTGGGGGCAGCCTTTTCGATATGTGAAGACTGCTACCATGCCTCCACCTTAGTCTTTTCACTAGACTAAACATGCCCAGTTTCTTCAACCTTCCCCCATAAGACTTGCTTTCCAGACCCCTTTATCACCCGCCTCTGAACCTGCTCCAATTGGTCAATGTCGTTCTTAAAATGGTATATACAATATGGTGCATACAAAACGGTATGTTCAAAAGAAAACGATAGACACACAACAGCGTTATCTAATTGCACTAATTCAGATACCATTATTCTTCAAGCTGTTTGTTTGAAACATTGGTCTTTATGAAAATTAGGGATGTGCAAAGAGAACCGAGTTCGGAAATTCGGTCTGGTTCAGTTCGACAATCGAGTTCGGTTCGAACGTTCGGTTCAGTTGACCGAACTATTTGAGTTCGGTTGAATTCCGAACTTCTGAACCAAGTTCATACATTCAAAACTGGGGGGGTTTGGCCTTCCGAACTGGTTCGAATTGGACCGAACAGTTTGGTCGAATTCGAGTTCGGTTCGAAAGTTCGGTTCGGTCGATCGAACTATTCGAGTTTGGTTCGAACTCTGAACTTCCAAACCGCGTTCGCGCATCCCTAATGAAAATGTCTTTTATCTATCTGATCGCGTTGCTACAAGGTGATGCCAGCAGAACAGAAGGGCTTTTCCTCAGGAAATCAAGATCAAGAAAAAAAACTAAGATAACCCTGGGGCTGCTCTTGGTAGAGCATGAGTAACTCACATCGTGAGTGCACTCCCAGCTCCGTGAGCCACTGCATGTTACTTTCTGTCCGCCTCCTTGCTACAGGGGTGGATAATGTGTGAAAGCAATTTAGGGCGAGGTGCATCCATAACATTTGCTATTAGTTACAGAAACTAATGGAGCCCCATTTGTGTTTGTAATGAATGCCACAACAGCTGAATAAGCAAATGATTGTTTGCTTTCCTCCATTTTTATTATTTTTCAAAAAAAGAAATAAAATAATTTAAAAACCTTCACATGCACAAAATGGGCACCGGAGCTGTTCTGCGCATATATATATATATATATTTTAAAAAATAACAACAAACCAAGAACAGAATTTTGAAAACTACGCATGTGAAAAATGGCTTCCCAGGCTGTTTTTTGCATGCGTGTCCTTTTCCAAAATGGTGCCAACACTGCTGGCGACATTTTGGAAAAGGGCGTGCATGCACTGTGATTTTTTAATTTTAAAAAAAATTAAAAATAAAATAAATAACTGCACAGACACAAAATGGCCATGGAACCATTCCTCACCCTTTTCCAAAATGGTGCCGGCGCTGCCAGATCCCTTTTGGGAAAAGGCTGCCCATGCACAGAATGGCCAGAGAGCCATCCATGGGGGGTACCGATGACGGTTGGGCCATTTTCAAAACCCCCTGGGGAAAAAAGTGTTTTTTGTAAACGATAATGAAAATGAAAATGGTAGGGCTAACTTTTGCACACCCCTAGAAAGCATACTTAGTTAATTGTAATTGTAAGCCACCCGAACCTTTGTGGGAAGGGTGGTGTGTGAATGTGAATAAATAAATAAATAAATAAATTGAAATTTGACATCACACTGTCTTTCGGTTCTTCTGTATCCTGAGAAAGAGCTAGGTCAATCGCTGAGCTTTTGCTTTGCAAAATTAAATAAGCTTCACTAGCTACTCTGTGACCAGATTTAATTATTCCCAACCTCAGTGAATTGAAGCCCCTGCTTAATTGGCGTTTGGTGTCATTTCCTCACTGTTGAGACACTGTAGCTTCGTTCACTCGATCCCCATTCCTCCAGAGACTTTGGAGATGTTCATCTCTCTAGGCTGCTACTGAATTTTTATCTATCTCAGACACATTTACATTCGGGAAGGTTACTTCCATCTCTGCCATTTGTGTAATCTTCCTGACATTTTTTAAAACACTGTACAATCATTTTAGGTACAATTTACAATGCCAGAACAGGATATTGTTTTTCAAACAGGGGGTGGGCTGACAAGTGGAGGGGCACAAACATTATTCCGGGGCACGATGAGAAGGAGTATAGCTGCCAAGCCTCAAGCGACATTCTGACTGAGCCAGGGGGACTTTTAAAAATGTTAGCTTAGTAAGTGGGGGAGACAGTGGGTGTTTTTGAATGAGATGCTACTAATCAAGAATGGCCACCCAATAACCCCTCATTCGACCGCCCACCTGAAGGTGGAGCAGGGAGATGTGCACTCCCCTGAGCCACTCATGGACATTCACAGAGCACAGCCGAAAAATTCGGAGTGCCCCATGTGAGACAAGCCAAAAAAGCATGCGGCAACTGGCGCCCACGCATGTCCTGTATATACTGGGGTGGCCACCCATGCCAGCAGCCAAGGGGCACTTTCAGACAAGACACTCCCCACCCACTCCTCACCCCAACCCACTATACATGTTACAGGGCACCCATAGGGCAACACTGGGTGGGGGAACGTGGCCTTTGCAAGTTACAAAAACTGGCCACAAGCACTGGGGAACCAGGACATGTCCATTTTAAAGGCCAGCCAGACACGCTTCCCCCTCCCCCGTGGTCTGTGGCAGGGGAGTGCTAGGTGGCTGCCATGGTAACCACACTGGGAGCCGCCCATTAGAATCCCTCCCCACTCACTCCACCTGAGTGGTTGCTCCGCACCCGTGCCACTCAGCAGCCATGGACACACCCACTTTCTCATTTAAAAAACACCCACTGAGTGGACACGATGGTGAGAGACAGGGGGCAAGGGTGGGGTGGCAAAGGAGTACGGTGTACACACACACGAGTGTGGTGGGGTGGGAAACCTTAGGATGGACAAGAAGAAGAGGGAACGTGGTGGGGAAAAAAACTAGAGACCCTCTGGTAAAGGAAAGTGATTTCGGCAGGTGTGGTGGCTGAAGGAAGCAAGGAAAGTGTCCAAAGAGGCAAAGTGAAAAGGGTGCTGATCAAGGACATTATTCACACAGGACAAAGCTCTAGCCGGAATGTTCCCAAACAATGGTTAGCTAGACCCGAAACAGGTAGCTCATTTGCTGCCTAGGGGCAATACCCGCATTTTCGAGTACCGCATTGGGTACTCTATGGGATACGCAGTTACTGATTGGTTACTCAAATACTGCCCCCAAATCACTCATTTCTGCTACAGATTTTGGCATGTCTATGGATTGGTGAATCAGGATGAAAAGCCATATCATTAGGAGTGGAAGTTGACTTTCCACGACTGGAAGTCGACGTTCCAGGACATTCTGGGACAATGGGTTCCTCAAATTGGGTCAAAATCAGGTACTGTCTGGTACCCGGTATTTTTGAGTCGATTCGTGTACTGGAAACGTGATGGGTATACTCATTTTTGTGGGTACTCATTTCACTTCCAGTTGTGACCTCAAGTGGGGTGACAGTACCAATTCAGCTAGAGCTTAATTGGATACTCAGTAAAAGTGGTATGCTCATTGAATTTGTGGTGCCCAAACCACCTCCCCCAGTTTGGGCAGCACAAAGTCCCTGGATGGCACACAATTGGGTAACATTTACCTTACCTAGAGTACAAGAGATGATGTGGTGGCACAGCAACAGCAGCAGTGCCAATTCAGAGGCTGGAAGCCCCATGGGGTGTCCTACTGGGGTGTATAGGCCCAAAGCCTGGCGCACACATAGATTGCTTGGGCATATATGTACATATACAAGTAACCCAGATGCACATGTGCCTGCCTGGGGATGATGCATGCACACATGCACCAGGCTGTCCTTGCATGTGCCTATAGGTCCTAGTAGACCTGATATCACCTCAGGCGGTTCTGGCCCCCATGCTGGTGCTGTGACCCCTCCATCCTCCAAGTAAGCAGCAGAAAGGCTCTTTTTCCAACCTAGGGGTACAACCCAGGCATGTAGGATCCCAAATGGGTGCCCGCTTGCCTGAACGGGTATCCCAAGACAGGCAGTCATCTACCAGTTTTGGCGCTAATTTGACATTCAGTATCATTCCGATTGTTTCGACAAACGCCATTTATGGATTTGGTCCTGATAGGTACTGACAATCCTCTGCCCCATTACTAACCTGATCCTCAGGTCCTTTAGAGAAGCCTTCATCAAATCCACAGGCAATAGTGTATGGTGGGAATGGTTCCGACCAGAACAGTCCTAGAGTACAATTCCTCTGTAGGAAACCTGTGAAATACAACAACATAATAATAGAACAATGATCCAGCTACTACTAATCATTTCTACAGCACTACCAGGTGTACATAGCACTTTATAGTCACTAGTCATATATATATATATATATATATATATATTCAGAGATAGGCCCCTGCTGGCTTACAATGTAAGATGGACAAGAGGAAGTAGAACATAGGGACAGACAGACAGACAGACAGATTCCCATTTTACAGATGGGAAACTGAGGTTGAGCGGTTGTGACTTGCCCATGGTCACCCACTGAGTTTATGGCTAGGGTAGGATTCGAGCCCTGGTCTCCTACATCCAAGTCGTCCAGCACCTTATCCACTATACCACACTGGCTTTACACCACAACTAGCACAACATCCTGAACATATGCCCTGAACTCTAATGTTTGGTAACCTTCATGCTACCAATGGTTGGTATTCATAGTCATATGGCTGGAACATGGAAGCCTTTATGTTTCAGGGCATACAAAGCATGATGATTGGTAGCTCTCAAGGTCATTCGTAGCCCTCATTCTTCAGGGCATGGTGGGGGGGGGGAGGGGGGAGAAGATACAAACAAAACCCATTGCTTACCATGTCTGTTGGTAATTTCTTCAAAAAAAACCGGGCAGGCGAGTGTAACCACTTCTCCAAAGGTGGCTTTTGGCCAGCAGCTTAGTCCATCCCAATCCTCTGGGCAGCCTGGAAAGAAGCCAACTATGAAACCTAAGAGGTGTCTACAGAAAGAGACATATTTAACAAGGCTTGCCCATGCATTGAACAAGATGGACACTTTGTCCAGGCCAGTAACCTGCTAGGGTCAGGGCTGAATGCTCTGCACACCGCTGCAGGAGGGATGGTGAGGGGGAGCCAGTGTACACGGGTGCACACCCATTCCCCACACAGCAACACACATGCCCCTGAATGGAGCAACCTCTGTTTTCTCTGGTTGTCCCATGCGGAGGCGATGGGTGGAGGTGCTTGAGCCAATGGCCATGGGAGCGCACACACACCCCACTCACCTGCCGTGGCAGCACCCACTCAATGCCCACACCGCAGCCCTGCATGGCCATGAGTGGTGGCATCTTGCATAAAAAGGGGCAACGTGAAAGGGATCCTTTGCACCCTGGGATATTCCGTGGCCACATTCTGATGAATAGATACTTTGCAGCAAAAACCTATTTCTTTGACCCGCTGGGAATGATTAATGTTCTGCTCCAGTAGTTGTGCGCCCTTCGAGCGAGGTGTGGTTGGTTCTGGTTACAGAACCTAGTTCCAAAAACTTCTCAAGTAATTGTAGGGGGAACTAGGGAATGTATTTGATCTCATTTTTTATATCTCTTATATTGTACTTGTGTTATTGTATGTGGAACTAGTTGGTCCGTTTATGTCGGACCAACTATTATACCTTTTTAATTGTGGGTACTTGGAGAGTCTTTGTCTGGAACATCGACTCTGATAAAGACGCTGCCATTTTATTTTTGTTTCTTTGTTCATAATTTTTGGCCTCGTATTGATTATTTAACTTGTATTTTGTTATGGCCTTTGGCTTCAACAATAAAAATTATTGATTGATTGATTGATTTCTTTGACTTGATCATCATTTTGAGTTATACAAGCTTGGCTTAGTAGATCCTGATGCACTTTAGAAACCTTTGATTCAGCATGTTCCTGAGAATTTCCCCAAAATAACCAACGGAGTCACCCCTTTAGAACAAAAGAAAAGCCATACTAGGTCAGACCAATGACCGGCCAGTCAACCCCAGCACCTGGTCTCCGACAGTGACCACCTTTGATTACACTGAAGAAGTACCCAACCGATCCAAATGGAGAAATCCGTTCCCTGCTGTTCAGTCTGTTGAGCTTTGAAACTCCAAAGTCAGGTTGGAAAGTCTTGTCCCTAATTTAAATATACGAGCTTTAAAAAATGCTAGGAAAGAATTGTCTGGATTTTCTTTCTTTCTCTAATACAAAATTCTATTTTAAAATGTACTTCGAGAGGGTCAAAGGCCAACGCTCAATTTTAAGCAAAGACTTCACCCTGTTATTCTTCAGTCTGCAGAGGAAGGGAGTTTCCAGCTGTTAAAAGCCAAGGATTTCATTAATTTTGCAAAGCCTTTTCCCCCCAACCTTTGTGACCTATGTGTGATGTACAATAATTCTCTATGTAGCAAAGGCTAATCATTAATTTTCTCAAAGCAGAACATGTTCCAGTCAATGAGCAACACTTTTGAAACAAAAAAAGAAATAAAAGGACCTGATTCCACAAGCTCAGAGCAAAAATGCTGAGAGGTTCGTGGCAATTAGACATGAGATTGCTCAGAGTGGGCATTGATGAGCTTGGTATGGGCTAGATTAGTTAAGTATGGTGTTTGGTTGCTGTACTGAAGACAGAAAGTTTGAGGAATAATAATAATAATAATAATTATTATTATTATAATAATATTTATTTTATAGCACAAGCAACGTACCTGGCATTGTCTAATAATAAATCAGAGACAGATCCCTGCCCAAGGGCCTTACAACCTAGTAGAGGCAGGGGAGGGGAGACAAGGAAGAGGGAATCACAGGGAGAGAGACAGGGATACATTCACAAAGTTGAGAAGTCACAGATGCACGTACTTAGCTTAGTTGGAGGGAAGAGGGGGCCCTGAATGAAGGATGGGGAGGTGTCATCAGTGGCAAGTCCATGGGGATTAGGAGAATCCTAACAGAAGAGCCTGATGGAAGAGGGAGGTTTTCAGGCGGGATATGAAGGTTGGGTTGAGAGGGAAGCAGCAAAATGAACAACTGTTTACTAGAGGTTTTGTCCCAGTTCTGTTTTCACTGCTTGTCTCTCTGTCTGTCTTGGTGTCTGGTGGATATGGCCGCTGAAAGGTAAATGTGACAACTCACATACCTCTGCAAGGCTAACCTGAGCTGACAAACAAGCAGGCTTTTAAAGGAATATCATCCTCGCGGTAGGTACATTTTGTCACATAGTCATTGTATCCCTAGTACTTGTAAAGAAAAGGTTGACAACTTGTGCTCTGGATTCATAAAAGGTTCCGCCTTCTGGTCTTCAAACCCCCTCAGATGAGATGGAAAAGACAGATGATAGAAAAAGTAAGTGTCTCAAAATTCTACACTCTGGGGACAGTCCAAACATCCACATGCTAGGATTGTCCGGCATGAGCAGCTGGCATGCGCAGTGGGGCTGATCCCAAGTCCTGTGGATCCCACGCACAGATGCACCCAGGAAACCACATGGAAATCATGCAAACTGCCATTGCCAGCACTTAGTGCCACGTGGAAACCATGCACATGCGAAGGATTCATGAGGCTTGGGATCGCTGCCGGTGCACACTAAATGCGTGCATGCAAGCAAACAAACATTATGTGTGTGTGTTCTGTGCAGCATGCATCTGCACGCACCTTGGGTCAGTAGAAGTGTGCACCACGGGCCCATGTCATTTTCCTTTTTGTTTTTCGTTTTCGTTATTTAAATAAGTCGTTTTCGTTTTCATAAATATCAAATTGTCATTTTCATTTTTGCTTCCGTTTTAGTTTTTCATTGGTTTCAATGGAAAACACATATTTGGCTGTAAAGTTTTTGTTTTTCACTATATTTTGCTGATACTTGGAGTACCTATACTTCCAATGGAAGGCATTAAGTATACCAAATTTGAAAAAGATTGGATAAATGAATTCCAATTTTATAAGCAGTTGAATTATTTTATTTTGCAAAAATCTTCATATACATTCTTAGCTGTAACTTCTTTGCCTCACCTTTAATGATGATACTTGTCCGGTTTATACCCCTTCCAATATTTACTATCTCTACCAAATTTCAGAAGGATTGGATAAAGGGTCCCGGTGGTATAAGCAATTCATTTATCTTTATTTTATTGATCAAATTTCTACCCCGCCCCGCCTAAAACAGCTCGGGGCGGCTTACAATAAAAAAACTTTAAACCTATAAATGTATGTCTGAATGTAACATCTTTGTAGTCCAACCAGTGTCCATGAAATTTGGCAGGGCTTTATATCACACTTTTATGATCATCTCTGCTAAATATAAAAACGTTGTGATTTTATATGCCTGCACAGCATATGCAAGAAGGAGCCTATGCCAGGGATTCTCTTATGTGTCACTGTGGTATAAGATCGGTTTGTGATGCCAACTGGTCAGCAGAAATGTCAACCAAATATCCTCATTCTGTGCTGTGACCACCCCAACATCTCTCCCCCACTTGTTACTGGGACTTCAGAAGCATCTTTTTTGGAAAGAGTCAATAGAGATTCTCTTATGTCCTCTGTCACAGTGCTGCAGGATTTGATTGTGATGATAATTGTTTTGTCTGGATGTGTAAACTATGTCTCCTGATTGCTGGGATGCTATCCCCAAAGTCCCAGTTATGTCCCTTCTATGCCCGCCTGAGGGCTGCCCCCTATGCCTGCCTCGAAGTCACTACTGATTGGTGGTGTAAAGCTAGAAGCATGCAGTTATTGGCCAGTGAATGTGTAGTCTTTTGGGTTGCTCCACATCCTCCCTCCTATAGCCTCTCTCCCCCTTCCATGTCAGGTGCCTGCCTCTGACTGGTACTGCATGTGCTGCTTTTTAATTTTATCTGAATAATGGTCTTCAAAGGAACAACTTAAATTGCTTGTAAAATTGGGTTCCTTTATCAAATTGTCCTGTGGTTTGGCAGAGATGACAGGGAAGGTATGTGATACATTCATGCCAAATATCTTGTAAACAGGATGGAATTATAAAAATGGTACAACTGGAAATGTTTTTTCAAGTTAATGTCTTATACTAACAAGACCCTTTATCCAATCTTTCTGAAAATTAACAGGAGTGGTAAGTGTGTGTAGGGACATAATATTCTTAGGTGCCATGCATATTGGATGGAAGATAAAGAAGTTGTAGCCATGAATGTGTATGGAGCTTTTCTTAAAATCACAATGTTCAATTGCTTCTAAAATTAGTTTCCTCTACCTAATTGTTTCAAAAATCAGTATACATAGTGCTGTCCATTAGGGGTAAAATATCCTCAATTTTCATCAGAGGTGAATAAGAAATAAAAATGTTATAGCTAGAAATATGCTTTTCAGTTTTCTCCCTTTATTTCAAAAACAAAATGGCATTTTCATTTCTATTTTCATTATTATTATTTGTCTTTTTCATTATTGCAATTTTTGTTATCATTATTGTAATAACGAAAATGACATGCACACCCCTAGGCTCAGTGTAGAGTTGGAACAAGTACCTGCTAAAACAGGTAAGCATGTCAAATTTCCAGTACTCGACCCGACTTGCCACCTTCGGGTAATAATTGGTACCCACTGTGGGTTACCCAATGTCTTGATATTCCAAATTCCAGTCCCAGAATACTGAGTTCTTTAATTATTTTTTTTGAGTATCTGTCCCGTATTCACAAATTTCCATTCCATTTATTATGCCTCAGAACCTAGAGCGCTCTCCACCCTTCACTGCATCTGCTAAAAGTCTCCATTGGGCTTTAAAATACACCCGTTTTTTAACCTTCAGGAAGTCCTTATAGTTATTCCAGGCTTTATAAAAAGAAGAGGGCAGTTCTTTTACATTGCATGTCCTATAATATCTAAGTAACCTCTACAATTCCACAATGGATTAAATGATTTGGATTTGCCGACTCGTTTACTTCAGATATCTAAGTCCCAATGGGAACGTCATTTTGAAGAGTTATATGCTTGTAATAGTGTCATGATGATCTCCCCCTTGCCCTGTAATGACTTTGCTTAGTTGGCTTGCTGTCGCTCCTTCAGAGATTGAAGATCTTATTAAGAGTGTGAGAGTTAACAAGGAAGGGATTTTGTAACGCCAGAGTTGCTTGAAATGTGTGTGGAATATTGGACTCCGTTTTTAGCTTCACCTTTCACAGGTTTAGACAAGCCAGGGAAATTTCCACCTGCTTGGAGCTCAGCCACTGTAGTCCCAATCTTTAAAAAGGTCGATAGATTAATGCCTAGGAACTACAGACCAATCAACCTCCTCAGTGTTATTATTAAGCTCTATGCAAAATATCTGTCTTGGAAATTATGAAATTGGATGATACAAGAGGATATGTTATATATGAGTAGATAGGATTTAGGGCAGAGTGTTTGACTACAGATCACTGCTTGGCGCTAGCTCGCTTCATCGAGAAGTATTTGGCTACCCAAGGGGCCTTGTATGTAGTATTCATAGATTTGAAGGCTGGTTTTGATATGATCCCCTGTGATCTAGGGATGGGCGAACGCAGTTCGGAAGTTCGGACCGAACTCGGTCTATTCGGACAACTGAACCCGAACCCGAACACAAACTGACTGAACTGAACTACATCCGAACGTCGAAATGACAGGACAGTTTGGTCAGTTCGGATCACATTCGGGTGAGTTCGGGTGGCAAAAAAAATTGTCACTGGAAGGTCAAATGTGACACGGAGGGGGAGTCAGCTGAGGAGCAGACTTCCAGGCACCAGGGGTGGAGAGGCTTGGAGTAGCAGCCAGCCTGCCCAATCACCATCCCTTTTCGCCTCAGACCACTGGCTTCGCAGTCTGCGATTGGCCACGGGCTAGGCTGCACGGAGCCAATGGGGCTTGCGGTGAGGCGGGCGCAGCAAGAAACAAAACTGATTGCCTCCCCCCTTCCCAACACCTTCTGAGCTAGTCACTGTTCCTGAACAGCAGGCGTTTCAGAAGGCTCCCTCTCTCCCAGCAGTTTTTGTTCCTTCCTATTCCTAATCCATTGCCATCCTCCTCCTATTTCACCCATCCAACCCATTTACCTCCATATTATCATTTATTTAGATTATATTAGATAGATTTAGGTGTTATTTTTTGTTTTTACCCCTCCCTGTGTTCCCTGTGTTCAATCTTCCTTCCTCCCTCCCCCCTCCATTGAATCCTTTTCCCTCTCCCTCTTATTCCATCCCTGATTCCCTTCCCCTGTTTTAAGTTTTGGATTTATTTAGAGTAGGAATATTATTAGATTAATTTTCATTTCAGTTTTGTACCCCTCCCTGTGTTCTTTGTGTTTCCTCCTGTGTAATATTGGATATAGAGAGAGATAGTTATTAGATAGACAGTTACTAGATAGATATACATAGTAGTTAGCTTAGTTATAGAGACAGATAGAGATACAGTGTGTTTGTAGGACAAGGCCTTTGTAGTTAATTATTAGGATATTCCATTTAGTACAATAGGTTTTAGAATAGTTAATAGCAGTTAGATTTAGTGTAGAGATAGATACATATATAAAAAAAGAAAGAGCCACTCCAGCCTCAGGACCCACCGTCAGAGTTCTGGGGCCTACATCACTAGCAGGGAGGGCTGTGGCCAATATGCACCTAGAAGTTGCCACTCTAGCCCCAGGACCCACCATCATGGGTCCGGGGCACAGAGAGCCAATTTTCCAAAGCATCAAGAAACAGCCACTCCACCCCAGGACCCACTGCCAGGGTTCTGGGGCCAAGTTACTGGCAGGGAGAACTGTGGCCAACATGTACCTAGAAGATGACACTCTAGCCCCAGGCCCCACTATCATGGGTCTGGGGCCATCATTGCTCGCACAGAGAGCCGATTTTCCAAAGCATCAAGAAACAACCACTCCAGCCCCAGGATCCGCCACCAGGGTTCTGGGGCCAAGTTACAGGCAGGGAGGGCTGTGGTCAATATCCAGAAGCTGCCACTCTTCTAGCCCCAGGACCCACCATCATGGGTCTGGTGCCATCATTCCTCGTGCAGAGGCGATGTCATTCCAACACACCAAGAAACAGCCACTCCAGCCCAAGGACCCGCCGTCAGGGTTCTGGAGCCAAGTTACAAACAGAGAGGGCTATGGCAGATATTCAGAATCTGCCACTCTAGCACCAGGACCCATTGTCATGGGTCCGGGGCCATAATTCCTCGCACAGAGAGCCAATTTTTGAAAGCATCAAGAAACAGCCACTCCAGCCCCAGGACCCACTGCCACGGTTCTGGAGCCAAGTTACAGGCAGGGAGGGTTGTGGCCAATACCTAGAAGCTGCCACCTTAGCCCCAGGAACCACTGTCATGGGTCTGGGTCCATCATTCCTCACACAGAGAGCCGATTTTCCAAAGCATCAAGAAACAGCCACTCCATCCCCAGGACCCGCCACCAGGGTTCTGGGGCCAAGTTACAGAGAGGGAGGGCTGTGGCCAATATCCAGAAGCTGCCACTCTTCTAGCCACCATCATGGGTCAGGCCATCATTCCTCACACAGAGGTGATGTCATTGCACCGCACCAAGAAGCAGCCACTCCAGTCCCAGGACCCACCGTCAGGGTTCTTGGGCCAAGTAACAGGCAGGGAGGGCTGTGGCCAATACCTAGAAGCTGTCACTCTAGCCCCAGGACCCACCATCATGGGTCTGGGGCCATCATTTCTTGCACAGAGAGCCTTTTTACAAACGCTCAAACTGAACCGAACACAACCGAACCGAATGGTTGAACCCGAATGCAGCAAACGGTCCAAACGGGTGAACAGAACGGGCGAACCGCACCGGACAGAACCAAACGGCCGAACCCAAACCGTGACCTGTTAGCCCATCCCCACTGTGATCATTTGTGGTACAAATTGTCCTCTACGTCTATGGATCGATGGTTGCTTTTTTTGATGGAAGAACTGCATAGGGAAACCTCCCTTAGAGTAAGGGTGAATGAAAGAGGGCATCTTTCTGACCCAATTCCTATGTTTATTGAGGTCAGGCAGGGGTGTATTTTAGCAACAACTTTATTTAACCCCTCTACGTAAATGACAGAACTTCCAAGGCTTTCCACCTTCCATGCCCCCCTTATTGGTTACTCTACTGTAGTGTCTTATGTATGCTGATGATGCCATTCTTCTTTCCACAACCCATGTGGGTTTGTGGAGGCAGCTGGACTCATTTGTCACTTACTGTGGCTCAAATGTGCTCACTACTAATTATTATTAAATAAAAGTAGTGATATTCTCCAAAAAATGTACAGTCCATAGATGGTTTATGGACAGGAACCCGATTGAGTAAGTCAGATTTTTCTGCTATTTGGGGGTAGTATTTCAATTCACTGGTAGCTGGGTCATCCATACTCAAGCAGCCATTTGGTATTTTCAGACGTAAAAACAAAACAACAGGTGGGGATACCTTAGACAAACATAGCATTCATAAAATCACATGTTTTTTTAATAAATTTAAACAACAATAAATCTCAAAACAGATATGTATCCACAAGCATGGAAATCCAATCGGGGTACTCACTAGCACTCCAAAAGCATATACAGTCAATTGGGAACACCAACACTGCAAATAAAACTATACTGTGCTGGACACACTGTGTTTCAGACCATCTTGTGGTCTTTATCAACAGCACCAGTGAAACAATGGGAAGGATTACAAGACAGGTGGGTGGTCTCCAAATTTTACATATCCTCCATACAAGGAACATTTATAATATCTCCCGAAAACGTGTAAGAAACAATTAACAACCCAATGTATCTTATGGCAACATCATTTTACAAAAAGGTATTTATTGTAACTTTTAACCCCAATATATATTGGATGTTTGTTTCTATTTTTTATGTTTATTTAAACTTATGTCCCCTTGGAAGATAATCTACTCACCCCCTGTCCACATGAATCCATGCATGCATTGCTCTGAAGCAATCATGGCAACCAAGGTAAGTCTGTTGTTTGTTCCCCCAGTTGAATACTACAATATAGGGTTGGGCGTGCTGGTAAATCCGGTATCCGATAATGCCGGTACTGGGCGTACCAGCATTACCCGAAATCCGGTGCTGTTACCGGATTCCCGGTACCGGATTTTTTTACATTGCAGCCATTTAAATGAATGGCTGCAATGTAAAAAGTCCCACCAAAAAAGTAAAAAAAAAAAAACCTCCCCGAGTCCAGGCAGCGCGGGTGGAAGGGGGGACACCCCCCACCCACCCTGCCCAGCCTGGATTTTTTTTTTAAAAAGAGCCCCCCCCAGCACCAGCGGCCGTGGCGTCCCCGCAGCTGCCGGTAAGTATAGACCCGATCCCTGGGGTGGGTGGGTGTTTAACACCCCCCCCAACCCCCCAGGGATCACCCCTACTACAAGTTGACTGTACCTTTGTATTTCAGCGGAGCTCCGGGT
>QEPC01003143.1:3448736-3468593 GCA_003113815.1 Sphenodon punctatus | reverse complement strand
GGGGTGTCCCCCCTTCCACCCGCGCAGCCTGGGAGGGGGAGGGGGGAGGAATTGTATTCCATTGATTTCAATGGGGACACAGTGCCCCATTGAAATCAATGGAATAAAACCGGTACCGGATACCGGATTTAATCAGAGAATCCAGTTCTTTGAGAACCGGAAAACCGGTAAATCCGGTATCCGGTAATTGCCCTGGGGTCCCATGCCTACTACAATATATAAGAAGCAATTTTAAACTTTATAGAATTATTTTTGGACATTTAAAACTCATATCCACTGGGAGAAAAAACCCACTCACCCCCTATCTGGATGAGACCATGTATCTCACTATTCCATAACAATCCTGACAATGGAGTTAAGGCTACTGTTTGTTTCCCCAGTTAAATACTCTCAAGCCCATTGAATTATGGGCCGGTCGGAGATCGAGAACTATGGTCAAGCTTGATCCCGGCCAGGGGTTCACCATGGTGAACATCTTGCTGGGACCAAACAGACATTCCCGGAAACGCCACCACCACAGGGGATCAACTGTGATCCACTGTGGTGAGAGGCATTTTCGTAACGTCTGAAATTATCCATTGAGCAAGCAACTAAATCTGCCTCTGCCTTACCTTGCTTTGTCAGGTCTAAAGGAGGAAAACTGATCGAGCCAGCAACTAGGATATTCAGAGCTAAGTGTTTATCTCAGCTGCTGTTTGGTGCGCAGAACTGGGCATTGGGGAAACTTGATGAGCTGGAAATTGTTCAGTCTAAGCTCCTGAGAGGGTTGTTGTTTTTACCCTGGTGTGTGCCCAATGTGATCATTCATGTAGAACTTGGGTATGTTGTGGCAATCTCAGCCAGAACCTGGATATTGATATTTCCAATTTGGCTCCAACTCCTATTCTCCTTGGCCCCTCCCATTACGATGCAGGTTCCCCAAAATAAATGGCCCAGTGGTTGGCTTTCTTTAGTATTTGCTAAATTATGATCGATGGGTTTTTCTCCAGTTTTGCTGTCATCTCTGGGCTATTTAAAAGCCAAAACAGTTATCAAGCAGCATGTTTTGATATAGCCTTTCAAGCTGATATGGCTATTATCAATGCCTCTGGGTCCTCCCTTCATTATGCTCTAGTTGCAAATCCACTACCCTTATTCATGCCGTATTTGAGTTATGATTTGAATGCTCAATCTCTTTGCCTGGATGAGATTCAATTCTTTACGCTCTACAGTCTTGATGGGACGATTCCAGGGGATTCCTTTTGAAAATAGTTATTGCCCCATATGTGAGGGAATGGTTGAAACTGTTATGCACATTTTATTTTATTGCTTTCTATATTCTGATTACCGGATTAATTCTGTCTCAATTAAATTTCTGGGCAGAGATTCTGACCTCTATCTATGGATTGTGTTGTCTGATGAGTACCTGTATGTTATTTATTTGGTAACCAAATTTCTGCCAGTGACCTTCAAGAAAAGAAGGTGGTTTGTGAAGCTTTAGGTATATATACCAAATGGTGCTAGTGGTGCTATTTTTATTTCCCTTGCAATTTTATCTGCGTTTGTGTTCTGATGACCTTCGGCCATACAATAAATTTGGAGTGAATTAATGAAATTTCCATTCCGTGTTTTGCTATTGTCCAAAACTGATTTGCTGATCGGTAATCATTAAATTGGTACAGACCATTCCCGATGTTTTCATAGGGGTGTACAGAAAAAAAAAAAGTTTGATTTTAGTTTTAGTTATTAAAATCCCATTCATTTTAGTTATTGTTTTAGTTATTATTTATTTAGATTTCTACCCTGCCCTTTCCAAATGGCCCAGGGCAGCTTACAAAACAGTTAGAAACAATACATGTTAAACAGCATAAAAACACAGACCGTGAACCTTTCCCCTCTCCTCTCCCCAACCCCACCACAAAAGAACCTTCCCCAACCACTCTGTCATACCCCTACCCCAAACTCCCACCAAAACCCCCATTCCCTTTCTCTGCCCACCAAATGCCTTAACAAAAAGAAAAGTCTTACACGACCTGCAGAAGACACCCAGGTTGGGGCTCCGATGAAGCTTTGGGGGAAGCGAGTTCCATAACATCGGGGCAGCTACTGAGAATGCCCCCCTGTGAGATCTCATTGCATGAACAAGACTAACCGATGGCACCCACAGGGACGCGCTCCCGGCCGATCGCAGGGGCTGCAGTGGGGCATGGAAGGACAGGCGATCTTTCAGAGAGGTGGGGCCCACGTCATTTAGGACTTTAAAGGTCAAAACCAGCACCTTGAATTGTGCTGGAAAAGCTATAGGGAGTCAGCAAAGACTTTGGAGCACCAGTGTAATGTGATCCTGTCGATAGGGCTGAAGCGGCAGCAGCTTTAACCACACCGCGATTCCATTCCGTCATTTCAGAATTGCCCGCGCCACACCGCGGCTTTTCTGCCAACATTCTGCTAATTCTGCCGGCATTCTGAAAATTTGGAAACTATCGGAAAAATTGCAGAATTGTCGGAAGCTGTCAGAAAACCGCTGTTCCACTATTTTGTGGCGCTGGTGGAATGGTGGAAGTAGCAAAAATGGCATGTTTCTGCTATTTGTGAAGCTTGTGGAAGTAGCGAAATCAAATTAGTAGAACTGCGGAAGTAGCGGAATGAAACTAGCGGAATGAAAGCCTCTGCCACGCCGTACCACTAATTGCGGAAACTCTGTTTCCATCAGAAATAGCTACCGCTGCAACTTTCTGCTACAGCCCTACCTGTTGACCCGTCCCGAAAAGGATCCCAGCTGCCACATTCTGCTATAGTTATTATTTTGGTTATTCCCAAATGGGATATGGATTTCCAGATTAACTTCTTCATTTTCCATCCAATATGCATGATATTTTGACATGCAAATTAAGTTACCGAAGGGATCGACTGTGCCACATTTCAGAAAGATTGGATAAAGGCTTCTGATTTTATAAGCAATCTAAATTTGTAGTTTGCAAACACATTTCCAGCTATCCAATTTGGATGAAATTTGGACAGATTATTCCCCTCACCCAAGGGATCATCCCTTCAAAATTTCAGAAAGACTGGATAAAAGGTCCCAAGCATCATGGTTTTTGCATGCCTTTCCAGCTGTAACATCTTTGCTTCCCATCCAATTGGGAAGAAATTTGGACAATTTGTACCCCTAAACCAAGGACTTTCCCCCTCCATTCTGACACTCTTCTGAAATCTTGTTTACCAGCAAAGACAGACAGCTTGGAGCCAGTGTCAGCCATCTGCTGGTACTTCAATAAACTAAAACTAAAAGGTTTTTTGTTTTAGCAATATTTTTTAGTCATTAGCCCATTAGTTATTTGTATAACTAAAACAACAACAAAATTGTTTTATTTATTCATAATAACTAAAACAAATGCACATCCCTACTGCCTCTCATACCACACTGCCTGCCCACCTGCCCAGCTTGCAAAACTTGAACCCTGCCTCAGTCTGCCAGCCTTCTGCTCATGCCACACTGCCTGCCAGCCCGCCCACCTACCCAGGCAGTCTAGATCAAAGCCTGCCTCAGTCTGCCTGCCTCTCATGCCACGATGCCCGCCTGTCCGTCCAGGTGGCCTATATCAAAGCCTGCCTCAGTCTGCCTGCCTGTCATGACACAGTGCCTGTATGCCTACCCTGGTAACCCTTGGTGATATGCACCACTTGTCTGGTTATCCCGCTGCTGCTGTCTGCTGGTCCATGGGTGCTCTGCCATGGCCAATGCAAATGTGCCCACACAATCCTACTGCTGCCGTCTGCTGCTGTCTGGGAGCAATTCCCTGGCAAATCCAACCATCCTGGCTCCATGGGTGCTGTGTACAGGCAACTTCTGCTGCTGCTGTGTCTGATGTTCCATGGGTTCTGTGCCCAGGCAACCCAATGTCTGCTGCTGCTGCTGCCAATGCCACCCATGCTGTCTCTGCCAAGGGTTCTGGGGCCCATCATTCCACTCACAGGGAAAAAACCGCTCCATCCCCAGGACCCACCTTCAGGGTTCTAGGGCCAAGTCACAGTCATGGAGGGCTGTGGCCAATATCCAGAAACTGCCACTTTAGCCCCAGGACCCACCACCAGGGTTATGGGGCCTATGTTACTGGCACAGATGGCTGTGGCCAATATCTAAAAGCTGTCACCTTAGCCCCAGGACCCAGCATCCCATGATGCCATCATTCCTCACACAGAACCAATTTTCCAAAGCAGCAAGAAACAGCCACTCCAGCCCCAGGACCCGCCGTCAGGGTTCTGGGGCCAAGTTACAGGCAGGTAGGGCTGTATCTAATATATTTAAGCTGCCACTCTAGACCAAGGACCCACCATCATGGGTATGGGGCTATCATTCCTCGCACAGAGAGCCAATTTTCCAAAGCATCAAGAAACAGCCACTCCATCCCCAGGACCCACCACCAGGGTTCTGGGGCTAAGTTACAGGCAGTGAGGGCTGTGGCCAATATCTACAAGCTGCCATTCTTCTAGCCCCAGGACCCACCATCATGGGTCTGGGGCCATCATTCCTCGCACAGAGGCGATGTCTTTCAACCACATCAAGAAACAGCCACTCCAGCCCCAGGACCCGCCACCAGAGTTCTGGGGCCAAGTTACAGGGAGGGAGGGCTGTGGCCAATATTTTTAAACTGCCACTCTAGCCCCAGGACCCACCATCATGGGTATTGGGTCATCATTCCTCGCACAGAGAGCTGATTTTCCAAAGCATCAAGAAACAGCCACTCCAGCCCCAGAACCCACTGTCAGGGTTATGGGGCCAAGTTACAGGCAGGGAGGGCTGTAGCTAATATATTTAAGCTGCCACTCTAGACCAAGGACCCACCATCATGGGTCTGGGGCCATCATTCCTCACACAGAGCCGATTTTCCAAAGCATCAAGAAACAGCCACTCCAGCCCCAAGACCCACTTCCAGAGTTCTGGAGCCATGTTACTGGCAGGGAGGACTGTGGCCAATACCTAGAAGCTGCCACCTTAGCCCCAGGACCTGCCATCATTCCTTGCACAGAGGCGATGTCTTTCAACTGCATCAAGAAACAGCCACTCCAGCCCCAGGACATACCCTCAGAGTTCTGGGGTCAAGTTACAGGCAGGGATAGCTGTGGACAATACCTAGAAGCTGCCACCTTAGCCCTAGCTGCCACCATCATGGGTCTGGGGCCATAATTTCTCGCACAGAGGGCCAATTTTCCAAAGCATCAAGAAACAGTCACTTCAGCCCCAGGACCTGCCGTCAGGGTTCTGGGGCCAAGTTGCCGGCAGGGAGAGCTGTGGCCAATATCTAGAAGCTGCCACTCTAGCCACAGGACCCAACGTTATAGGTCTGGAGCCATCATTCCTCGCACAGAGGCGCTGTCATTCCACTGTATCAAGAAACAGCCACTCCAGCCCCAGGACCTGCCATCAGGGTTCTGGGGCCAAGTTACAGGCAGGGAGGGCTGTGGCCAATATATTTAAGCTGTCACTCTAGCCCCAGGACCCACCATCATGGGTCTGAGGCCATCATTCCTCGCACAGAGAGCCTTTTTCCAAATGGCCAAACCAAATGGGTGAACCTGAACGCGGCGACCGAACCAAATGGCAGAACCGAACGGGTGAACTGAACCGGGCCGAACCCGAACTATGATCTGTTCTGCCATCCCTAGGGGGAACGTGGGGGAAAGGGGAAATGGATGTGCAGGAGCGAGGGGCAGGCAACAAGTCCTCCCTTGACTGAAAGCCGTGTTGTTTTGCATAGTCTAGGGCCTCCGCCAAGGACTTCTGCCATTTGGAGATGGACTGGTGGTAGAGTTCAACATTAGCCACCTCCGAGCGGAGGTACTTGGAGTAAGCCTCCACCTTGCGCTGCTGTGCCTCCAGGTCCCTGAACTGTCCCACCAGCCAGTTCTCCATTGTAAGGGCTTGGACCCTTAACCCGTCGGCATATTTTTTCTGGGCCTCCAGAAACTCCTGGGTAGGACTCTCCACTTGGGCCTGAAAGGCCCTTGCCGCTGCAGACTCATCCTCCTGGGGGGCTGGAGGCTCCTCATCAGAGCTGGAGGGGGAAGGCCTCTGGTGGCGGCGCTTCTGCCGGGCCTTCCCCCTTGCTTCTGGTGATGCTCCTCCCCTCCGGAGTCCCTGCGCCCAGAGCTGGAGACATCCCGCCTCGCCACCTCGATGCCGTGCAGGTCTCAATATGGGCTATCAGTCCTGATGTGGTCCCCTGGCTGCCCCTTTTTATTTTTTTGCTGCAGATCTAAAGAACATAAAAAGATAGGAACATAAGAAGTGCCATACTGTGTCAGATCAATCGTCTGTCAATGTCAAGCCCTGCCTGCATTCTGTCCCCACAAGTGGGTGGGTGGCCAATCTCTCTCTGCAGGGGACTTCCCAATAGGTCATAGGGCAGCAATCCATTCCCTATTGATCCAGCCCCCATGCCTTACCTTGCAGACGGCAAATCTGCCTTTCAGCCTGTCATAGTGCTGCCAGACTGCAGATCTCATCTGCCTGCTTTCTGGCAGCGGCTTCAGTGACCTCCGCCTTCCTTGGGTTCTGGTGGTCCAGGCACCAGCGATGTGGACATCATCATCATCACCCTCTCTGAAACAGGAACACATAAACAATACCTAAATAATATCATGCATTTATGATGATGCGTCTAGTCCTCCCTCCTTGGGGTGCTAGGGGATGCTAGGGATGGCAAATGGAGAGACCCTTGTTGGTATGTGCAAATCCTGCCCTTCTTTGGGGTGCTAGGAATGGCAACTGGAAAGACCCTTGCTAGCATGTGCAAATCCTGCCCTTCCTGGGATTCTAGGGTTGGCAATGGGAGAAGCTTGCTAGGGATGGGCTGGCACATGTTTGGGTGGGTAGGTGCTTCCTTCGGCTCATGCCTGACTGCTGGAAGAGCCCCCCACACCCTCTCTCACTGTGGCAGGCATCCTCTGCCATCCGCTGATGCCCACTGTTTGTGCCTGACTGCCCACCACCCTTCCACCCACCTGCATGCCACTGAGCTTGCTCTAAAGGATAGTATCCTTCTTGTCCTCAAAGTAAAAGTTTACAAACCTCGCAGCACCTCCTGTGCCTGTCTCTTGCACCTCTGATGAGGAGCCGACCTCCACCACCGAAGGTCCAGTCGCAGCAACCTCTTCCTCCTCCACCAGCTCCACCACCTTGGTCTTCCAGGTCCTATTAAGCCTCACCCTCTTCATTTTTTTTCTCCCACACTAACAGCCAAACAAAACACACCCACCAACTCACCAACCAGCCAAACCAACACAGCCAAACCAACACACAGTCCAACACAGCCAAAACACACCAAAGAAAACCAAACAGCCAGCCAGCCACACCACACACGCTCTCTCTCTCTCCACACAAACTCCGCACGCACTCTAATTTCCAGTTTCCGACGCAATCACGGGACCACAAGCGCGCGATACCTAGACTGTTACTGATACCGATTTCCGAACTACCAAACCGAACTGAACTCCACCTAACCGAATGACCGAACCCGAACTTGGTACCTGGATCGAACGACCAAACCCGAACTCGGCTCCCGAACCAAATGACTGAACGACTGAACAACCGAACCGCATTCTTTTTCCACATCCCTACTCATAGCAATAAACAACCAACACAGATAGGCAGCCAGGAACACCATAGACAAGAAAATATGTTTCAAGGAGACAGAGTTCCATCCTCCCTTCCTCGACCACCCATGATGAATGCGCTGGAAAGCCAGACACACAAGTGTTTGCAGGATTCATTACAGGAGAGCCTCACCTTTTAAATCAGGTAAATTAGACTCATTCTTTTCTAAACAGAGGGCCTCGTCTTTCAAAATCTGTTGAAATATTTTGCATTCTGGATGTATTGAAGCAACCTGCAGAAGACAAGAGAGAGAGAAGCAAGATATGCTTTTATTATTTATTCACCCTTTTATCCCATGTATTTTTATACATGGTGGACATGACATGTAATTTATTGTTATTATTGAGCATTTTTATAGTACTTTCAGTGTTTTACTATCCTTAGCTAGTTTACTCTTTCAGTGTTCCAAAGGAATTATAGCCATGATCTAGTTCAGTGTCCATACAATCCCGTGAGGCAGATCAGAGAGAGACCACTGGATGAAGGGAGAGATCACTGGATTGAAGAAGCCGCCAAGGTAAGGAAAGTTTTTCTGTTGTGTGGAAATGTAAGTGTCCCTGATAAATATATGTATTTAACAGGGATGGGACAATTGGTATCGGATTAATCTGATAATGTCGATAATTGGCGATATCGGATTAATCCGATAATACCGATAATATCGCTGTTGGTATATCATTTTTTTAACATTGCCAATTTTTTTGATCTTTAAAATTGTGGCCATTTTTAAAATGGACGCAATGTTAAAGATCAAAAAAATTGGCAATGTTAAAAAAATGATATACCGATAAATCCGATATCGGATAATCTGATACCGATAAAAATGGTAACCGATAATTTGCCGATAGTCCCATCCCTAGTATTTAATACTGGACTTGCTTATGCTAAGCAGTCATTCTTGCAGCCCCTAGTGCTGATTAGTTTTTAAAACTAGTCTAGGGGTGTGCAGTTTGTTTTCCTTTTTAAAAAAAAATATACTAAAATGGACAAAGTCCCATTCCTTTTAGTAATTCATCTTTTTTGGTTTTAAAATTAAAATTAAAATAAATTTGAAAAACCCTAAATATGCACAAAATTGCCTCTGGGGCCATTCTGCACACGTGCACCCATTCCCCAAACAGCACCTGTTCCCAAAATGGCAGCACTGGTGCCATTTTGGAAAAGGGCAGCCGGTCTGCACCATGCGCAGTGATTTTAATTAAAAAATAAATAAATTAAAAATTAAAAATCACTGCACATACACTGAAGGGCCACTGGGCCATTCTGTGGATATGCAGAACGGTCTGGCATTGGCAGTCCATTACGTTTAATAAAACAAGCAACCGCCTCCTTCCCTTCCCCGGAAAACAGTAGGATCATTTATGAAAACTCCTGAAAATGAAGGGGTTTTTGTAAATGAAAATGGTCCAGGTGCCTTCTGCAGACCTCTAAAAACTACAGATCTAGATGCAGAGCTAGCTTCAGACCTAGCCTTGTATAATGGTAGCATGAGATTGTAGATTATAAGACCACTAGTTCAAGCAGCCTTTGGGTTTTAAAAAAGCAACCCCTTAGGCGGAGCTGGCCTTAGAATTTGCAACAATACAAACCTATGGCCCTGCACCTTCAGGGCCTCCCTATGGGTGGTCACATTTGTGTTCCTACTGGGAGGGAGTGGGGGCTCCTGCACATGGCCCTGGTGGAATGGGGGGGGTGGGGGGAGAGGCACTGTGGGGAACATGGAAGGAGAAAAAAGTAGTGGGACCCGAGGCAATTGTCCTATGTCACTCTGTGGTAAGGCTGACCCTGCCCTCAGGCCCCTTTACGGTTTAAAGAAACCTTGTAGCAGGGGGTCTTCCCAGGGCCACACGGGGGTACTGGGGTCTCACTGGGGAATTAGCTCATCCCACTGCCATACCTATTCAGCCCTCAGTTGGCTGTATTCCCCCCCCCTTTGGGGAAGGGGGGTTCACCCTTGGAACAATAGTATACCAGTGCATACGTGTTCTAATCAACAGTCTCTTTATTAGACAGGAATACAATTTCTTAAGATTCCTGGGCTGCTGGCTCATCCACCTCCACCCTGCAGGCCCAGCACAGTCTCTCACAGGATCAGGAGCAACACAACACTAACCCCCCAAAGTCCAGACAGCCAGGTCTCAACCCCAGGCTCTGGTCAAGCCTTCCCCAGGCAGGAAGCACCTTCTCTGGGCATAACCCTCCTCTGTACCTAGGTCCCATGCATTCCTCTTGGTTCTCCTTCTCTTCAGCACCCTGGAGAGCGTAGAGTGACCAGCAGCGCTTAGACTTCTTCAAGGAGTTGTTGCTCCTTCCGCTCCCAGACAGAGCTGGGAGCTCTCCTTATATCCTAGCAGAGCGGGTGTAGCCAGGCTTCCTCCCCTCAGCCTTAAAGGGCCAGTGCCCTGCCCACTCTGTCTCTTGAGCTCTCAGCCTGTTTCTTCACTCGCTGATCCCAAGCTATGGGGCTGGTTCTGCCACGCCCAACACCATTCTCACTCCTCTTGGTTAGGGATGGGCGAACGTGGTTTGGAAGTTCAGAGTTCAGACTGAACTCGACCGGTTCAGTTGACTGAACCGAACTTCCGAACCGAACTCAATTTTCGAACCGAACTGAATTTCTGAACTCGGCTCTGTTTGCCCATCCCTAAAAGATAACATTCCATTTAGTTCAATGGGGTTTGACTTTATGAACTTTGTTCGGAAGTTTGGACCGAACTCGAATAGTTCGGTCGACTGAGCCGAACTTCCGAACCAAACCGAATTTCCGAACTGAACCAAACCGAACCAAATTTCCAAACTCGGTTCTGTTCGCTCATCCCTACTCTTGGTGCCCATACTCAGCCCTCATAGAGAGCTAGCAGCCAATCAGGACTGCTCCCTGCTACAAACCTGCCTACCTAACTTGGGCCCCTTTTACACAGGGCTCTCCCACTTACAAATGTGCAGAAATCTGTGTGTTCATGAGTGGGAAAGACCTGTATGAAGGATGCGGCACGTATGCTGTGCCCTTCAGCTGGGACCGATGGCCGGGGCCACGGAAGCTGATCAATATTATTGATGTTTGGTGGCAGAGGGTGCTGATCCTCTGGGGAATGCGAGTGCTGGATATGGGGGAGGGGGAGGAGTGATTATTTTGCTATGTGATATTGTATTAGATAGGAGAGATTTTTTTTTCCCTTGTGGAATGGGGGTAAACTAAATGAGGAAGGTTTTTTTGTTAATTGTGAATTTATATTGTTTAGTTAATATGTTAAATAATTATGGGGGATTGTATGAGAAAATGAGTATGTATTTTTGTAGAAGATCCACTCCACTTGGCGAGAGCAGGTGGGATGGGAGTGGGAGGGTTCCCCCCTGGTGGCAGCAGGTGGGGAAGATGTGGTTAATTGATGGTTGATATGTATTATTTAGAAGGGAGAAATGTTGTGCTATATGGGTATAGGAAAACCCCCCCGGTGGCAGCAGGGTGAGGAGAAGTGAGGAAATGGATGGTTACTATGGATTATTTAGAATGTTGGTTTACTTTCTTCATTTTCTCAATTGTAATGGGTTATTGTTTTTTGGATTGTTTGGTTGCTATGTATTATTTATGGTCTGATGTGGACCTTATTGTATCTCACTTCATTGTAAGCCGCCTCGAGCTTCTTGTGAAGGAGAGTGCGGGGTATAAATAAAAAGTGAAATGAAATGAAAATGAAATGGGCACGGTGAGTGGAGGTGTGTGCGCACTCCCACCTAACATGCATCCCCACGCACCCCCACTCATCCCCATGCATGGAGAAACTGGGGTAAATGGCAGTTGCTCCATGCATGGTGGGTGGGGTGGGGATGCATGTGCATCCCTATGCATGCCCCACCCACCACACATGCACCGGCGCACCCACAGACCCTCCACTCTGCAGGGGCCGTGTTAAAAAGGCCTTAGGCTTAGTGGAGGAGCTTGCTCTGGTGACTCAGAACCTTTGTTAGGGTGCTATCCCTGGGGTAGGTGTGTAACTCACCATGGCATGAGTGCCCCTCCCTGACCCCGGTGTACATTTTAGCAACAGGTGGTAGGAGTGACTGGCTGAGGCCTAGCCTGTAGCATAATTGTAGACATCCCCTGTTGGGTATTTCTATGAAGTGACCAAGAACGGTCACTGTTGGAGACAGGGGGTAAAAACAGACATGGCGGTGGCCTGCTTAGGCCCATGGGCCATCGGCTCATCTGTTTTTGCACCGCCAGATGTTGGCCTGGGATTGCCCCAGACTGTGTCGGCAGCTAGCTCAGGCTCTGACCCCCCAAAGTCACAGCCAGGGGCGTTCTGCCCACACATTTGTTGTGGCTCTCCCCCTCCCCACGTTGTGCAGATGGTGGGACAGCAGCCTGGCAGTGGCCACAGACGGTCGGTGCCCTGACATAGCCTGGAACGTGTCCCCTGTGGATTTTCTCCCCGGGGCGGGTCATGATGACATACGCTGAATGTGTGCACTCAGGGCAAAGAGCTCCTGGCCCTCAGACAAAGAGTCTGAAAATCTGAAAAGACTGCACTCTGTGGAAAATATCTGCAGGAGCTGTGAGCCACTGAGTTTAGGGCTGAAACGAGAATTGTTTGTAGGAATCAAGAATTGTCACCAAGATGTTGATACAATCTTGAAAACAGACTGAGAAATTTGTCAAGAATTTTTTCTTGAAATATCCTTTACCATTTACCAATTTCCCATGTACCACTTACCAGGTACAGTCTTTGTCCTGGTAAAGCACATGCACAAAATTCAGAATACCATTTTGCGCATGTGCTTTACCGAGATGAATGAGGTAAATTTGTATACAGTAAATGGTAAGTCATGGTAAACAGTAAACGGTATTTTGAGAAATAAACCTTGAATGAGAAATGTAGAGAATTGGCATTTTTCTTGATTATTGTTTCTCACTTAAAACAAGTCAAGAACCGTGATTCTTGACAATAACCGATAAAAACTCAAGCTCGAGTTTCAGCCCAGGTTTATAGGTAACAACTAGAGCTAAAATGAGGTCCTGCAAAAAATGAATATACCCATTGAATTGCTGGTACCAAAAATGAACCAAATATTTCAAGTACTTTTCGATACCCAAACTGGTTTTCGATCGGGTACCGAAAATACTGACAAGCATTATACTGAAATACCAGTATTCATCCTTATTTTCTCCCCAATTTGGCAATTTTTTCAGGGATTATTTTGGGTACCAGAAAAATCGGACGGTAACCAAAAGTTTGATTCCCAAAACTACTGAAAAATATGAGTATTACCCACGGATTCCAAATCAGGTACCCATTTCAGCTCTAGCTAACAACATATCTCAGCATCAAAGGCAGGATTCAGAAAAGCAGTCATTGTTGACTTGACTTTGCTCCTGTTGAAGTCAGTGGAAAACAGGATTAAGCCAATGCTGAGTGCTTTGTTAAAGACTGGAGGAACGAAGACTTTGAATCAGTTTCAGTTCATTAGGATGAGGGTTGATGAACAAGGCATCGAGATTCGGTCCTTAGTCAGCTAGAGACCATTAAAAAAACAGACCCTGAGAGGAAAAAATAAATAAATATTGGATTTAATCCAAGTGAAAGGTTCTGCTGATCTATGGAGACAATTCCAAAGAACAGTCAGTCATCTTGAGTCCACCCAGTGCCTCTGAGATTATAGCAGAGTCTTCTTGTGGTTTATTATACCTATCATGACATTACTACCATACTCTGTCCTTCTATTCAAATCACAGGAAACTGGTTTAAAGACTTATGGACAGAAATGGTCATAGACTAGTCAGAGCTCTGTTTTTAACCTGGATGTAAATGTTTGTATCTAGGGTATTGGTCTAATAAAATCTCAAAGATGAAATTCAGGGTGCCAAGCTTTGGTACTGACAGATCAGAACTAGACCCTGGTTCATTTGGGTTCTGGGCAGTGAGGGGTGAGAGGAGGAGGACACCCCTGCTGTTCCTGCTGAGGACCCTACAAGTCCTCTTCCTGTGGTCCCTCGGGGACAAAGGCAGCAGTCCCCAGCAGCAGCAGGAAGGTGGCAATGCCCCACTAAAGTGTGTTCACTTTAGGCAGGTGGGGGTCATGTAGGAGAGGTGGAGTGCTAAGAAGTGCATCAGCTGTTCCAAGCAACAGGGGCACTTCACCAAGAGTGGAATAAACTCAAACATGACAACCCATCCAAGCTCTGCTTCTGCAAGAGCAGGTAGGCACAATGGGCAGTCATGGGTCCCCTGCTCCAGTGGGCAGACCTTCCTCCTCCATTCAGGGGAAGGAAAGGGACCAGGCCCTGCCTCAACCCCACCCCCCATGTGCAGCAGCAGCATTGGCAGGCTACCATGGAGGAGCTGGGGTGGGGGCCCCGTCAGTGTATCTCTGGGACGGGCATCATCCAGTAGCAATGCAGTTCACCAGGTGGGTGGGTGAGATGGTTGCACTGGATGACCAATCCTTGACCATTGTGGAGAGTGTGGACTTCTGAAGGTTGATGACACTGCTGGTGCCCCACTACCAGATGCCTTCATGCACCACCTTCACCCTGCCCATGCTTCCACCCACCAGAACCAGAGAGAAACACGTTCCCTGCTACTAGAATGAGAGCGAGAGTGAAATAGGTTCACTTCCTGCCCACACTGCCACCTGCCAGAACCAGAGAGAGAGACACACTCCCTGCTACTAGAACAAGAGAGGCACACTCTGCCCAAGCTGCTACCCAGCAGAAGCAGAGAGAGAAATGCACCCTGCTGATAGAACTAGAGAGAGACACACCCTGCCCAAGCTGCCACGCGCCAGAACCAGAACACGCAGGCACCCTGCTGATAGAATGAGAGAAAGAGTTACACACCCTGCCCACGTTGCCACTTGCCAGAACCAGAGAGAGAGAGAGAGAGAGAGACCACATCTGTGCCGCCACCAGCTGCCACCCACCAGAACCAGAGAGAGGGAGACCATGTGTCTCCATACCTGTTGCCACCAATCAAGATGGGTGAATGAAGCCACTTTATCTGTCTTATTACCTACCCCTCTGGGGCTATCTGTGCAAGCTGAAGATGCCCTGCCAGTCTGGAGAGTTCCAGTGCTGCCTCCCCCAGGGAAGTCCCTGTGAGCTGAAGATGCCCTGCCAGTCTGGGAGTTCAAATGCTGCCCCCTGGAGCACTCTGCAAGTTGATACCCTGCCAAAATTTGGGGTAACACCACTAATGCCCATGCCAATACCCGCTGTGCTCCTCCTCCTCCTCCACCTGTCACCAGTGACGGCTCCTGCTAGTGCATGTCTCTCTCACATAGACAAGTCCTGCCCCCCCCAGGGAGCTCTCTGCAAGTTGATTCCCTGTCATGTCTTGGGTTGCTAATGCCAAAGCCAGTGCCAATAAGGGATGTGCGAACCCCTGGGGGTTTGGGGTTTGGCCCGTTTGGGGTTTGGCCCGTTCAGGGTTTGACCAAACACGAAACTGTTCAGTTCGGCCTGTTTGGGCTGAACCCATTCGGGGGGGGCGAACCCGTCGGGGCAGGGTGTGCAATTTCCCCTCCCCCCCTCCAGGCTGCGCGGGTGGAAGGGAGCACCTCCCCCCCACCCCTGCCGAGCCTGGGAATTTATTTATTTTTTAACCCCCACTCCACCTCATGGATCGGCCTACCTGGTGGTGCCGGGGATCCAGACCTGGGAACAGCAGGAGCGGCGGTGCTCCAGAGAACTTCAGGCTGCTACTAGGCCTTCTGGGTCAAACCGGAAGGCCTAGTAGCGGCCTGAAGCACTCCGGAGCGCTGCCGCCGCTGGACCCACCATTGCTACTGCTGCCGCTACCACACCCAGAGCCAGGGCCCCGGCACCACCAGGTAGGTCAGGGTCTGGGTCTGGCAGCAGCAGCAGCAATGGCGGGTCTGCCGCCGGCGCTCCCGAGTGCTTCAGGCTGCTATTAGACTGTCTGGTTTGATCCGAAAGGCCTAGTAGTGGCCTGAAGCACTCCAGAGCACCGCCACCACCGGACCTGCCACTGCTGCCACTGCCACCACCGGACTTGGGACCAGAGCCCCTGCACCACCAGGTAGGGTGATCCCTCGGGTGGAGGGGTTAAAAAAAATTCCCAGGCTGGGGGAGGGGAGGTGCTTCCAGTGCCCCTTCCACCCAAGAAGCCTGGAGGGGGGAGAGAAAACTGAGTTCCTCCCTGCTCCCTGCCCCCCTCCAGAACACGTTCGGAACCTGAACTTTGTTCAGTCAGTTCGGGCGGGGGTCGGTTTGGATTCGGGGTGTTCGTGAATGGGCCGAACACCCCGAGTTCGGGCCGAACCCCAAACTTCCGAACCGCATTTGCACATCCCTAGTGCCAATGCCTGCTGCCTCTTTTCCTCCACTGCCTGACATCAGTGGATGCCCCTGGCAGTGCATGTCTCTCTCTCTCACAAGTCCTGCTTCCCGGGGCAATCACTGCAAGTTGATGCCCTGACACACCTTGGGGTGCCAAGGGCAGTATCAAATGCCCAGCACTGCTTGCCACCAGTGCCTGCCTCCTGGCAGGTGCTGTTACTCCCCACCCTTGGCAACTATGGGGAAGGGGGGAAAGTGCTTTGGAGGCAAAATGCAAGTGCTTCCTAAGCCTTAGGAAGCTTTACAGTGATTCGCCTTGGAATTTAATGCAAAAATGAAAACGAAACTATAACAAAAATAATGAAAAACATCAGTTTTATTCATTCATTCATTCAATTTATACCCCGCCCCTCTCACACACACAAAAACAAAAGACATATTAATTATTTATTATTAATAATTAATATTAATAATTAATATTAATTATTACTATTACTATTACTATTAGTAGTAAGCATTTATATAGTGCCAGCAATGTACCTGGTGCTTTACAAAGTAATTGAATAGACACAGTCCCTGCCCAAGGGCTTACAATCTGAGAGACCGGGGTGGGGAGGGGGACTATGAAGGAAGGGGAACAGAGGGAGAGACAAGGAGTGTAACATTCACTAGGATGCAAGGTCCCAGGTGCATGCACTTCTGCACAGCCCTAGTAAAAACAAACAAGACAGTAGCCTGCATTAGCCTGGGAGTCACCTGCTCATTTGGTAGGTCACTGCCAGATGTTCACCCACTAGGCTGATTACCAGCTTCCACCGGATAT
Organism: Sphenodon punctatus; assembly: GCA_003113815.1. Lineage (NCBI taxonomy): Eukaryota > Metazoa > Chordata > Lepidosauria > Sphenodontia > Sphenodontidae > Sphenodon > Sphenodon punctatus. Next base: position 3,451,835 of record QEPC01003143.1, on the reverse strand, counting down.
GTGGGTTTGCAGTGGTTGGCAACACAGCCTGGGTGAAGGACCGGCCGCCCAGGCAAACGGTCTCCCTCCCATCTATTCAGGACCCACCCAGCCCTGACACAAACAAAGGGCAGAGGATCAGGACCAGAGGAGCACCCTCACCCTGACCACCAAACAGCTGAGGGGGGGGCAGCGGAACACCCTTAATCAGCTGATTGGTGTGAGCACCTGGGCTGGGTGAGGGCGCGCCTCTGGACCCCCCACTAGCTATTTTGCAGCAGCTCTTCCTGCAGGCTCAATCCTGCTGCATGGGCGGGGGTGGGGGGTGGAAGGCGGCAGTCCGAACATCCTGTCCCATATGGACAACTCTGTATCCAACCCATGCCATGGAGGGACCTGTGACTGCGGTCCCCATGCCTGGATTACCAGAGAAGGGGCTGCTCGGGTGAACCGTCCTCCCTGCTGACCCAAGGAGCGGCGGTTGCAGTGGCTCTCCATGGGGCGGCCCGGGGAACCATCTTGCCACTGTGACCCAATGTTTTGTGAAATCCTTTAGGAGGATATCTGTTGTAATTAGACTGTGTCCCCTTTAAATGGGCAGTGACTATGATGGGGTGCCTGTAGCATCTCCACTGAATCAAATCAGCACCACTAGGGGGAAACAGCATAGATACAGCAGTGCCTAACATCACCTTGCAATGGAAGGACAACTTGAGCTATGATACTGTGATGAGAGCCAGTGTAGCATACTAACAAAGGTGCTGGACTTGGACCACCTGGGGAACTAAAGTTCAAATCCTGGTATGGCCACTCAGTGGGGTGGCCTTGAGCAAGTCATTTTCTCTCAGCCTTTGTTCCCCATCTGTAAAATGAGAAAAATAATGACCTACCTCACATGGTGGTTGTGATGATGGGCTAGATAAATATTATAGAGAACTCTGGACACTGAAAGGACTGTATAAATGTTTAGGAATAAAGGAGAAAAATAAATGGGTATTTTTCATCTGTTGTACTCCAACAATATCCGGTAGCCTTATTTTGCTTCTTAAATCAGCATCCATGCATGGCTCTTAAAATAGCATCGTCTCTTAAACTACAATAGGAAAATGCTTCTGAATGGCTGTTGTAGAGGTTTCAATAGGATGCTTTCTTCTGTTTTCCATTTCAATCTAAATTGAATTTTGGGCTGTGCCTGAGCGACCAACCAGCTTTCATGGCAGTCAACGACGACTATGAAATATCTCCTCCGATCTGCGGGGTGTGTGTGTGGGGGGGGGAAAGGCTATCTGTACGATGGCTCTTTGGAAATGAGATGTTTCTTCAACTCCTAAGATGCTTTGTACGGGATTGGGGATAACTGGAGACCGTTTGCTACTGGGATACTTTTTATGTGCGCCTTTTAGGAGTCTTCCATGCAAAACCAGGTGTGACGTAATTTATTTGCTTCTTAGAAAGAATCCATTGTGTTCCATTGCACAGAACATTTTATGCCGGTGGCTGAACAATCAGGGAAGTATAAGGAGACACGTGAAGAGGGGGAATGATTTTGTGGGGCTTAAAAGAAAAAGGGAGAATGGGAGACAAGCTTATTTCTCTTCTCAGAAGCGCTGAGGTGTTGGTGAAGATGCAATTCTACATACTCTTCCAATGACTGACATCAGGATGAGTGGCACTGCTGCAGGATATGTGGCTGTAAGCAGGTGCTAGACCACATCCTCACAAGATCCAGCTATCTCTCCCAGTTCTAGCCCCCCTCCACTGCTTAATAAAAACAAAACAAAAGCATAACCTCATTGACGGGGCCTAGCCACGCCCCCAGAAGCCACACCCCCAGAAACCACACACCCTTCCCCAGAAGCCACACGTCCCAGCCCAGAGCTTGTCAGAACAGGCAAATGAATCCTGTTTTCCAGCTAGGAACCCAAACTGAACCACCCTGCCTCTCTACAGCTGAATATAAACCAGGGAGTTCTTGTGATTTTATTTATTTAATTTTTTATCCTTTATCTGAGGGTGGATTACACCATATGTAAAAAACATACATTAAAAAACAATTCATAAAAGTTAAGATACAAAAACCACCCCCAAAGTCTCCAATCCTTCCACAACATCCACCCAGCCCACCCAATACAACCGCCCCATTTCCCACATCCAGCCCTTCCCTCACACCCCTACCCCAAATCACCTCTGTGCAAGAAATGATGGCCTCAGGCCCATGATGGTGGGTCCTGGGGCTAGAGTGGCAGCTTCTGTTTACCTACTGGCCACAGCCCTCCCTGCCTATAACTTGGCCCAGAACCCTGATGGCGGGTCCTGGGGCTGGAGTGGCTGTTTCTTGATGCGTTGTAATGACATCGCCTCTGTGCGAGGAATGATGGCCCCAGACCCATGATGGTGGGTCCTGGGGCTAGAGTGGCAGCTTCTAGATACATATTGGCCAATCTCTAAACTAAATCTCACTGCTATTAACAATTCTAAAACCTATTGAACTAAATGGAATAAATCCTAATAATTAACTACAAAGGCCTTGTCCTAAACACACTGTATCTCTATCTGTCTCTAAAACTAAGCTAACTACTATGTATATCTATCTAGTAACTGTCTATCTAATAACTATCTGTCTACATATACAATATTACTAGGGATGGGCGAACACGGTTCGGAAGTTCGGAGTTCGGCCCGAACTCAAACTGTTCAGATGACCGAACTTGAACCCGAACGCGAACATACCGAACAAACCGAACACCGAACGGCGAAATGGCCGAACAGTTCGGTCAGTTCAGATCATGTTCGGATGAGTTCAGGTGGCAAAAAAAGGTTCACTGGAAGGTCAAACATTACTGGGAAGTGTCAGTCACTGAGGAACAGACTTCCAGGCACCAGGGGTGGAGAGGCTTGCAAGAAACGAAATTAATTATCTGCCTCCCCCCTTCCCAACACCTTCTGAGCTAGTCACTGTTCCTGAACAGCAGGTGTTGAGTAGGATTTTTAGATTGCTTTAAGTTTCATTTCACTTTTGTAATGAAATGAAACGTAAACCATAAACTGAAACCTTGTGTTATGCACTGTACAGACTCATTGAGTATGTAATGTATGTATTTCACTACAGACTCCTCTTCT
>QEPC01003143.1:3389252-3433853 GCA_003113815.1 Sphenodon punctatus | reverse complement strand
AAAAAACCCCCCCCCCCCCCCCCCCCGAGACCCTTCCCTAATCTCTATACCTGTCCTATCCCGCCATCTTCTCACAGAGGGACCACAGTCAAACCCATGTTCCTCCCTCCCAATCATTTCTATAAAACTTAGTTGTATATAGATTATTTATTATAGCTAATAATAATCTTTATATAGCACCCCCCCTGCCGTGGCACTCAGAGCACTTTACATGTAACACAACTTTTAATTCCTCACAACAACCCTGTGAGGTAGGTTAGACTGAGAGAATATGACTGGCCTAAGGTCACCCAGTGAGTTTGTGGCTAAGGCAAGACTTGAACCTGGTTCCCCTTCTAGTTCAAGTACTGCACGCTTAGTCATTGCACCACACTGGCTTTCAGGTAAGGATTGTAAAGAACTATATGATGAACTGTGAGTGTGAAACGCGGAATCATAGAATTGTGGGATGGAAGCAACCCTAAAGGTCACCTAGTCCATGAGCAATGGGAGACATCCAGATGTGAAGATGCCCCATTGAGATGGTAATGTGGATGAGAGAGTTCCAGATGTGGGGTGCGCCACGATAGGGGATGAGGTTGAGAAAGATCCAGATGTAGGGCCACTTCCCCAACTTCCCATGCATATCCAGCTGGGGAGCAAAAACTGTCCTACACAGATGTGTCAGGGCCAGGTGCCCTGTGATCCATAGATCGATAGATCGATAGATAGATAGATAGATAGATAGATAGATGTGCAGTACTTGGATCTTATCTATCTATCTATCTATCTATCTATCTATCTATCTATCTATCTATCTAATGTGTGTGTAATTGTATATTACACACTATATATTTATATAGTGTATAAATATATACTAAGGTTGGGGAACCTTTTCTGTCCCAGGGGCCACATTGAAAATTAGTACCAGCTCCGAGGACCACATAGAGTTTGGGGGGTGGGAGGTTCTTAATGGGTGTATTTGAGAAAAAGAGGGCCCAGATAATAGATCTGTGCCATGGATCTGTCCCCAACCCTTGTGTGCCTGCCCTCATCTGTGTTCCATTATCCTGAGCTCAGTGCTTGGGGGTATCCCTTGTCTTTCCATATGTTCCCTATCCCTGTCTCCCCCCTCCTAGTCTATTCAATTGTAAGCCATAGGCAGGGACCGTGTCTTTCTCATTGCTATGTAAAGCGCCAGGTACACTGCTTGCGCTGTACAAATGCTAATAATAATAATAATAATAATTAATAATAATAGTAGAGACTGGATCTAGGGGCCAGGTCCAGGCACTGGGAAGGAGCCACATAAAAACTTGCTAAGGGCTGCACCTGGCCCCAAGGCCTGAGGTTCCCCACCCCCGATATATACTACAGATTTATAGATCTATCTTTAGAGAGACTATTTATTATAGATAAGGGTCGTAAAGAACTATGCAATGAGCTGTGAGTGTAAAATGTGGACTCATAGAATTTGGGGGCTGGAAGGGATCTTAAGGGTCACCTAGTCCACGAGAGATGGGAGACATCCAATGTGAAGATGCCCCACTGAAATGGGAGTGCGGATGAGAGAGTTCCAGATGTGAAGGTGCCCCCACCAGGGGTGAGGTTGAGAGAGATCCAGATGTGGTGTTGCTTCCCCTCACCCCCATCCTATACTCGGGTAGGATTTTAACAACTGGTCCTGCGGAACTGGATGGAACTGGTAGGATAATGTCTGTGCACAACTGGATTTTAACAACCAGTTCATCAGAACCGGTTGTTAAAATGCCACCTGAATACACATCAAGGGGGAGGTTAGGGGGTGGAGTGTGACACTCAGGTCCTAGAATACTCAAAATACCACCCCTGCATACACACACAGATATGAGAGAAAGAAAGAGAGGAAGGTATATGTCTAGGTGTACTACAGTATATACCTAGAGATACGTAGATAGCTATAGATAGCATGTGTGACCGCATGTCACAGTTGAAACAAATGCAGGAAAATATATTCACAAAGATGATTCACAAGTCCAAATACACAAACACACAGCTTCATGACTCTTAGCCATGTGACATACACCCCATTGGTTCGGTTAATTTGTTGCTGTGTTTTTGTCCCTTTGCTCTTTTGTTCCGATACCCAGGCTTTTCCACGAAACAGAAGCAAGTTGCTCAACACAACTGACGGTGCAGTCCTCAAACCAGGTAGCCCCTGCATTTGTTCTTTTCATCTCAATGGGATCCATGCCAGCCCTAAGAGTGGTTGCCGCCGGTCCCAGAGGGTTTCAGGATGTCACTAGAAGAGCACAAGGCCGACCCCATTGAAATGATCAATTATTCATGTTGCCCCCCCAGCCGAAGTGGGCGGCGCTTTACAAAAGATGATCAAAAGAAAACATGAAACAAGCCATCCCTTCAGGAAAGCGTGCGGTGTGTAAAATTGCGAATAAAAGAAAGAAAGAAAGACCTACCAAGGGGAGGAGGGAAAGAGTTAAAACAAAGTGATGTGCAAATACGAATACAATTTGTGAATCCATAAACAAATCAATTTGTTAATCAAGCTGCTGTAAGCAGAAGAGGCGGGGTATAAATATTTGATCAATAAGATAAATACATAAAATTTAAATAAAAATAAAGTAAACTGTGTGTGTGTGTGTGTGTGTGTGTGTGTGTGTGTGTGTAGAAAATGACAGTCCAAAAGAACAAAGGAAGCAGAAAGCGAAAACCATTTTGTATTTGCCTTGCTAAAACTGATCAGAATATAACAAATGTGTCAAGTTTGGCTTTTGCTTTGGGGGTTCCAACTTTCGGTGCTTACATGTCGCCTCAGGTTCTGGCCTTGAGACAGGGAGGCTATCACACAGTGATTCCCTTCGGTCTTTTCCTGACTCCAGGGATAATACATCTTATTGAGATAAGGCATCATTTAGCACTACATCCAATGTTTGGCCCTGGGGAAGCATAGGCATGGAAAACTCTTGCTTGTAAAGCAAGGTGCTTTCATCTGCACTGAACAGATGCAACTCCCCACCCCTTCCAAGTTTGCTGCTTAGTGCAAAACAAGACGCCCCTTGGGCTTGCGAAAGGCACATCCCCAGCGCTTCACAAACTGTCTCCGAATCCCACTGTGAAGGCCCCCTGATGATGGAAGGGTAGAGGGGAGAGATCCAGATGTGAAGCCCCCCAAAGTGCATGGAGGACAGAGATCCAGATGTGAAGCCCCCTAAAGTGCATGGAGGACAGAGATCCAGATGTGAAGCCCCCCAAAGGTGCAAGGAGGAGAACAATCCAGATGTGAAGCCCCCAAAGGTACAAGAGTGATCCAGATGTGAAGCCCCCCCAAAGGTGCAAGAAGGAGAGAGACCCCAAAGGTACAAGGAGGAGAGCAAACCAGATGTGATGCCCCCTAAAGTGCATGGAGGAGAGCGATCCAGATGTGAAGCCCCCCAAAGGTACGAGAGAGATCCAGATGTGGAACCCCCAAAAGGTACAAGGAGGAGAGAAATCCAGATGTGAAGCCCCCCTAAAGTGCATGGATGAGAGATCCAGATGTGGAGCCCCCCCAAAAGGTACAAGGAGGAGAGAGATCCAGATGTGAAACCCCCTAAAGTGCATGGATGAGAGAGATCCAGATGTGGATCCCCCCAAAGGTACAAGGAGAGAGATCCAGATGTGGAGCCCCCCAAAGGTACAAGGAGAGAGATCCAGATGTGAAGCCCCCCTAAAGTGCATGGATGAGANCTGTGTTCCATTATCCTGAGCTCAGTGCTTGGGGGTATCCCTTGTCTTTCCATATGTTCCCTATCCCTGTCTCCCCCCTCCTAGTCTATTCAATTGTAAGCCATAGGCAGGGACCGTGTCTTTCTCATTGCTATGTAAAGCGCCAGGTACACTGCTTGCGCTGTACAAATGCTAATAATAATAATAATAATAATTAATAATAATAGTAGAGACTGGATCTAGGGGCCAGGTCCAGGCACTGGGAAGGAGCCACATAAAAACTTGCTAAGGGCTGCACCTGGCCCCAAGGCCTGAGGTTCCCCACCCCCGATATATACTACAGATTTATAGATCTATCTTTAGAGAGACTATTTATTATAGATAAGGGTCGTAAAGAACTATGCAATGAGCTGTGAGTGTAAAATGTGGACTCATAGAATTTGGGGGCTGGAAGGGATCTTAAGGGTCACCTAGTCCACGAGAGATGGGAGACATCCAATGTGAAGATGCCCCACTGAAATGGGAGTGCGGATGAGAGAGTTCCAGATGTGAAGGTGCCCCCACCAGGGGTGAGGTTGAGAGAGATCCAGATGTGGTGTTGCTTCCCCTCACCCCCATCCTATACTCGGGTAGGATTTTAACAACTGGTCCTGCGGAACTGGATGGAACTGGTAGGATAATGTCTGTGCACAACTGGATTTTAACAACCAGTTCATCAGAACCGGTTGTTAAAATGCCACCTGAATACACATCAAGGGGGAGGTTAGGGGGTGGAGTGTGACACTCAGGTCCTAGAATACTCAAAATACCACCCCTGCATACACACACAGATATGAGAGAAAGAAAGAGAGGAAGGTATATGTCTAGGTGTACTACAGTATATACCTAGAGATACGTAGATAGCTATAGATAGCATGTGTGACCGCATGTCACAGTTGAAACAAATGCAGGAAAATATATTCACAAAGATGATTCACAAGTCCAAATACACAAACACACAGCTTCATGACTCTTAGCCATGTGACATACACCCCATTGGTTCGGTTAATTTGTTGCTGTGTTTTTGTCCCTTTGCTCTTTTGTTCCGATACCCAGGCTTTTCCACGAAACAGAAGCAAGTTGCTCAACACAACTGACGGTGCAGTCCTCAAACCAGGTAGCCCCTGCATTTGTTCTTTTCATCTCAATGGGATCCATGCCAGCCCTAAGAGTGGTTGCCGCCGGTCCCAGAGGGTTTCAGGATGTCACTAGAAGAGCACAAGGCCGACCCCATTGAAATGATCAATTATTCATGTTGCCCCCCCAGCCGAAGTGGGCGGCGCTTTACAAAAGATGATCAAAAGAAAACATGAAACAAGCCATCCCTTCAGGAAAGCGTGCGGTGTGTAAAATTGCGAATAAAAGAAAGAAAGAAAGACCTACCAAGGGGAGGAGGGAAAGAGTTAAAACAAAGTGATGTGCAAATACGAATACAATTTGTGAATCCATAAACAAATCAATTTGTTAATCAAGCTGCTGTAAGCAGAAGAGGCGGGGTATAAATATTTGATCAATAAGATAAATACATAAAATTTAAATAAAAATAAAGTAAACTGTGTGTGTGTGTGTGTGTGTGTGTGTGTGTGTGTGTGTAGAAAATGACAGTCCAAAAGAACAAAGGAAGCAGAAAGCGAAAACCATTTTGTATTTGCCTTGCTAAAACTGATCAGAATATAACAAATGTGTCAAGTTTGGCTTTTGCTTTGGGGGTTCCAACTTTCGGTGCTTACATGTCGCCTCAGGTTCTGGCCTTGAGACAGGGAGGCTATCACACAGTGATTCCCTTCGGTCTTTTCCTGACTCCAGGGATAATACAGCTTATTGAGATAAGGCATCATTTAGCACTACATCCAATGTTTGGCCCTGGGGAAGCATAGGCATGGAAAACTCTTGCTTGTAAAGCAAGGTGCTTTCATCTGCACTGAACAGATGCAACTCCCCACCCCTTCCAAGTTTGCTGCTTAGTGCAAAACAAGACGCCCCTTGGGCTTGCGAAAGGCACATCCCCAGCGCTTCACAAACTGTCTCCGAATCCCACTGTGAAGGCCCCCTGATGATGGAAGGGTAGAGGGGAGAGATCCAGATGTGAAGCCCCCCAAAGTGCATGGAGGACAGAGATCCAGATGTGAAGCCCCCTAAAGTGCATGGAGGACAGAGATCCAGATGTGAAGCCCCCCAAAGGTGCAAGGAGGAGAACAATCCAGATGTGAAGCCCCCAAAGGTACAAGAGTGATCCAGATGTGAAGCCCCCCCAAAGGTGCAAGAAGGAGAGAGACCCCAAAGGTACAAGGAGGAGAGCAAACCAGATGTGATGCCCCCTAAAGTGCATGGAGGAGAGCGATCCAGATGTGAAGCCCCCCAAAGGTACGAGAGAGATCCAGATGTGGAACCCCCAAAAGGTACAAGGAGGAGAGAAATCCAGATGTGAAGCCCCCCTAAAGTGCATGGATGAGAGATCCAGATGTGGAGCCCCCCCAAAAGGTACAAGGAGGAGAGAGATCCAGATGTGAAACCCCCTAAAGTGCATGGATGAGAGAGATCCAGATGTGGATCCCCCCAAAGGTACAAGGAGAGAGATCCAGATGTGGAGCCCCCCAAAGGTACAAGGAGAGAGATCCAGATGTGAAGCCCCCCTAAAGTGCATGGATGAGAGAGATCCAGATGTGGAGCCCCTCAAAGGTACAAGGAGAGAGATCCAGATGTGGAGCCCCTCAAAGGTACAAGGAGAGAGATCCAGATGTGGAGCCCCCCTAAAGGTACAAGGAGAGAGATCCAGATGTGAAGCCCCCCTAAAGGTACAAGGAGAGCAATCCAGATGTGAAGCCCCCTAAAGTGAATGGAGGAGAGCAATCCAGATGTGAAGCCCCCCCAAAGGTACAAGGAGAGAGATCCAGATGTGAAGCCCCCCAAAGGTACAAGGAGGAGAGAGATCCAGATGTAGAACCCCCCAAAGCAGCAAGGAGGAGAGAGATCCAGATGTGAAAGGGAGCTCAAATGAGTGGTGAGTGGGGATCCTGGACGGACTCATATCATTTGGGGGTTGGAAGGGTCCCATGAGAGATGGGGGAGATTCAGATGTGAAGGTGCCCCACTGAGATGGGAGTGTGGCTGAGAGAGCCAGATGTGGTCTCATCTCCCTATGCAGATCCAGCTGTGGAGCTAAGACTGCCCCCCCACCCCTCGCAGAGAGGTGTCTAGACCAGGTGCCCTGTGATCCAGATGTGAGCTCCATTGCATTCCATGCCGGGGTTGTTCAGCCACTACAGCAGCAAGGCAGCCCCCCCCCCCCCCCGGGCAGCGCGGAAGATAAATGCCGGCACTTACCAGAGGGAGAAGCAGGCAGCAGAAACTTCGCAGCATCTTCCAAGGTTCCGGCTCAGTCGCCTGTGATGCTGCCCAGCCCAGTCCCAGCCACTCAGTCCCCAGCTGCTAGCAAGCCCCGCCCCTGCCTGCACCTTCCCTCCACACCCCCTCCCGCCGCTGGGAAGCCCTCCCTGCTTCTAGGTGGGCTCCTACCCCCTCCCCTCCGTTTTGTTCCTCCATCCCCGGGATCCGCGACAGGATAAAAGCTCACCTGAATCCCAAGCCTCCAAACCGTCCCATCAAAGCTTACAGGGAGCAGCAGCTCCCAGAGCTCCTAACGCATCGCAGCGCGAGATGCAGGGGGGCCGCAAGCAGCTCTGGGGCAGAGGGAGCTGGGGTCGGTAGAACTACACCCCCCCCAAAAAAAAAAATTTACACACCCTCCCCCAAATTTCCCCAAGTCTCCAACCATGCAAATTAACTCTGCCTCCCTCCAGCACCCCATCCTAGCAAGATCCTACCCCCCAACCCCGCCCCGAGGACAAGTGCACATTGCTATAATCATTATTCTAATAACAGGGGGATGGTGTAGGGCCATTACAAATAGGAATAAATACAAAAGGGTCAGATGAATAAATGACCATCCTGAAGGGGAGCAGCTTCTATAATAAAAACCCCTTGATGCCTTCCTTAGCCCCCAAATCCTACTCTTCAAAGAAACTCACAGAAGGGATCCTCAGTTCCCATAATCCCCTCTGCCAACTTCTGCCCCTGCCCCTGGATCCCCCAAGCACCTACCTAAATAAGTGCTTGGTATGGATCATAGCCCTTGGCAGCAAGACTCCAAACAACTGGGGGGGGGGGGGGGAGAATGCTACAAGAAAAAAGGTGCCTTTGAACCCTGCGGGCTGCCAGTATTGGCTAAGGAACACGTGTGTACAGTAGTGCCAAAAAATAAATCATCCTCATAATAAATCACCTCCTTGTTCGATGTCTCTGTGCGTGTCTTCTTGCTCATCTGCCTCCATCTATTTCTTTAGCTTCATTTCTTTTTCTTGCTTTCTTTCTTTTGCCCTTCTTTCTATTTCAGGCAAATTAATTCTATCCTGCTGGGAGGGCCTGAGCATTGGGCGGTTTCTCTGTAAGTCGGAGTTTGGTTCGGAGCCAGCTGTGCCTGTTTGGCTTTGACACGTTTTCTTTGTTGTGCAAAGAGAACACCTGCTGGCCTTTGTAGATGATTCCTTTTTGTCCTGTCTTAACCAAGGGTGGGGAATCGTTTCCTGCCCGCCAGGGCCACTTTGGAACATTAGTCCAAGCTCTGAGGGTTGGCTGGAGCTGGCAGTGGTGGTGTTTAAAGGGAGTACTTGGGGTGGGCCAAAGAAGGGGCCAGATCATGGATCTGGTATTATTATTATTATTATTTATTTATATAGCGTCAGTCATGAGCTTGGTGCTGTACAGAAACATACAATAGACGTGGTCCCTGCCTGTGGCTTACAATCTAAAAGACACTGACCTCATCTCCTCTTCTTTCCCATGAGTTCACTCTCTCAGTGCTTGAGGGTAGAGAGAGACAAAGATGATCAGGGGGTCTAGCAATCCAATTCCTATCAGGCAAGGTTGAAAGAGGTGGGTATGTTTAGCTGAGAGAAGAGAAGACCAAGGGGAGACATGATGGCCATCTTCCACTACCTGAAGGGCTGTGACAGAGAGGATGGCAAAGACTTGCCCCTGAAGGGAATACTAGAAATAATGGACTCAAATTACAAGAAAGCAGATTTCGGTTAAACATTAGGAACAGCGTCCTGATGGTAAGAGTTGTTCAACGGTGGAACAAATTGCTGAGGGCAGGGGTGGACTCTCCTTCGCTGGAGGTTGTCAAACAAAGGCTGGATGCTGGCCATCGGTCGGGGATGCTGTAGTTGTGGATTTCCTGCACTGAGCAGAGGGTCGGACTAGATGACCTCTGAGGTAACCTTCAACTATTTGATTCTATGAATCCATGGGCCAGCTCCAGGATATGGAAAAAGGCCAAAAATAAAACAAAACAAAACAAAAAAACAAAACCCAGTCGTGAGCCAGATTTGTACTAAGGGCCAGTGGATTCCCCACCTCTGGCTAAAGTAGGTTGGTTCAACCGTTGGTTTGCTGGGCAAGTTTTCTTGCATGTCAACTTGCATTTTTTTTAAAAAAGGTCAGTTCCTAGCTTCCGTGGTTGCTACAGGTGTAACCTTCCCAGAAACCAAGGGGGGGGTCTGTGCTGCCACTCTTTTGGGTGTGCCCTCTACTCCAATTCGTAACATTGGAAACCGATTGCATTGGAAAACATTCTAGCTCTCTAAATAAGTATAAATGCACACCACCCTGTTCCTGCTGACTAGTAGAGCGCTGCAGAGTTTCTACCTGGGTTACTAAATGGTTAGAGTCTGAAGGGGAAAAAAAGTCATTCAATTTTAGGGCTCTGCTTTCAGGTTTCAACAAAAGACAAATCAGTGCAAAAAAGACCTTGCTGGGTTCCATCTCTGAAATACGAAACCTAGGTCTGCGCGTTTGGGTTTCGAGTGAATCCAACATTTCCCTCAAAACATAATATCTGAGATCTTGAACCGCACCCCTAAACCTGCAGCACTTATCCAGGCTGGAGCTGGGCTGCTCTATGACTCTCAGCTTAGACACCTGCTTCAGGAGCCTGCCCTGTAGAGAGTCGTCTGGCTGCCACTGTCTCAGAACTGCTGTCTCCACTACAGCTAGACCCAGCCCAGACGGAGAAATGATGACTCCTTGGCAGCCTCTTTCCACCCACCCCATACCATCACCTCCCCCTGAGTCAGTCCCATGTCCCATTCACCCTTCCCACGCCAGCAACTTCCTCTGTGCCTAGTCCCATGCCCCATTTCCACCCCAAGCCAGTGACCACTCCCCTAACATAGCCACCCTCCCTATGTAAGACCCATGCCCCATTCCCCCACCCCAAGCCGGCATCTCCCCACACAACCCAGACCCATGTTCCATTCTCCCCTCTCCCAAACCATCCACATGCCTCACTCTCCCTCAAGCTAGTGATCCTCCTGAGCCAGACTCATGCCCTGTTCCACCTTTTCCAGACTAACACGCTCCCCACCAAGCTAGCGGTATTCTCCACTCTCCCACAAACATAAGAACATAAGAAGTGCCATACTGGGTTAGACCAATGGTCCATCTAGCCCAGCATCCTGTCTCCGACAGTTGCCAATCACGGTGGCTTGGGAGAAGCACCCAACAGGTCACAATGGGGGATCCATTCCCTGTTGTTTTCCCACAGCTCCCATCATGTTCCTGATCCTATCTGGCTAATAGCTGTTAATGAACCTAACTTCCAGAAACTTGTCCAAACTTCTTTTAAACGCAGTTATAGTACTGGCCCTTACTACAGCCTCTAGCAGTAGATTCCACAACCACAACCCAATTATACGCTGAGTGAAAAAATATTTTCTTTTATTTGTTTTAAATTTGCCATGAGTTTGATAGAGTGTCCCCTAGTTCTAGTACTAGCTGAAAGGGTAAATAACTGCTCCTTGTTTATTAGTTCCACACCACTCATGATTTTATAGACCTCTATCATATCTCCTCTCAGTCGTCTTTTCTCCAAACTCAAGAGCCCCAACCTACCAAGCATCTCCTCATACGGGAGCCCTTCCGTGCCCTTGATAATTTTTGTTGTCCTTCTCTGTACTTTTTCTAGTTCAGCTATGTCTTTTTTGAGATGGGCAACCAGAACTGCACACAATATTCACACAAAACCAGTGGTCCTCTTTAAATTTGGTAGCAAACTGAGCAGTAATTTTTGACTGCATTTTTCTTTCCTTGTATGCATGTCAAACACTTCTCCACCAAACTAACCCACATTGGCAACGATAAATGCAGTGAACACCGGTGAAAATACAAATACAATGCAAATATTAAAACTACAAATACAGCAACGGATACTTGATCCCATCTACAGCCTTATTACATTTTGTCCCCATCTCCTCCTTTAAAATGCGAAACCGGTTCAGTTGGTTCACACTCGGAGACTAATGGACCTGGAGAGGTTCCAGAATGCTCTGGGGGAATTACCCTCTGATCTTGACAGCCATCCACTCAATGACCTTATCATGATTTGGAACACCTTGCTGGTTGAGGCCATTGACCGGACGGCTCCTAAGCATCCTCTCCCTGTGCATTGGCACAGCAGGCCTCCATGGTTTACTGAGGAGCTGTGGCAACTCAAACGGGAAGAGCCGTGGTTGGAGCGACGGTGGTGCTGTTCTCATACTGAAGCCGATCGGTTGCAACATAGAGCCAGTTTGTGCGCCTATGCCGTGACTGTGCAGATGGCAAAGAAAGAGTTCTTCGCTGTCCCCATAGCAGCTATGAAGTCTTGTCCAGCGGAGCTTTTCTGGGTGGTGAGGGGGCTGGTCCGTCCTGCTTCCCTCTGCCTGGAACTGAAATTATCCAGTATTTGCTGTGACAGGTTTTTAGTTTACTTCATGGATAAAATTGTTTATATTCTTCATGATTTCAACGCCACACTTATTACAGTGGGAGAATCAGAAGTAATGGAAGCCCTGCCTTGTTCGATTTCATGGGATCAGTTTCAGAGGGTGACTGACGCCCACTTATGCCCACTGACGCGGAGGATGTTCTTGGGGCTGTTAGAGCCACCTTCTATGAACTTGACCTGTGCCCGTCCTGACTGGTCAAGGTCAGCCGGGAGACACTGGGGCCATTGCTGGCGAGTGTGGCCAGTGCCTCCCTGTGAGAGGGCAGAGTGCCGGCCTGCCCCAAAGAGGTGGTGGTGCGGCCTTTGCTCAAAAAAAACATTGCTTGACATTGACTCCCTCACCAGTTATCGGCCAGTCTCTAACCTTCAGTTATTGGATGAGTTGTGGCTCAGCAGCTACAGGGGAATCTTGACCGCATTGGGTATTTGGATCCCTTGCAGTCCGGCTTTTGCATAGGTTATGGCACTGAGACTGTGCTTGTGGCTTTAGTAGACGACCTACCCTGTGATTTGGACCAGGGTCATTTGACCCTGTTGATTCTGTTAAATCTGTCGGCGGCTTTTGATACCGTTGGCCACGAGATGCTGGTGACTTGCCTGCTGGACCATGTCGGCAGGATCGTCCTTGAATGGTTCCGCTCTTTCCTGCCCGGAAGAACCCAGAAGGTGGTGCTCGAGGATTAATTTTCATCACCCCGGGACCTCTCGTGTGGAGTCCCACTAGGTTCCATCTTGTCCCCTCTCCTGTTCAACGTGTATTTATTATTTATTATTTATTTTTATTTAATAGATTTCTATACCGCCCCATCCTGCACAGCAGCTCGGGGCGGTTAACAACAATAAAACAATTTAAAACGCTTTTTAAAATACAAATATAAAACATATTAATAAGACAAGGTGGTATAAATAAATATATAGGTGGGGGATTAAAAATCACCCCCCCTCCCCTCCCTCCCAAAGGCCTGGGCAAACAGCCAGGTCTTACAGTTCCGCCGAAATATCAAAAGGCTTGGGGCCAGGCGAGCTTCCTCCGGAAGGGAGTTCCACAGCCGCGGCCCTACCACCGAGAATGCCCGCTCCATCGTGGCCCCCCGCTTAACACGGGGGACCTCCAGTAGGGCACCCCCGGCAGACCGCAGGAGTCGTTCCGGGGCGCGAAGGACGAGGCGGTCCCTAAGGTAAGAGGGGCCAAGGCCGTATAGGGCTTTATAGATCATTACTAGGACCTTGAACTTGGCCCGGCACACTATCGGCAGCCAGTGCAGCGCTCGGAGCACCGGTGTAATGTGCTCCCGGCGACCCGTCCCCGTAAGAAGACGGGCCGCCGCATTCTGCACCAGCTGCAGCCTCCGGGCCAAGAACAAGGGAAGCCCCACGTAGAGCGCGTTACAGTAGTCGAGCCGCGAGGTGACGAAGGCATGGATGAGGGAGGCCAGGTCCGGGCCAGAGACATACGGACGCAGCCTACGTACCAGATAAAGCTGGCGGAAGGCAGCCTTAGCGACTGCCTCCACCTGCCGCTCCAGCCGCAGGTCTGCGTCCAATATGACCCCCAGACTCCGGACCTGCTGAGCTACAGGGGGGCAAACCCCCCCAATCAGGGGGGCCACCACCCCCTTCGCCCTCCCCACCACCATCACCTCCGTCTTATCTGGGTTGAGCTTCAGTCTGCTCCGCCGCATCCAATCCGCCACGGCCTCCAAACATTGGGATAGCACCGAGACAGCAGGGTCTGGGTCGGTAGAAAACGAGAGGTACAGCTGAGTATCATCAGCATACTGGTGACATCGCACCCCGAACCCTCTCACGACCTCCCCCAAGGGCTGCATATAGATGTTAAATAATAATGGAGACAAGATCGATCCCTGCGGAACGCCACACGGTAAGGCGCGGGGGCTCGATGTTTCCTCCCCCAACACCACCCGCTGGCTCCTCCCCGAGAGGAATGAACGGAACCATTCAAGAACAGTCCCGTCCAGACCCCCCCGGTCACGCAGTCGTCTCAACAGCAGCCCATGGTCCACGGTGTCAAAAGCGGCCGAGAGATCGAGCAGGATGAGAAATGTCGAACATCCCGCATCCATCTCCCGGCGGAGGTCGTCCACCAAGGCCACCAACGCCGTCTCGGTGCCATAGCCGGGGCGGAACCCAGATTGAAACGGGTCAAGGAGCCCGATATTATCTAGATGACCCTGGAGCTGGAGCGCCACTGCCCGCTCAATAACCTTCCCTAAAAAGGGAAGGTTAGAGACAGGTCGGTAGCTGGCGAGCGCGTCTACGTCCAACGATGGTTTTTTCAGCAGGGGGCGCACCACAGCCTCTTTTAAGCAAGGCGACAACCTCCCCTGCCGAAGGGACGCATTCACCACCCTCGCCAGCACCGTCCCCAACGTCTCCCCGGAAGCTTTTATTAACCAGGACGGGCATGGATCTAGTTGACAACACGTGGCCCTCACAGACCCCAGGACATCCACCACATCGGCTGGCGTCACTTCCTGAAACTCACCCCATAAAGATGGACCAGACGGACCCTCCGCCCCCCCGCGCTCTTCCCCTACTGCTATCAACCCAGCGTCGAAATCGGCCTGAATCCGAGCGATCTTGTCTGCGAAGTAGATGACAAACTCCTCACAGCGGGCCCGGGACAAGTCCCCATCCAGGCGGAGGGAGGCCGGACTAACCAGCCCCCGCACCACCCGAAACAGCTCCGCTGGACGCGACTTCGCAGACGCTATGAGGACGGCGAGGAATTCCTTCCTCGCCGTCCTCACAGCCTCCACATAGGACCGCAAATGGGCCCTATGGAGAAGACGATCGGAGACAGACCGAGTCCGACGCCAGCGTCGCTCTAGCCTCCTGCCCACACGCTTCATACACCGCAGCCCCTCAGTAAACCAAGGGGTCCTGCGGTGACGAGACCGAGGCAGAAGGCGCCTCGGAGCCACCCTGTCAATGGCCTCCTCCAGCAAGATGTTCCAATGCCGGACCAGCTCATCCACAGAGTGACCGTCCACATCCAGGGTAAGCTCCCTCAGGACCTCCTGGAACCGCTGGGGTTCCATCAGCCTCCGAGGGCGGACCATCCTAACTGGTCCCTTCCCCTTCTGGAGGGGGCGCGCTAAAAGACCGGCCTGAAGGAGGTAATGGTCCGTCCACGACAAGGGCACCGCTGTCACCTCCCCCACAACCGGACCCCCCGCCTCAAGGCCAGAGCCGAAGATCAGGTCGAGGATATGTCCCCCCACGTGGGTCGGGCAGATCACCTCCTGGGACAAGTTCATAGTTGCCATGGCGGCCATGAACTCCCGCTCCGCCCCAACAAGGCCGGCATCGGCGTGGACGTTGAAGTCCCCCAGAACCAAAGTCCTGGGGGAGCCCAACACCACCTCCGAGGCCAGCTCCGCTAGAGCGGTAAGGGATGCCGCCGGGCATGAAGGGGCCCGGTACACCAGCAGCACCCCTAGCTTGCCCCCAGCCAAATCGATCACCACGTGCAGAGCCTCTACACCCACAATCTCCGGCACTGGATACCTCCTAACAGGCCAGTCTTCCCTAAAAACAATAGCTACGCCTCCTCCCCGGCCGCTCATGCGGGGCTGATGCTGCACGGCATACCCAGCTGGAACCAGATCCGCCAAAGTTGGACCGGCCAGATCATCCAGCCAGGTCTCCGTGATGCATGCGAGGTCCACGGCCCCATCCACGATCAAATCGTGGATAATCGGGGCCTTGTTGACCACGGACCTCGCATTCAACAGCACCAGCCCCCCACGCGCGGACCCTGGACCCGGCACCTCCCTCCCCCCTAGTGGGGGGGTGATGATCTCCACCTCCCTAAGGCACCGTGGACCCCTAGGGGCCCGTGCCTTCCCACCCCATGGACCATACCGTCCGCGCCCCATCACGACCCCAATGGCCATGCCCTCCCCTCCGTCCACCCACTCCCGGCCCTTCGGACCTGGCTGCTTGCTATTTGCAGCTGCTGGGCAAGGACTTGATGGTTTAATGTTCGGTGTCCTCAATATGTTGATGATACCCATTCCAACTTTACCTCTCTTTTACATCTGACCCGACCCAGACCTGACAGTCTCAGTGTTTACCCAGTATCTGGTGGCTGTGGGGGACTGGACGAAGGCAAGATGACTGAAGATGAATCCTGATAAGATGGAGGTGATGCTAGTGGGGAAGGCGTCGGGTTTGGCATCCCCCATCAGTGATGCAATCCCACCCCCGTTGGTTCCCCAGGATCAGACTCTAGGAGTGCTCCTCAATTCCCAGCTTCTCCTGGATGTTCAGGTGGGGGCTGCGGTGAGGAGCACATTCCTCCAATTACATCTGGTGTGGAGGCTTCGACCATATATCTCAGACTCTGACCTGGCCACTATCATCCATGCTTTTATCACTTCAAGACTTGACTACTGCTCTACATGGGGCTACCCATGATGATGGCTTGGAGACTTCAGATAGTGCAGAATGTGGTGGCTTATCTCCTTATGGGGATGGACCACCGGGAATATATAACACCGGTGCTCTGTTCTCTGCACTGGCTGTCTATAGTCTTCCGGGCCCGATTCAAGGATATTGGTGTTGACTGATAAAGCCCTACATGGCCTGGGCCCTACTTACCTGCAGTACTGACTCACTCCCCAGGCTCTGGATCAGCCCTGTGGTCCAGTGGGGACACTGTTCTTGAGGTCCCTCTGGTTTCCCATGGGGCCACTATGGAGTGGGTGCTCTTGGTGGCCACACCAAGGCTATGGAACTCCCTCCCAACAGAGGCTGGGTAGCTCCAGACCTCTCCTCTTTTAGGCAACTTTGTAAGATCTGGCTGTTCTGTCACAGACTTTTGCCAAGGGAGACAGGTAGGGTGGGAGGGAGATGGATAGGGTGGGAGAGGGAGTTGTTCTATTTGTGGGTCTCCTCCCATAGGAGTGTTTATATTTGTATTTTAATATGTCTTTTAGATTGCAAGCCACCCCGAGCTGCTGTATGTGGGGTATAATGTTGTTTTTTTTAAAAAACAACAACAGTAAAATAAATAAATAAGTAAAATTTACACAGCCATGTCTCTGGTGCTACTGCTTGCAGAGAAAAGCTTGAAAAGATAACTGTGGCAAAGAGGTCAGAAGGCTAATAAAACAAATATTTTTTAAATACATTCATTTTCAAAATCACATGATTTACCAAGGCAATGGGTAACGTGTGCCAGGAAAGGGGGCAGGCACCCCCAGTAAGGTCAGGTCAGGGGACGGAATACACATTCCCCTGGCCTGACCTGGCTTGGGGTGGGAGCAAGGAGCAATTCATGGCCGTCTGACTCTGCCCCGGTGCTAGGACTGACACCACGCCCCGCCCTCTGCCATGAGAGGCAGCCATGGCAAACCCCACGCAGGGCTGGGGTGGCACGTAAACAGATATGCCTGCCTGGCTTGGCCTTCTCTGGCTTGCCTGGGCAGGATTTGCACCTAGCCTGTAGGCCCGGTTCCTTCCGGGCCCTTATTTCTGGTCCAGCTGTCTACCCTGCTGGGCTCTGAAGAAGGCCCACATCTGGCAGACCAGGAACAGACATACAGGTTCAGCTCTGGCCAACTGGGCGGTGTCATGTTTGTTAACACCCAGTCTTGAGTTTTGAAGGACCAGGCTCAAGGCTTTTTGAACATTTTGGTATTGGAGATATGAAAACTTCTGGTCTTCTGAGATAGCCGAGATGGGACCGCCCACACACATAGCCAGTTACCCTTCCTCCTTGGTGCCTCAGTGTAACATTCCCTAGAGACAGAGGGACGGGGGCCCTCATGAAGACCAGTCCTGGTAGACTCAATTCCAGTGTTCCGATGGCCCCAGTACAGTTATTTCTGTGGAGCCTTTTCCCCATATGCAACTCTCAGCCCCAGCATGGCTGCTTCCTGTGGGGACCTACCCCATGTCCCCTCAGCTACTAGGGTGAGGGAGCAGGGTCCTTCAGGAAGGGGCTAAAGGGGTGGCACTGTGGAAGGCAGGGCAATGGGGGTCCCACATTTCATTTTTGCCCTGGGCCCTGAAAACACTAGGGGCTGGCGAAGGCTAGTGCCATAGTAAATAGACTTCTAACTTTGAACTCTAAGGCCAGACCGAAATCCATAGAGTCATGTCCATTGCAGAAAAGGAGAAAACGTCCCTTTGGTCTGACCCTTTTCTGATGTGGCCACCCTTGGCAGCCTCTGGATCCCACAATTTCTCTGGGCTACTGGGAGAGCTCTGGCTGATCAGGAGAACGCAGGCCTTCCCCTGAAGCCTGAAGACTGGGTTAAAACCCAGAGGGGTGGCAACTCTATGAGTTAGGCCAAACTCAGGGCAGCAAATTTAATAGTGGCCGAATGAACCCAGGAGTTCTGCCTCCATCATTCAGAGAGAGAAACTCAAACTGGGAGTGGAAGGTGGCACTGAAGGGGGAGACTCTGCTGATTAAATTTGCCATCCAGGGGCTACACGTTGGGCAGGGAACGGAAGACTCCCTCCCTGCACATTGCAAGCAGACAGCCTGGCAGGAAGGGGGTGGGGAGGAAGCAATTTAGCTCCGCCCTTGAGAAACGCCATGATGTCACAATGCCCTGAAATGGACGTAGCTATACCAGAAGGGCAGGAGAATCTGTTTGCCCTGCCCCTTTCCAATATAGCCACGGCCCTTATGGAATGTTGTGGAATCACAGCCCTCCAAAGGAACTGAGGTGAAAGGACTGGGGGTGGGTGGGGGGAGAGCCCCCTTTGACACCCATGGCCAGGAATATGCTCTCTGTCTCTCTCTGCAGATCAAGTCCATGTGCTTGAAGGGCAGAGGTTTGAAGTGGAAAGGCAGAACTGGGAACATTTAGATATTTTACCCATTACTACAAAATGGGTACATTTATTTATTTATTTTATTATTAATATCCAACCTTGAATCTCCCCTTTCATTCTTGAAGGGGGCAGCTGAGGGTTCAGGTCCCAATGACCATTTCTCTCTGGGGAAACCAGCTGATAAAGTGGAGCAGGCGGGGGAAGAGGATATTTTTTTTCTATAGTGGCGGCTTCAAACGTCTATTTTCCCCAGTTCTCTGCTATAATTATTCATTCATTTATTTAAATTTATAGCCCATCCTACCCTGGAGGATCAGGACAGATACCCGAGACTGCTGCAGACCTCATTTTTTTCCGTGACTCTTGTGGCTGGCCGGGGGCGCCCAGGTCGAAGTCCCCTGGGTACGCCGGGTGGCAACAGCAAAAAGGGCATTCTCAGTGGCCGTACCTCGCCTCTGGAATTCCCTCCCGCTGGAGGCCCGGTTGTCCCCGGACTTCCCCTCTTTCCGTAGCTGTTGTAAAACCTGGCTGTTCCGCCGGGCCTTCGGGGAGGGGGGAGGGTAGGTAAGGTGGAAGGGTTTTATTGTTGTATTGCCTGAACCCACTATATCTATTTTATATGTTTATGCTTTATAGTGATTTGTATGCTTTTATTAGTTTTATTTATTATTGTGTTGTATGCTGCTCCGAGCTGCCGTTGTGCAGGAGGGAGCGGGCTACAAATGCTTGTATAAATATAAATAAATAAATAAATAAATATCATGCTAAAAAAAATATCCAGCAAATTTAACAATATCAAAATATTAAAAAAATTAAAATAAATAATAATAAAAATAAATAATAAACACAAAAAATAATAGCCAGTTGAGTTCACTGTCTAAGACATTTTTAGCCTGTCCAATCAGATAACCTTCACATGCCATATATCAAATGAAAGCTTGCAACTGTACATTTGCCATCAGTTTTAAAAACACCATAAAAACCAAAGGTGAAACACGTCAAAAAAAACCCACTTACTAAAAGTAGTGATGTGCTTGAATCTCTTTTAAATATTTGATATAGTGTGGGTCTACACATGGCAGTTGCCTGACTTGCAGTCATTTGCGGCTTCGTGAGCCAAGGGCAAATGTTAGGCAAACAAGAAATGTTTTCAGAAAAGTGTGTGGTTTTTTTTTAATGTGAATATGCTCATGGATTTTTTTGCATAGATCAACTGACAGAAAACATAACCCTGAACAAACTTGTATAAAACGCCTATCCTGACTTGTCAAATACATGACCAAATAAAAGAGTTTTGCATATCGTTCGAAGGCTGCTCTAAGTCCATGTCTTCCTCATTAGCACTAGCGACCCGAACTGTTATGAGTTTCAATCAAAGCCTAGATTAAGCGATGGTTGCTAACACACAATGGGAACAACAAGTGTCGCGGGCCAACCTAATAAGGATGCACATCAGGGCCCCATGTTGTTTTTCATTATCATTTTTGTTATTAAAATGTGTTGTTTTCATTTGTGTTAATAATGAAATGTCATTTTTTGTTATCGTTGTCGTTATCAGTACCGATTTCAAACAAACATTTTGTTTTTGGTATCTTTATTGGTATTAGCTTACACACTCTGTGTGTGTGTGTGTGTGTGTGTGTGTGTGTGTGTGTGTGTAATCTAAACTAAACCTAACCTATGATTAAATTCTATCCTATAATCCTTATATATATAATAAAACAGTCTAGTATCTAAATATCTAATCTATATATATATATATACAACTAATTTCTATATCTGTATAATATATGGACAGGGGGAGACAGGCAGGGGAAGGGAAAAAGTAAAATGTATGGGTAAGGAATAAGGATTGGAAAGGTAAGGGTATATCTGGGAGCATTTTTAGTGCAAGCACCAGCAGATTCTACAAATGTCCCCTAACAGAGCAATAGCTAGCCCAGAACCATAGTCAAGCAGCCCGGCCCTGCAGTATAAAGGGTTGAAGTACCCTCCCCCAGAGCTCCCCTGATTGGTTCTGGGAGGTAGGCGGCATTGCACAATCACAAGGTGACATTCAACTGTCCGGGCCCTGCTTACGCTGCTCATTGGCCAGCGATTACATCTATCAGGTCCTTCCAGGCACACCTTTGGGCACTAACTAAGGCTCCTGGTCTTGAAAGGCTTCAGAAAGGATTTATTAGGGCACCGTTATCGGCCCCAGCAGGAATAAACAATCAGGTCCTGCAGCTGGAATGTGGCCTAGTTGTCCTCCAGGAAAGAATTTGGAGGGGAGCACTGACCTATTGGCTTCGTTTATTTTTTTAAACGGCCGCCCCCTGGTCTCAATTGGTCTTGTCAGATAGGTCCTCCAGCAGTTGGTTGTTGGAGGTCACGTATAAAATCAGGTATCTGGGATTTTCTCGAGAAGGTAAAAAGATACTATTAAACAGGATGAGAGATATCAACCACCCGGAAGCTTGTGCTGCTGTGAAAGACTGCAGGGCATTGGGACTGTATTTCAGGATGGTAAATAACTCCGGTACACCCGTGGCGTATTCAAATGACATTAATATAGGCCAACATAGAAGTTTGTTCCTTTTGGCAAGAGCAAATTCCTTTCCCTCAGCATTGTGTGAGGGGAGGAATAGAAATGCTCCTATGGCTGAGCGCCTATGCAAATGTGACCTGGGTTTAGTGGAAAAACTATGGATCATATTTTGCTGGACTGTCCCCTTTATTCTGATCTCCGGGAGAAGTTTATTAGTCCATTAATTGCTGGTTCTCTGGGGAGATCAAGTGATGTATATGTGAGTTTTTTACTTTGTGACAATTGCAAAGATGTAACGAGGAGTGTGGCCCTCTTTGGGGGGCTTGTGTATAATGCTAAATCGAAACTTGCTATGTAGATGGATGTGTTGACTGGGATTATATTGTCTTCCCATGAGGGTATATGTATAATTATGTATATTTTATTTCAACCGTTTTTATACTATAGTATTATTGTTTTAAATTTGCTCTAGTTGTTGGGGCCTGATGAAGTGGTTCCTCTTATGCATGTATTTTTATGTTTATTGTTGTGTTTTGGATATGGATGTTGATTGATTCTTTTGTTGATTGCAATGACCATATTGGTTTCACAATAAAAGTCAAATGAATGAATGAATCAGGTCCTTCCCCTTCCATCACAGATCCAGTTCAAGAGTTCAACACTGTTTCTGGCTCCGAGATGTCTGTTCCCTCCTCCACTTGCCACATTTCACACACACACACCCAGCACCTGTCAGACTGCTAGGCAATAACGAAATCAATAAT
Organism: Sphenodon punctatus; assembly: GCA_003113815.1. Classification (NCBI taxonomy): domain Eukaryota; kingdom Metazoa; phylum Chordata; class Lepidosauria; order Sphenodontia; family Sphenodontidae; genus Sphenodon; species Sphenodon punctatus. Next base: position 3,412,195 of record QEPC01003143.1, on the reverse strand, counting down.
GCCTTTTGTTATCATTATTGATTTTCTTATTATTTTTTGTCATTTTTGTTATTGCAACAACGATAATGAAAAAGACAAATTTTGGTTTCGTTATTGATATAACGAAAACAACATGCACACTCCTACAACCTAATGAAAATGTCTTGACACTTATACAGTTCCCTGTGAACATCAGCACACGCCTGCCTGCCTTCTCTGAAATTATCAGAAACCTGCTTCTAATTTAATTTGAGGTTTCTGCAATGAAGATCTTTTGGCAAATCCTTGCACAGAAATGCCACAGCATGAAAGAGGAGGGAGAAGCATGGGCAGTCCAGAGCCATACCACTTTCCAGGATATAGGGATAGGCAAACGCGGTTTGGAATTTCGGAGTTCGGACCGGACTCGACCAGTTCTGTCGACCGTACCGAACTCGATTTTCGAACCAAACCGAACTCGGTTCTGTTCACCCATCCCTCTAAGATAATATTACATTTAGTTCAATGGGGTTTGAATTTCAAAACTCTGTTCAGAAGTTCAGAGTTCAGACCAAACTCAAATAGTTTGGTCGACCGAACTGAACTTCCGAACCGAACTCAATTTTCGAACTAAACCGAATTTCCGAACTCGGTTCTGTTCGCCCATCCCTACCAGGATGTCCAGTTGCTTTCCCACCTCTTTTGTTATCTGCCCCACATTCCCGTAAAACTGCTGTAAAGTCCCACATTAGAAAGGGAAGGGTGAAGGAGAGCAATTTGCAAGCCATCAGTGGGGCCAATGATGAGATGGATTCCTTAGCCTGAAAGAACCAAGCAAGTTTCTCCAGGCAAGCTGAAAGCAGCTCCTCTCATGCAGTCCTGCCTGGCTGAGCTCTTCCGGGTGGTGAGGGGGTTGGTCAGTCCGGCCTCCCTCCACCTGGACGTAGAACCATTCAATGCTCGCTGTGATTAGTTTGTGGACTTTTTTGCGGATAAACTCTCAAATTCACCACAGTTTTGATGCGACTCTTTTAGCAGAGAATGGGTCAGAGGCAGTAGAAGTCCCTTCTTGTCCTGCTTTTTGGGGTGAGTTAAGGCGGTGTCACCCTTGGATGTGGGGGATGCTTTTGGGACTGTTCGAGCCACCTGTTGTGAACTAGAACCATGCCCATCCTGGCTGGTTAAGGCTAGCCGGGAGGCATTGAGGCCATTGCTGGCGAGGATAGTCAGTACCTCCCTTGGGGAGGGCAGGGTGCTGGGCTGTTTCATGGAGGCAGTGGTGCGGCTCCTGCTCAAGAAACCATCTTTGGACGTTGATGCCCTTTCCTGTTATTGGTCAGTCTCTAACCTTCCCTTTTTAGGGAAGGTTATTTTGAACGGGTGGTGGCTCAGCAGCTTCATGGACATTTGGACAGGGTTAACTTTCTCGATCCCTCGCAGTCGGGCTTTCATCCGGGTTATGGCACAGAGACTGTACTTGTGGTCTTGGCCAATGTCAATGACCTCTCCCGTGAGTTGGATCGGGGTCGTTCGACCCTATTGATCCTGTTAGATCTCTTGGCTGCATTTGATACCATTGATCATGAGTTGTTGGTGACTCGGCTGCGGGACCGGGCAGGGATTGACGGGACTGTTCTTCAATGGTTCTGCTCTTTCCTGGCCAGGAGAACCCAGCGTGTGGTGCTGGAGGAGTTTTCATATTCCCTTTAGGGCCTCACGTGTGGAGTCCAGCAGAGTTCCATCTTATCCCCTCTCTTGTTCAACGTGTACATGCAGCCTTTGTGGGAGGTTGTTAGGCAGTATGGACTGAGATGTTATCAATATGCTGATGACACCTAGCTATATTTGATGTAAGCCGCTCCGGGATGCCATAGGCATGAGGGGGCGGCCAATAAATATAAAGAAATAAATCATAATAAATAAATATTTCTCATTTTCCTCCAACTCAGGCCCGGCAGTCTCGGTGCTTACCTGGTGTTTGTCCACTGTGGGGGATTGGATGAGGGCGAGCCGCCTGAGACTAAATCCTGACAAGACGGAGCTGATGGTTGTGGGGAAGGCCAAGGGAGTGGTGGCCCCCATCATTGATGGGGTCTGTCCTCCCCTGGTTTCTCAGGTCCAGAGTCTGAGAGTGTTCCTGGATCTACAGCTCTGCCTGGATGCCCAAGTGGTGGCTGTGGCGAAGGGAGCATTTTGCCAATTACATCTGGCACATCAGCTAAGGCCATATGTCTAGGACTCAGATCTGGCCACAGTCATCCATGCTTTTATTACCTTGAGACTGGATTACTGTAACACGCCTGGGCTACCCTTGGTGCTAGTTTGGAAGCTGCAACTGGTGCAGAATGCAGCGGCCCATCTCTTGGCTGGGACGGGCCGATGTGACCATATTACACCAGTGCTTTACTTTCTGCACTAGCTGCCGATAGGTTTCCAGGCCCAATTCAAGGTGTTGATTTTGACCTTTATAGTCCTAAATGGCTTGGACACCACCCTATCTGCTGGACCGCCTCACCCTCCGGGATCTGGATTGACCCCTCCGGTTGGCTGGGGGCACCCTCCTTGGGATTTCCCAGCTTTCCCAGGTGTCTACTATGAGGAGGGCGTTCTCCATGGCTGCTCTGTGGCTGTGGAACTCCCTCCCGTCGGAGATCTGCTTGACTGCCGACATCCCCTCTTTCGCAGACAATGTAACACCTGGCTGTTCTGCCAGGCCTTTCCCGAGGAAGATGGGGTGGGTAGGTTGGGTTAGGGTAGGGGGGATGGGGTTTTATATAGTTTTTAATTGTAATCATTATTGCTTATTTTAATGTTTGAAATGTTTTTTAAATGTTGTGAGCCACCCTGAGATGCCTGAGGCGGGAGGGGGCGGCATATAAATGTTATCATCAATAAAAATAAAATATAAAAATGCTATTGATAAGGGACTCGCTATTGTCCTCTCCTTAAAATAATTATTCTTCTCCTTGGAGTCTAACTTTAAAAAAAATAAAAAATGTTGGAAGCATTAGTGCAAAGCTATAATTTCTAGCCATTCTCCTTGGGGGGTGGGGAATCAGCAGGTCAAGGCTTGAGAACAGGACCTTGTCAGGGTCTGATATTTAAAACAATAAAATTTTTTAAAACAATAACACAATTTCAGACCAGCTTCTCCATTAGGCTTGTTTGTCAGAGAGAATTCACACCGGGGGGGGATGGCAGGATATGAGAAAAGCTTTATGTATAAACTGTAAAACTCATTGGACATGGAGGTGTGGAGGCCAAACAGTTAAGGGAGGTGTGCTGTGATAGAAATTGGCCATAAAGACGGGCAGGGTAAGGATTTAAGTCTCTCTTATGAGAGAGGTTGTTGTATAGCTACGAGCCCTAAACGTTTATAGATTTTTTTTCCGGACTAGCCACATAGTTAAGCAATGGACACCGTGAATTTGCATATATGCATGTATGCAAATTGTATGCTAATTGCCAAATGAATTGTCACACATTTTGAAAGTCACTGTTCCTCATTTAAGAGTTCAAGAGTTGAGAGATATATCCAGAGCGGTGACGTAACATAACTGGTAAATCCATAAAGGGGAAATCAAAGGCCACATCAGTGACTTTGTTAACCAGCATTTTGATGGGCTTAATTCCCCCCCCACACACAAAAAAATAAAGGAGAGTATGGAAGAAAGGTCACTGTTATTAGGCGAGTGTAATACCTTGTTTTAACAATCCACCGAGCAACATATTGCAGTTATAATTAAAGATAATGTTTCCGTCTCTTTTAAAAATAAGTGACTAGAGGAAACTTGTGAAGAATTAAAACTCTACATCAATCGATGCTGCTGAAGCCAAGATGAGGAGAGAGATGATGGCCAAACAACTGCACTTCTGCAGATTTCCCCCAAATCAATTGCAAGAAATGAATATGATTTGGGTCTTGGGAATGGGAGAATCTTTTCAATGTGGTTTGCTTCGTAGGACTGGTCTCCATGAAATCTTTGCTACGGAACCACTTCCCCTCCTTCTGCTGCTGTGGTCAATGGGTGATGTCTCCCCTCTTAGTTTCCTTTTCTCTAGGCTATCCAACTCCGGTTCCTTCAGCTTTTCCTCATATGGTTTGTATTCTGGCCTCTTTATCATCCCCATTGCTCTGTGAGTACAAACAGATGTGACCATAACCCGCTTAGGCTCCATGGCCACTAGCATATCTTTTTTTGTGCCACCAGATGTTGGCCAACGATTGCTCCAGACTGGGTCGGTATGGTGGCTAGCCAAGGTTCTGACCTCAGAAAACCCTGAAGTCACAGCCCCAGGCCAAGGCCCATCTGCCAGAGCCAAGTGTGCCAGATCAGGCTACAATGGGCTAGCATGTCTGTTGTGGACTGCAATGACCCTGCCTGGGCGGCCACCATGGTTGGATGTCATTGTTCACCACCATGGCTGCCTGTCATGGCAGGGGGCAGGGCACTGGGAGCAACGTGGGGGCAAGGCCACCCACCCACACATTTGTTGCGGCCCTTCCCAGGCCACGTGGGCAGCAGGATGGCAGCCTGGTCATGGTCATATAGGTTCAGTGCTCTGATATGGCCTGGACTATTTCTGCTGTGGATTTCCACACCGGGCCGGTTTATGATGACAGCATGCTGCCGCCATGTATTTTTATCTTCTCCAGTTAGTTGACATCCTTCTTGAAGTGCGGTACCCAACACCAATCCGGAAATCTCTCCAAAGTCTATTTAACATACCCTACTTTTGGGGTTATTACCATATTTTTAACATTTGTATCACTGAGCATTGCAGCAACCACTCCAGCTTGACCGCAGCAAATCTAACTTGCTAAATTAGGCCACGAGAAATATTTCATCGGCTCCTATATTAATTTCCTTACAGCTTGAAAAGTGAAGTGCTCCGGCTCTGTTCATCCACTCTCACAGTCGTTTGTGCCACAAACTACAAGCTTCAAAGGAAAACAGGCCTTCAGATGTTTAATGAGGCAGGAAAATGCTACACTCAGGATATACCATTCCAATTTAAGACCCTTTTTTTAGCATTACGCTTAGGTTCGTCTTTAGTCCAACGATAATTTTCAGAAATTTTTTATTCAACACAGTGCATCCAGTGATGTCTTGGGGCATTTGATTTAAACTGGGATTCATCATAGTGAGAGGGGAAAACATAGGGGTGAAATTTAATTTTCGATTGGATTCCGTTCCCAATAGATTCTGGTTGCTCAATCTATACTGGAGAAACACAGAACAGACAAACATTCTCATTCTGTTTGATGGGATGAGCCCTGCAATTAGTGCCTCTGTCTTCTCCATCCTGGTTCAACTGGAACACAAGCTCACAGTTTTCTCTCTGAGGGACACACAATCCCGCCCCTGACACCAGTGTTGCTCACTCCACTTTCATGAGTGGTGGGAAGTTCCAGGGGCAGCCTTGCCTGGTCAGTGTCCCTTCGGCAGGAAAGAGAAACTGGAGACTTACTGTGTGGTATAAGAGTCCATTTATTTACAAATGTACAGGTTGTGAGGAATGGCTGGGACCAGCTGTCAGATCCTCCAGCCAGATTTCGCTGATCCCTCCAGGCCCACCATCACATGGGTTCTCCAGAAGGCTATCTGTCTCTTTAGCCTTCTGCCCTGAAAATTCTAGCAGGCTACCTCCAGCAAGACTGCAGCTGTTCCCTCCGACTCCAAACTGAAAGCTGTCCCACCAGCGCACATCAATTCAGATCTGCCAAAGCGGACACTTTGGTCCTGCTTCACCGGATATCTGCTTCTGATTTTTCACCTTGATTACTCCAGCATTTTGGTAATCAACATGAATTCATCAAAATGCTAAAATGACCACAATAATCAAGTCAAAACGAACCAATAGCAAAATAAAAGAAGTGTCTGAACCGAAATAACCGAAAGATGCCTCTTTTGCCCAGTGTCCCGTGTCCATTGCTGCCAAAGGAGGAAATGCAATGAACATGGCTCGCTGCTTGTAAGCTAAGTGCATGCACCAGCAACCTGTCAACTTCATGGCTGTGTCCCTTTACATTGGGTATTTTCAGACGTGATGGGGCCAATTGGCCCCATCACGGAAACAGACCTTTGATTCCCTGCTGGGGCCACCACATCACAGGTGAACAGACATGGTGGCGGCTCCTGGTGGGGAATTGGGGAGGGGGGCGGGGCTGCGTGGTGCAATGTGGGGCCGCACGCCCCCCCCACGTTCCCCTGTCGCCCACCCTCTGGGGAGACGGGCAGGTGCCATGGCCAATGAGGCCACAGAGCCCTGCTAAATTGACCACGGCCCGGAATCCCTGCAGGGATTCCGGGCCATGGCTGCCGTCCACATGGGACGGCTTGGTTCATCATGGCAGGGAATCACATTTGCCAGGCGACTGGCCCCGGCACCGCAGGTTCAGCCAATCGTGTGGTGAATGTGATTCCCCGCCACGATTGACCATGATGAACATCGGGGGGGGGGGGAACTTCCATTCCCCCCATCAGATGTTACGGGATCACTTTCACCATGTGCAGATTCACTGTGGTTGACTGTGATCTTGTAACGTCTGAAAATACCCATTGTCTCCCTTTCCCTTGCCCATCCTAGTCTGGAAGCTCCTCAGGGGAGGGTCCTGTGCCTTATTAAAACTGTCCAGTGCTAGGCACATTGCTGACAGCATATAAATAATAAATAATAATAAATAAGCAGAAATATGAATATTCATTTTGGTTGTGGATATCGTTTGGATACGTGAAGGGTTATCCAAAAGTGCAAATAATATCTCCAGATATAAAATCTGTGGCCCTTTTCATGTGGTCCGTGGTGTGTGGCTTGGATAGGTGGGCAGCACGGTGGCGTGTGGTGTGTGGGGGTGCATACCCACGGGGCCCCACCACCACCCATCTCTACGCATGGAGTATCAGGCATTGGCACACTTCCAATGTGGAGGTGGGCAGAGTGCAGGAGTGCGCATTCCCCACAGACACTGCCTGCGGTGTTCCTACGGCCACACATTTATTTATTTATTTATTTATTTTATTTTATATTAAAATTTTATCCTGCCGCTCCTGCCCACAAGGCAGGCAGGGGCAGCGAACAACAAATATAAAAAACATTAAAACAATAAAACCCATCCATCACCCCCGCATCCACATGGGCGTCCCCTCCCCCATCCACATACGTTTGCATGGGCGTCCCCTCCCCCATCCACATTTTGGGGGGGGGAGGGGGCAGCTGTGTGAACAGGGACTGTGATTCACTTCAGCTCCAGACCAGGGGTGAGGAACCACAGTCCCAGGGAACAAATGCGGCCCACACCTAATTTTGATTTGGCCCCTTTCCAGTCAATGGATCTGGCTCCTCCATCCAATTCCTACCCCAAAGTGCTAAAAGACAGAGGTCAGGGCAAGGGATCAAAGCTGATGGCATGCGTATAAGGAGGACTAGGCTGGTTTGAAAGTGCTGTTCCACTTCTGTAGAAATTTTCTGTGAAATCAGCAGTCAAAAATTCAATCAAAATTCTGATTGAATGAAACTATCAATCAGAATCCCGGTTAAACAAAATTTTGGATCAGAATTCTGATCAAACAGTTTGTGCATTTACAAACGACGCTGGGCATGGTGCACCATCATTTTGCGTACAACTACCACCATTTTACATATGTAATGTATTGTTCTGTTAATTGTAAGCTACCATGAGCCAATGTTGGGATAGGGCAGGGTATAAATCTAAAGTAATAATAATAATTACTAATAATCAATAATACATTAATAATACATGAATAATACATTTTACGCATGAGCAAATTGGGCAAAAATTATTTTGATCGATTCCGGAGAAACAGAATTGGAACATTAGTTCGTGTTACATTTTGCTGGAATAGATCGAACAACCAGATTCTATTGGGAATGGAATCCAGTCAAAAACACAATTTCACCCCGAGCATGGATGGGATAGATCCATAGCAGTTACATGAAATCTGGACCCTCCTTTTCTTAGTAAGCACCCCGTCCCCAACTTCTGCGTGGCCCGTGGAGCTTCTACTAATTTTCTCTCTGAGAAAAGGTCTCCAACCCTGCATTAGCACATAAATTAGTTCCTATCAGCTCTTTCTAGAAAATCATAGGGGCATGGACGTGCCCACAAAATCTAAGTCGATACTCATAATCTTCTTTCTGACAAGCTAAATCTCTCTGCACAAATTTTGCTATTAAAAATATTTGTAGAAATGTTTTAGCGTGACATATGGAAGAGACGAGGCTGGTGACATTTTGAGAGCTAAATATAAACACAGAATATGTTTTCTTTTTAAAATAAATAAATAAATAAATAAATAAATAAATGGAATACGGCAATTTAAATCTGGCTTCATACGCTCCAGCAATATTACCGAGACCATTACTATTAAATATAGTCCTGTACCACTAATTAACTGTAGGAGGAAAATATCCACCACTCCTTGGAATCTAGGTGCCATCCAGCCTACAGTCATTTCAACTAAGGCCACTTTTAGATGAGCGGCCTCGGAAGCACGTTCATCAACATGCTGGTAGGAAACGCCGCGTGGGGTGCGTTTACATGCACCAGAAATGGCCACCTGCAATAGGAATCGACGGTGCGCGCAACCTCTTCGAAGACGCATTCTGGAAACGTCGATATCGGGGTTTCCAGAACACGTCTTCAAAGTGGCTGCGGGAGGCCGTGCATGCCGCTGATTCCTACGGCAGGCAGCCACTTCTGGTGCGTGTAAATGCACCCCGAGTGACTTTTCCTACCAGCGCGTTGAAGAACGCGCTTCTCAGGCCACTCGTCTAAAAGTGGCCTGACAATAAATTCGGAGAATTCATTTTTCTCTCATAACAGGGGAAGGGGAGATGGGGTAATAGACGAAGGTAAAGGCAGGTTGCTATGGAGAAATCACACAATACCTTGGTGAGGGGGTGGTATGATAATGGGGTATGAGAGAATATGTTACAAACTGTTGATGAGAGGAAGGGGGGGCAAGCATGGAGGGAGGTTGGGGAAGAAGTTGCGTAGAGAGAGTGGGGGTTGTAAATTGTAATTGATTTTAAATTATAATTTTAAAAATTGTAATCTGAGTTGGGGCTAATGGGGCATCCTGAAGACTGGATACTATAACTGTGTGTCAAGTGCCTGGCTGGTGAGGTCTGTTGGTGGTGGACGTGGACATGGGAGACCAGGGTTGAAATCCCACCTTGGCCGATGAACTCACTGGGTGACCTTGGGCAAGTCGCAACCTCTCAGCCTCAGTTCTCCACCTGTAAAATGGGAATATGTGTGTGTTTCTGCCTGTCCCTGCATTCCCCTCATCTTTGTCCATCTTTGATTGTAAGCCCACTGGGCAGGGACCCGTCTCTGAAAAATCTGTGACTATAAAGCGCATGCATCCGCCTAGTAGCGCTAGAGAAAGGATAAGTTGTAGTAGTCTCTTCCGGGTCTGACTGATCTCCATGTTTGGCATCAGGAAGGAATTTTTCCTTTGGGCAGATTGGAGTCAACTCTCGGGGGTTTTTGGTGTGATTTTTTTGCCTCCCCCATAGCATGGGTGTGGCTGACCTGTTTAAGACCTTTGGATCTTTCTTTTTCTAATCCCTCCCCCACCCCTGTTATTTTAGGCATTGAGGTGTTCTGGCTGGTTCCGGTCTCTACTTGTGACACCTGTTTTAATAATTTATGTTTTTTATTGGATGGATTTTTCTGTGCAGATAGTTGGGGAGTGACAGGTCCTGCGGGGGGAGGGAGAGACTCAGCCGGCTTTTGAAACTGGCAAGCCCTAGCTGGGACCACTGCAGAGCCAGGCTCTGCAGCATTCTCAGTCAGTGCCTGTCAGTTTCAAAAGTGGCTTCCCAGTCACAGCATCTTTCAGAGTGCTTTGTGTGGGAAGCCCTGGCCTGCCTTTGAAACTGACAAAGCCCAGCAGGAGTACTGCAGAGGCTCTGCAGCACTCCCAGGTGGGCCATGTCAGTTTCTCTGCAGCACACCGAGCAGGGGCTTGTCAGTTTCTCTGGGCAGTGCTTGCATTTTCAGGCATCAGGCACCTGACTGGTCCTCAGGGAGCCCGTTGGGTGCCTGAAAATACAGTAATTACCAGTGGGTACTAATTTTAGTACCCGATGCAGCTCTGTTCAGGTCCCTTCCAGTTCGGGGATAGTATGACTCTGAATTATGAGAATTAGTTGGAAAAGAGGGGATTTGGGGGATGTCCATAATGACCCATCTGTGTAGTGGTGGTATAGACTAAATTAGTTCATGTGCAGGCCAACTGTCCTTTTCCAAAATTGCGTAGATGCTAAGGGTGCACACCAGGACTAGATGTCATTTTTCGTTATCATTTTTGTTATTAAAATGTGGGTTTTTTTGTTGTTGTTGTTAATAACGAAATGTAGGGATAGGCGAACAGAACGCAGTTCGGATGTTCGGATGTTCAGTCGTTCGGTTGGAAACCCGAGTTTGGGTTCGATGGTTCGGTTCAGCCGAGTTCGGTTTGGCCGAACACTCAAAAATAGTGAAACTGAAATGAAATAGAAACTGAAACCTAATTTTCGGCCCTGGAAAGATGTTTTTCCTGCCTCTGAACTCATTTGAACTCGTCCAAACACGACCGAACTGTTCGGTCGTTCGAGAGTTCAGTTCGGACGTCCGAACAGGCTGAGTTCGGTCCAAACTCCGAACATCCGAACCGCGTTCGCCCATCACTAATGAAATGGCATTTTCTATTTTGTTCTCATTGTCATTATCTGTATCTAGGCGAAACCTACCTATGTCTATGTATAATACAAAATAGAGAATCTAAGCTAAACCTAACGTATGTATTGGTTCTGGGAGGCAGGAGACATTGAGCAATCACAGGGTGCCACTGAACTGCCTGGGACCTGCTTGCACTGCTCATTGGCCAGCAATTACATCCATCAGGTCCTTCCCCTCCCATCACAGGCCCAGTTCAAGAGTTCAAAATTACTTCTGTCTGCGAGATGTCTCCTCCCTCCTCCCCTCGCCACAATTCCCTCCAAAAAACACCTGGCAGGCAAATCAATAACGACTTTCATTATCATTATTGATTGTGTTATTATTTTTTGTCATTTTTGCTTTTGCAAGAATGATAACAAAAATGATACATTTTGTTTTTATTATTGATATAACGAAAATGACATGCACACGCCTCAAGATGCAACCTACGCTAAAACGGAAGCACATGCGCAGAATGACTGTGGCAGCCATTTGCACATGCGTAGAGAGTTTTTTTAAAAAAAACAAAAACAAATTGAGAATCACACGAGATCTTGAACTTAGTGATATCTTCCCATGAGAATAAAAACTATCCTCATTTCAGCCCTAGACTAAATGGGAAGACCAAATAGAGAGGGGAGGAAGGGTCTCCCCGAGTGGAAGTTGGTGGTATAGTATGATATGTGGAGAGTTAGAGTCTGGGGATTGAATTTGTACAATGTGGCTTATTCGTCTTTGGTTAACTTGTTTTTATTATTGTGAGTCTCTTTGGGAAGGGCCCACTTTGCAACCCATGGCTCGTTGCATAGACTCTACAGATCACTTTCTATGGACCTGTCACACACTAGTGCTCTGTGGACATGGATAGTGCAATGGGGTGGAAGTAAGTTACTGATTTTGGCGGTTATCTAGGTACCCGATTGGTAGCTGGGTAACCCGTCGGGTACCAGATGCAGAATCTAAAAATGCAGGTATTACCTGTGGGTACTAAATAAAGTACCCATTTCTATTTGAGTTTTACCCTCATGGCTCTGTCCATTCCAGGCCCTTTCAGGGCCATACGGGAAATGGGCAAGGATGAAGGAGCTACCATATCTCTTTCTGATGTGGCCATGTCTCCTTTCCGAGTGCCATGACATCATGATGCCCTGAAAAAGGGCGTGGCCATGTCAGAAAGAGGCAGGACAAAGTGGGTCCCCCCCATTTCCCAAGCACCACATCCATTTTTCCAGGCACTGTGATGTTCCAAAAGGGACGTAGTCACATTTGAAAGCGGCAGGCTGAAGCGGCTTGAACTTAAATTTAGTTCTGCCAACACCTTTGTTTGGGATCACGGAGCACTACTGATGTAAGAGAAACTGAGTTTACTAAAATCAGAGCAAACCAAGACTTTCCACAGGATATTTTATCCCCTTATTACCCTCAGCATTGCTTACTAAACATAGAAATCGTCACGCCGTGCAAGACAGGTCTCACCTCCCCTGAGCTTTTCTAGGAAGCATCAGCAGCACCTTCATTCATGTTGCGATGAGCAGGTGATTACTAGGTTGTTCCAGCAGCTGGGAATTAAAGCAGCCGTAACCATCCGTTGCCGCTCAGATTCTGACCTCAGGCCAACAAAAGATTCTGGCAATTAAGCAGATTGCTGAGAGAACTCAAGTGAGGGCTGAAATAAACCTCCCTCATTCACAGAAGGCTTGGGGTTGGCTTTATTTCTTTTTTTGTTCCTGTCTTGACAGTGGAGGCTTTATTATAGTAGAAACGCTGCCAGGGTAGAAGCACCATAATTAAACAGACAATTCCTAAGGTCCTGTAATTGCACCACGGGAAGAGCATCCTTTTTCATGTCAAGAACATAAAATAGACCGCTGTGAAGTTGATGGAGGATTGGGGGGGAAAGGGGGAGGAACTCTGTGAACTTAACCCAACTTAGGGATTGGCGAACGCGGTTCGGAAGTTCGGAGTTTGGACCGAACTCGACCAGTTCAGTCGACCGAACTGAATTTCCGAACCGAACTCGGTTTTTGAACTGAACCAAATTACCGAACTCGCCTCTGTTCGCCCATCCCTAAAAGATAATATTCCATTTAGTTCAATGGGGTTTGAATTTCCGAACTTTGTTCGGAAGTTCGGAGTTCGGACCGAACTTGAATAGTTCGGTCAACTGAACTGAACTTCCGAACCGAACCGAATTTCTGAACTCGGTTCTGTTCGCCAATCCCTAATCCAACTGCTGTTTGCAGGATGGAAGCTGGCTGCTGGGGTACTGAATGAAAGAAGATGCAGCTTTTCCTAGAAAGGTGTCAAAAAATTAACTGGCCCTGTAGGAGACTGATACAGGCTCACTTGAGATGAAGCGGCTTCTCATTGGCCCTGAACCCATAGTCTGTGGATCCAAGCATGCAACAAAATGTGCCTCTAATGTGGATCCACACACCTCTGCGCGGGATCTGCAGACTATGGGATCAGCGCCATTGTCTTGTTTCATATCCATAGGCTCTTAGTAGGGGCATAGCTTAGTTGGAATGGACCTGTAGAAGGTTTTCCTCAGATCTCTCTCTCAGTGTGGGATCTATGCTTTGGTTTTCCCCCCAAAACAAAAACAGCTCCACAACTAAGTTATTCCATTTAACAGCTGCTTTATTTACATACCCTCACAGAGTCCAAATCACATCTCACTGTCCCTCAGCATTCTGGCCAGTTCCCAGTACCCAAGTTAACTCTCAGCTCAAGCCAGCTTTGGCGCTTGCTGGCTTGGTGGCAAGCAGAAGACTGACTGAGTGCAGAATTTTGCTGTTCTTATATCCCCAGGAGAGGACGAGACCAGAGTGATGGACAGGCTGGCCCTTAAAGGGCCTGCATCTGCTTCATCACAGGGCCTTGGTGCAGAATTGGAATCCTCCCCCCACCCCTCCATAGTAGTTATTTAACTTGCCAAAAATAACTACAAATGACGAAGAAAAGCTGGTAAGTTTCCACTTCATGCAATTGCAGGCAATTTTTTAAATTTATTTATTTATTTATTTATTTATGCAAAATTGGTATCCCACCCCTTCTGCCCACAGAGCAGCCCGGGGCAGCGAATAGCAACAATCAATAAAACAATAAAACAGTTTAAAACAGTTAAAAATACAATAATGCAGAGGAAAAATAAGACCCTACCCCCCCGCCACCAAAAGCCTGGTGGAACAACCAGGTTTTACATAAACACCGAAATAGCAGGAGAGTGGGAGCCAACCGAGCCTCCTCCCATAGTCAATTCCACAGCACAGGGGAGGCCACCGAGAAAGATCTAACATCGGTGGCCACTCAGCTCACCCGGGGAACCTCCAAAAAGGCTCCCGCGGACGATCTCAATGGTCGCATGGGCACATGGGGAGTGCGGCAGTCCCGCAGGTAAGTAGGGCCCAGGCCGTGAAACACTTTAAAGGTTAAAACCAGCACCTTGAACCTGGTACGGTGCTTTATAGACAACCAGTGCAGAGCCTGGAGCATCGGTGTCATGTGCTCCCTGTGACCCACTCCCAGTAAGGAGACGGGCCGCGACATTCTGCACCAGCTGCAGCCTCTGGACCAGCTTCTCTGGCAGCCCCATGTAGAGCGTGTTGCAGTAATCCAGCCTCGAGGTGGTGAAGACATGGATGACAGTTTCCAACAGAAACAGCATCCACCATAGTTTGTCGTTTCAGGCCTAGGGCTGCAACGAACAGTAAAAACTTTATCTGCAAGTGTTTCCGAGGACTGACTGTGAGTGTTTGACTTCTCCTCGGAAGCTTGAACAAATAGTCACTGCTTGGTAAAATACTTGGTAAAATAAAATAAGTACAGAGTATTTTCTGATTACCAAGTCACCTTATATAGGGACAAGAAAAGACCTGTATGATAGTCTGAGTACTGGACTAAGTACAGAATACCAAGTACTGAGTTCTGGGACGATTCCTCAGTTACTCGGTAAAACCGAGTCGAATACTGGGATACTAGGGAAAAACTGGGTCATTTCAATTACCGCGTTTCAGCACTATTCAGGCCTAGCAGACTTAATTCAGAACTGGTCCTTCTGACGCCAACCTGAAACTGTCACTGCTTTTAGACGAGCGGGTCGCCGTTGTGTGACCTGCTCACGTGATGTTTCAAAATCCTGCAACGCGGGATTACACGTGACAGCGGTCGGGGATCATGCGCATGGGAGGCGGTAGCACATGATTTGCCAACCGTGAATTAAATACCCTGATTGCGAGGTATTTAATTCGCGGTCAGAAAATCATGCGCTACCATATCCCATGCGCATAATCCCCAACCGCTGTCATGTATAATCCCACATCGTGGGATTTTGAAACATCGTGCGAGCGGGTCGCGTGACAGCGACCCACTTGTCTAAAAGCAACCTGTCATTCCACCGCATCAAGAAGCAGCCACTCCAGTCCCAGGTCCCACCATCAGCATTCTGAAGCCTACATTACAGGCAGGGAGGGCTGTCCTTCCACTTCATCCAGAAACTGCCATGCTAGTCCCAGGACCCACCATCAGGGTTCTGAGGCCGTCATTCCACTCACAGGGAGCTGTCATTCCACCATATCAAGAAGCAGCCAGCCACTCCAGCCCCAGGACCCACCATCAGGGTTCTGGGGTCATCATTCTGCTCACAGGGAATTTCCATTTCATGGAATCAAGAAACAGCCAGCAATTCCAGCCCCAGGACCCACCATCAGGNGTCATTCCACCATATCAAGAAGCA
Source organism: Sphenodon punctatus (assembly GCA_003113815.1). Classification (NCBI taxonomy): domain Eukaryota; kingdom Metazoa; phylum Chordata; class Lepidosauria; order Sphenodontia; family Sphenodontidae; genus Sphenodon; species Sphenodon punctatus. Next base: position 3,396,770 of record QEPC01003143.1, on the reverse strand, counting down.
GCCAGCCACTCCAGCCCCAGGACCCACCATCAGGGTTCTGGGGTCATCATTCTGCTCACAGGGAGTCATCATTCCACCGCATCAAGAAACAGCCAGCAATTCCAGCCCCAGGACCCACCATCAGGGTTCTCGGGCCATCATTCTGCTCATGGAGAGCCATCATTCCACCACTTCAAGAAACAGCCAACCACTCCAGCCCCAGGACCCACCGTTTGGGTTCTGGGGCCTACATTCCAGGCACAGGGGCTGTCCATCCACATCATCCAGAAGCTGCCACTCTAGTCCCAGGACCCACCGTCAGGGTTCTGAGACTGTCATTCCGCTCAAAGGGAGCTGTCATTCCAACACATCAAGAAGCAACCAGCAACTCCAGCTCCAGGATCCACCATCAGGGTTCTGGGGCCTATGTTCCAGGAAGGGAGGGCTGTCGTTCCACTTCACTGTCTGCCAATGCTCCACCAATGCCAGCCAGCCTACATTACAGGCAGAGAGGGCTGTCATTCCACTTCATCCAGAAGCTGCCACTCCTGTCCCAGGACCCACCATCAGGGTTCTGGGGTCTACGTTACAGGCAGGGAGGGCTGTCCATCCACATCATCCATAAGCTGCCACTCTAGTACCAGGACCCAACGTCAGGGTTCTGGGGCTGTCATTCCACTCACAGGGAGCCATCATTCCATCACATCAAGAAACAGCCAGCCACTCCAGCTCCTGGACCCACCATCAGGGTTGTAGGGCCTACATTCCAAGCAGGGAGGGCGGTTGTTCCACATCATCCAGAAGCTGCTACTCTAGTCCCAGGACCCACTGCCAGGGTTCTGGGGTCATCATTCCACTCAAAGGGAGCTGTTATTCCACCGCATCAAGAAACAGCCAGCCACTCCAACTCCAGAACCCACCGTCAGGGTTCTGGGGCCTACGTTCCAGGCAGGGAGGGCTGTTGTTTCACTTCACTGTCTGCAAATGCTCCACCAATGCCAGTCAGCCTGCAATGCCCAGTCAAGTAGGGGTGCCAGCCACAGAGCCCTGGCCAGACGTCTGCCGCTGCTCCAAGGGGAGGGACCTTGTTCCATATCTGGAACTTGGACTTGATGATTCCTGAGATCTCTTCTGTTCCTACAACTTTTTGATTGTCAAGGAATAGTCTGTCAGCACATGTAGGAAACATATGGTCCATGGGAACATTAGTGCTACAAACATGGGAATGGTGTCAATGGCCATTTTTGCATGGAGAGCCCCCCCACCCCCGGGGGGGATGCGTGTCCACCGGTGGAAACACCATGGGCGGTGGGTGAGGGTGCGTGTGTACTCCCAGTGCACACCCATCTCCACCCATCACCCACATATAGAACCATCTGATGAAATGGAGGAGGCTCCATGGGTGGAGATGGGTGTGTGCCCGTGGGAAACGGAGCACACCCACCTCAACCCACCACCGGCACACACCCATCCCTCTACCCAGCAGCACCTAATGTGTTCATTAGATCATGCAGATTACACATTTTGATGGTGGACAACTCGCATCCTTGGCAGAGTGGAGTTACTTAAAAAACAAAATGGCACCCGATTATTCAGTTAAATGACATGTTTTATTTTACTAAAGTCACACCAAATATGGGTTGTATAGTATCAAATGAAAGGTATTCTTGCTTCAAAGTGCAATCTTGTGTAAGGAATTGTTATTTGGTCCAATAAATGTGAAAAATCAGTAATAATGAGTTCAGAACATTTCCATTACGACCATTATGCATAAGTGACATTGTCATGACACATCTCAGTTTGTTATTTATATAAATGTGTAAAATATTTAAAACTTAATTTTAACTTTAAAATATTTCTGATTACAGGAAGCGCAAGTATATCTGAACTAGAAAAGGTACAAAGAAGGGCACCAAAAATGATCAAGGCCATGGAAGGGCTCCCATATGAAGAGAGGCTTGGTAGGTTGGTAGGGGTGGGTGAACGCAGTTCAGAAGTTCAGAGTTCAGCCCGAACTTGGCCTGTTTGGACGACCGAATCCGAACACGAATCCGAATACGAACTGGCCAAACCGAACTCAATTCTGAACGTCGAAGTGACCGAACAGTTCGTTCAGTTCGGATCGCGTTCGGGTGAGTTCGGGTGGCAAAAAAAGGTTCACTGAAGGTCAAACGTGACAGGGAGGGGTAGTACTAGTCACTGAGGAACAGACTCCCAGGCACCAGGGGTGGAGAGAGGCTTCCAAGAAATGAAACTATCTGCCTCCCCCCTTCCCAACACCTTCTGAGCTAGTCACTGTTCCTGAACAGCAGGCATTGAGTAGGATTCTTAGATTGCTTTAAGTTTCATTTCAGTTTTGTACTGAAATGAAACTGAAACCTTAAACTGAAACCTTGTGTTGTTTGTGATTCCCCCCATCCCAGATAGATAGATAGATAGATAGATAGATAGATAGATTAGGGATAGTAGACAGTTGTAGGAGTTAGCTTAGTGATAGAGATAGCGTTAGTGATTTAGTTTTAGTGTTTGTAGGAGTAGGCCTGTGTACTTATTAGATAATCCATTTAGTTCATAGCATTTAAAATAGTTAATAGCAGTTAGATTTAGTGTAGATAGATATATAGATATATATAATATTAGATTAAAAAAAAATTTAAAACCCCTCATATAAAACCAAAAAAGCCAAATAAAAAACAAAAAAACCCCCATATAAAACCATATAAAAAACAAAAACACCCGTAACAAAACATTTCCCGAATGGCCGAACCTGAACTGAATGGCTGAACCGAACAGCCGAACCCGAACCCGGTGAACTAACTGAACTGCTGAACCGAACGGCCAAACCTGAACCGCAATCTGTTCGCCCATCCCTATAGGTTGGGTCTCTTCAGTTTGGAGAAGAGACGACTGAGAGGAGATATAATAGAGGTCTATAAAATCATGAGTGGTGTGGAACTAATAAACAAGGAGCAGTTACTTACCCTCTCAGCTAGTACTGGAACTAGGGGACACTCCATGAAACTCATGGGTGGCAAGTTTAAAACAAATAATAGAAAATATTTTTTCACTCAGCGTATAATTGGGTTGTGGAATCTACTGCCAGAGGCTGTGGTAAGGGCCAGTACTATAACTGAGTTTAAAAGAGGTTTGGACATGTTTCTGGAAAATAGGTCCATTAGCAGCTATTAGCCAGACAGGTTTGGGGAACATGATGGTAGCTGGGGGAAAACAAAAGGGAATGGATCCCCATTGTGACCTGTTGGGTGCTTCTCCGAAGCCACCATGTTTGGCCACTGTCAGAGACAGGATGCTGGGCTAGATAGACCATTGGTCTGACACAGTATGGCACTTCTTATATTCTTATGTTCTTATGAATACTGAGGCAAGTAAGGACCAGAAAGCAATGCAGCCTGTGTTAAATGTGAAGTTACTGACATCTGCAAAGAGGAAACGAACAAATGAAGAATTGTATTTCATTTGCCAATCTCACTCTTCTGAAACGTGTGTTTTACACCCATCAGACAATAGTTACAACAAACTAGTAGATTGCATTGTGAATCGTGCAAGATGGAGTGAAGAAAAGTTTGCTTTAACAAGAGACTTGGTTGTGTGAGTGTGGAAGCATTAAAGCAAAGTAATGCTTTGTGGCATGTATCGTGTTACAGATTAGTTACACATAAGCGTGAAGGCGAGAGAGCGGAGAGAAACTTTCATGAAGCACAGAAGCAACAATCTGCTGGGGAATCTTCGAGAAGCCTTCAAAGAACACCCTACATATGCACACAAACAGAAGACTATGACAAGGAAAGGTGCTTCTTCTGTGACAAAGGTAGTACCAAGAGAGAGATTCTCAGGAAAGTTGCCACTGATAATGCTCGACAGAACCTAAAACGTGCTGTAGACTGAATAGCCAATGATAAAATTCATGTACGTCTGAATGCTCCAATAAATCCATCCAGTGTACATGCAATTGATGTCATGTACCATACATAATTCTGGACTAAGCATGTCAGTAATGTGCTTTAGAAAGAAATATAGTAAAGGTGAGAGTACAATAACAGGTGGTCCAAATGTAGCTTGTGTTGCATCTGAAGTTGAATTTATAAATGTGTTAACCGAAGCTCTGTTCAAAGGAAATGTCTTCAGCATCGCTGCCTTAGAAGATACATATAAGTCCATAGGTGTCATAAATGGTGTAGACGAGTCAGCCCTTATGTCACGGAAGCAGCTGAAAAGATTCATTGAAATAGAACTAGCAGATGGAGATATTGAATTTTCCCATTCAAATCACCTTAATGAACCACAAAGAGTGTCAATGAAGTCCACAAGAGATGCTTTCTTGGTTGATGCAGAGTCTGACAATGAACACATGATGTGGGAGTTCCCAAACTTATACCAAGCTGCAAACATCCTTTGAAGAATCATACTGAAGTCTAAGCATTGGGTATTTGAAGGTTTACTCCTTGAAGATGAACGTGAAGTGATACTGATTGTACTTTGAATGTTCTTCAAATGGTGCATTCAAGGGAAGACCCAAATATCAGGAGAGGTCGAAGGAAGGTAGATATAGGGCGTCTTTAGACATAACAAAGATTGGGTGTCAAAACCCCTAAACAGTGCACATGTTTGGCCATTGTGTGTAAGCATCATAATAATTCCAACACCAATTTGGCCACCTGTTGAGCACACAATGTGAACACCATTGCATCACAAGGACAATTTGCATGTTTCAGCTGAATACGTGGCCAACGTTGTATCTAACAATATTGCATGGCGAGTTAGCAGGTACTACATGGGGAACGAGGCAGCAGCGCTTGTGTGCTGAGATAGGGTGGTGAGCAAAACACCGATTTACCCCAAGATGGGCTGTGTGACTAAGCAGCGCCACATAGTGAATACAGGGCCAAACCAGTGTTCATATCAAGGTCAAAGCACACATTCCGACACTTATTGATGTTATGTCTAAAGACACCCATAGATATGAGAGCAAAAGTACTGTTGCAAACATTGATGTCAGCATGTCTAAGGCAGAGGCAAGTAAAGAATAAAGTATTCCATAGTAAAAAACCCACCGGTTTATAAGAAGAGTTAAGGCTCTTGCAAATTCAATCATGTGCTAAGAAAGCATGGAAATATCAAGTTAACGCTCCTACTTTAACTTCCGTGCCATGTTAGCAGTAAAGACATTGCACAGTCTCACATATTGTGCTCACAACTTAGTCTCCATGCACCAACACTTTGCCTTCGTCTTTCAGCCCCAATCCTCTTCCTCTGCAAATTGGGGGCAACACTGAAGCTGGGGACAGGAGGGCATGAGTTGGCCCCTCACCCCCTCTGATTCCTCTTTAAGAAAGAGAGAACTTAGGAGTTCTGGCTTCCACCCCTTCTCCCCCTCTAATCTACTTGGCCCCAGACCTTTAACAGAGAATTCAGGACTCCTGGCTTCCAGCCTCTCCACCCCACTCTAATCCAGTAGGCTGCACTCCCTTCACAAGCAACTCAGTAGTCCCAGTTCCAAACCTGCTCTCCTCTCCCCTGCTCTCAACCTTGGAACAGACAACCCAGGAGTCCTGGGTCCAAGTCACTCCTCTAACCCTGTAGCCCCCCACTCTTCTCACAGAGAACTGAAAAAGTCCTGTGAAATACAATCTTTATCTGTAGGTGTCATATGGAACTGAAGAAAGGGTGTGTGTGGAATTACCACCAACCCCACCCCCCCAACAACAACAAAAACAGGCGAGCAAGTGAAATAACAGGGAGGGAGGCTATTGGGAGTCAAAGAATAAGGAGTCGGCTATGGTAAGTGAGTAAAATGATAGGATTGTCTCCCTGATAACTCATCAGTCTTCTGAATCAGTTATTTCACTCCGAACCTTGTTATTGTAACTATTTCTAATTCCTCCTGTCATTCCACCCACTTACTTGATCCTGCACACTCTTTGTATTTGTCCCTGTCATTCCAACCGTTCCACTTACTGCATCTCGTGCCTTCCTCATCATTTCACACCCTCTTGCCTTCCCTATGGACTCCCAAAGATTCAGCTGTGTTGTATTATTTCACAGTCACTTAGTTGGATGTTGGAATGACAATAGTATTTATTATTTAGAAATTGCCATTGCTGTTACCTCCATTCCTTCCAATGGCCATTCCATTTTATTAAGTACAATGCATACCCAATTTAAAGTTTAAATTAAACATTTGTATACAACTGCACCCAGCTTCACTGTGCTCTGGGAGGGCAGTGGAGACTAGTGGGTAAGAGGGATGGTTATGAGCCACTAGTCAACTGACCCATTCTCCCCAACAGAAATGAAAGGATAGAGGGAAAGGAGGTGGTGAGAGGCCAGCTTACGCCCTCCTGTCCCCAGCTTCAGTGTTTTCCCCAGCCTGCAGAGGAAGAGGATTGGTGCTGAAAGACAAAGGCAGAGTGCAGGTGCATGGAGTCTAAGTTGTGAGTACAATATGTGAGACTGTACAATGTCTTTACTGCTAACATGGCACGGAAGTTAAGGCAGGAGCCTTAACTTGCAATTTCCAATCTTTTTTAGTGCATGATCGAATGTATTTATTTATTTATTTATTTATTTTATTTTGTAAATTTATGCCCCGCCACCTCCTGCCACAGGCAGCTCGGAGCAGCTAACAACACAAGTAGACAATAATATAATAACACATTAAAACATCATCCCACAATATATATACTAATCATAAATAATAATAATAATAATAATAATAATAATAAAAGAACAAACCCACCCACCTTCACAGTCTCCCCACCCCCTAACACCCCATTACCTCTCCCATCACCAAACACCTGATGGAACAGCCAGGTCTTACAGTTCCTATGAAAGGGAGATCTGGGGCCAGACGGGCCCTCACCGGGAGGGAATTCCGGAAGCACGGTGCAGCCACCGGGAATGCCCTATCCTGCATCTGCAAGAGCCTTATCTCTTCTTGTAAACTGGAGGGTTTTTGACTATGGAATACCCAAGTTTTTTGTTAAATGAAATGCAATGGAGAAAATTTGTCCTGCTGCCATAGTACAATGATGAGCAGCACCCCCCACACACCCAAAGCACCCCCACCATTGCTCCCTTGCCCCCTTTGCTTCCTTGCCACCCCAAAGCACCACCGCCCTTGCTCCCTGCCTCCCAAGACCCCCCCTCCCTCGCTCTTCCATCCCGCCACATCCAAAGCGCCCCCCTGCCCTCGTTCCTTTGCCCACCCACCCACACCCAAAGCACCCCCCACCGTTGGTACTTTGCTCCCTACCCTTGCTTCCTTGTCACCCCAAAGCACCTCCTGTCACTCTCTTGCTCCCCCGACATCCAAAGTACACACACCACCCTCACTCCTCTGCCCCTCCTCACCCAAAGCACCCCCGCTCCTCTGCCCCCTCAAACCCAAAGCGCCCCGGCCCTCACTCCCTGCCCCCACAAGCACCCCCTGCCCTTTCTCCTCTGCCTCCGCACACCCAAAGCACCTCCCACCCTCACTCCCTGCCCCCCCAGCCACACTCACCATACAGGAGGAGGAGG
>QEPC01003143.1:3325027-3359321 GCA_003113815.1 Sphenodon punctatus | reverse complement strand
GTCCCCCCCCCCCCCCCCGCATCCCTGTGTAAGATAGATAGATAGATAGATAGATGTAGGAGTTAGCTTAGTTATAGAGATAGATAGAAATATGTAGTGATTCAGTTTTATAGTGTGTTTGTAGGACTAGGCCTTTGTAGTACTAGTTATTAGATATTCCATTTAGTTCCATAGGTTTTAGAATAGTTAATAGCAGTTAGATTTAGTGTAGATATATATAATATTAGATCAAAAATTTGAATAAAAAAAATTAAGAATAAAACAAGACATAAAAATAACAAACTTATTAGTGCCTCAGGGCCAAATGATACCGAAAATAAAATCTTAGAAATCGGTATCGATATCGGCACCGATATCGATACCGATTTTCTGAATGTTTGGCCAAACCGAACTCTGCCGAACTGAACGACCGAACCCAAACTCGGTTCCCAAACCAAACGACCAAACGGCCAAACATCCATACTGTGTTCTGTTCGCACATCCGTACCGTGGATTAAAGCAAAGAATTGGTTGCGGAGAGTAGCTGGCATGCTGAGTGGGGAAGCATTGCAAAATGTCCATGATCACCAAGGAACATGGGAGGTCCTTGGAGGGAACAAAGATGACTTATTAACGTACTCTTAATTTCCTTAGATAAGCTCCCTTCTTCCACCATCCATAGATGGCACCAGGAAGGAAAAAAAAATACAAGTTTTTAGAATCTTTGTTGCTCTCTTTGCATAATAAAAGCAATCCAACCCGTGGCTATCGCAAGTGTGGGAACATGTACACAAATGAGTGTGCTCCTTCCAAAGTAGGGGGCATACCGACAGTAGTGTCATTTTTATGGGAAATACCTGACACCCCTGAGTTGGTGTTGGCAGCAGGGATTGAACTGGCTTCAGTCCCTCTCCATGAACCTCTACCTTCTGGGCTAAAAGACCTGTGTCTGCCAGCTTTGTAGATTAACAGGTTTATGAACCTCTGGGGGAACGCTGTTCAGTGTTCTGTAACACAGTGTCCTACAGTTACAGTGTTTAGACATACCGTCAACACAGTGTTCACCCCAAACACTGATTAAACTGTCAAGACCTGGCAACATTCAGTGTTTGGAGTGAACACTGCGTTGACGGTATGTGTAAACACTGTAATGGTAGGACACTATGTTATAGAACACTGAACAGCGTTATGTCTAAAGGCACCCTGGGTGGCCTAGCACCTCCACAACACTAGAAGAGGCCAGTGTGCCATACTCCCTGTGCTATACCTGCTGAGATGCACTGGCCAGTGAGCCTGTGCCACAACGGATGAGTGGTGTCAGTAGAATCTCAGAATCTGGTGGTGCCAGCAAGAGGTGCATCGCTGCTGTTGCATTATCCAGGAGACAGAAAGAGTAGGCTGCATAGGAAGAGGGGGAAGAGTGCCAGGCCTGCACAGAGCCTATGGGTAGAAAGGAGAGAAACCTGGTTTGGAGAATGTGACAGTGTATGTGAAAATGTTAGATTTAATGTAGGCGTGTGTGCATGTGCATGTGTGTCTGCATGCAATGGTATTTGATTTAACTTGGGAATGTTTGTGGTTGTGTGATAGTATTTAACTCAGGTATACACATGTGTGTATGTGTGATTGTTTGATGATTTAACTCGGGCATGGTTTTCTGCATGTATGTGATGGCACATGATTTAATATGGGCATGGTTTTGTGTGTGTGTGTGTGTGAGCGAGAGAGAGAGAGAGTTTCAGAAGAACAGCACCCACACCTCTGTTCCACTTCACCCCAGGGTGAGCTGTCTTTCTAAAGGCAGCCTGCCAGATGTGCAGACAGAGCAGAGGTGGAGCAGGCTGTCCCTGCTCTGGGGGCAGCCCCATCACTGGTGCTCTGAAACATCTTGGATTGCTGACAGTAGAGGAGGCTGGCCAACCCCAGGGCACCGGCCCTAGGCAGAGATGCAGTCTCTCTGCTCAGTGGGTGGCCGCTGCAGCTATGCTGTTTTCTGGGGGTTTCCCCAGGCAACACCACAGAGGTGTGGGCAGCAGCCTAGAGTGTCAGGCGATCCACCCACAACTCTATGGTGTGGGGGGGGGCATCGTGTGGCTGGGTTGTGGGTCACATCAGCGGCTGGGTCCATTTAAAATGGACCCAGGTGCTGTGGATGCTTGTGGATGTGTGGGGGGAGGGGTGCAGCTCCGAGGGTGGCCAGTCCTACGTCTGTCAGAAGACAATCAGGGGGGAGAGAGGTGGCTAAATGGTTATGCAAAGAGAGAGAGAGAGAGAGAGAGGATAAGAGAACAGTAAACAAGAGAGTGATACTAATTACATTATCTAACCTTGGGGAGTATTACCTGAACCAGAAGAGAAATTATCATGAGTCTTAATATCACTTATTTACTGTGTCACCTATTTCCAAGCAGCTTCCCGCTCCTGTTTCTGAGCAGGCCACCCCACCCTAAGGCTGTGTTCTCACCTGTGGTGGTGGTGGTAGCAGAGGGAGGGGCGAGGGAAGACGTGGCAGGGCGGAGGAGCCGGCCGACGGGAAAAGAGCTGGTGCGAACAGGGATCTGCCGCGGCTTCTCTCGTGCATGTCAGGGCAGGATTTTGTGCCCTGACATGCGCAAGAGAAGCCGCGAATGATCCCCGTTCACACCAGCTCTTTTCCCATTAGCCGGCTCCTTCGCGCTGCTGCGTCTTCCCTCGCCCCTCCCGCTGCCGACACTGTCACCGCAGGTGAGAACACAACTTTATTCTGCAAAGTATTTTATTATTAATAATAATTTATATAGGGATTTCAGTGTTCATAGTGCTTTATAATCCTCCCCTACGTCACCCTCATAACAACTCTGTGAAATAGGTGGTTATTATCCCCATTTTACAGATGGAAAACTGAGGCTGAGAGATAGCAACTTGCCCAAGGCTGCCCACTGAGTTCTTGGCAAAGACAGGATTTGTAACCCTGGTTAACAGGGCAGAGTCCCTCCCAGTGATGGCCCTTTTAAAAAGGGCCAGATGAGACTGGGTGTGGCAGGGCGGCCAGCTCAGAGTGAAAAGCCTGAGCAAGGCTGAGTCCTGGGCAGTCTGCAGTAGAGGCAAGAGCTGGGAAAACTCTGCATCAACCGAAGAGGAAAAGACAGGCAACTCAAACTGCAGGGGATGGTTTGGGGTAAAGGGCTTGTGGTCCTACAGGGAGGAAAGTGTCTGGTCTGCAAGGACTGAGAAAGGAGACCAGCTAAAGAGACTGGAAGATATTGGATTAACCTGTGATCTGCTCAGAGGAGGGGCTGTGCCTGAGCAGAGGGGCTTATCTAAGGGAGGCCGACGCCCTAAAGGCCTGGACTAGGGCTGGAATAAGGATCAATTTTCTTATGAAAATTTTCGTGAGAATCATTACCAAAATCTCGGGATGATCTCTGTAATGGTTCAAGATCTCAACGAGAATCTTGTCCAAATTTTCCATGTACCGTTTACCATTTAATGTGATTTAATGCTTACTGTGTACTGTGTTTGTTCTGGTAATGCACTTGTTCACAAATTAATATACAGTACACGGTAAATCATGGTAAGGGGTACATGGTAAATCCCAGCAATTCATGAAAAACTCTCGAACAAAAAAGTGTTGAGAACAGGAGTTTCCCTCGATTATCAATTCTCGCTAAAACGAGCCAAGAACTGTGATTCTCGTCAAGAATCGAGAGAAAATCGAGATCGAGTTTCAGCCCTAGCCTAGAGTGTATCTTTGTGAGTCACTGCACATGTATATAGACTGTATACAGAGGTAGAGGGCAATTGTATGTGAATAAAAGAGAACGAGAGAAGAGACTTTATTAGGCCTAATCCTGAAAAGACTTGCGCTGAGCAGTGGCACAGTTAGGTAATTGTAGATACTGGGCATAATGCTCTTGTGGGGCTCCTATGTGCACTCCTATAGGGGACGGAGCCTAGCAGGGCAGGGGTGGAGTGTGAATAACAGTCATTTTAATTGGTCCCAGACGTTGTTTACATTAGTCATGTAACCCCCTTTCTGTGCAGAACTTCTTCCGCCTTCCCCCTTAAATTGGGTTAAACAGTCATGTCAAATGAGAGGAACAGAATACAGAAAGGCACCTGGGTAAAACTGGCAGATATACTGAGAGGCAACCTGTTCTAGGTTCTTTCTTTCAACTCTCATAGCCTCATTCCGATAATATAGAATCACCTCTGTCTCACAGTGCATCTAGAAGGCAGGGCTCTTATGCGCCTAGCACTGATAGGGAAACAAAGCACAGAGGGACTAAGATTTTCAAAGATTCAATCATTCACTCACCTCACCTTCCTTGGTTGGTGTGCTCCTTTTGCAGTGCTTTCTACCCCTTTCCAAATTCCTGTTCTTCCCCAGCTGAACTGGAGTCTGACTCCAGCCCAGGCCAGGCAATGAGGCAGGGTGCTGTCTTATTCCTGGTTCGGCTGGCTTTCTCTGGCACGCAGGCGTCTGGCTCCCTCTCTTCATGTTAGGTCCCCTCCAGGCTCCACGCTGCGGGCTGGGACAACCCAACTGTTACTCTACGGTTGTGGCCAGGGTCCAGGCCCACCGCATTGGGGAGGAGAGTGCACAGCTTGACTGCAAAGTGCCAGGCCCACGCCACACTCTGCTCCTCCTGGACATGCTGCCTTGTGTGTGCACTGTGCTCAAAATGCCAATGCAGGTGCACAGCTTAATGGCTTTCCCAATTCCCGAGGGTGGACACCGTGGCCAACGAAGTCTGATTCCGGTGTCAGGTGACAGGTCCCTGCAGCAGCACAGCAGCCGGTGGTGGGTAAAAAAAAATGGAGGAAAAAGGCTCTTGAGCATACCAGCTTAGCTACCATGCCGGAGCCATGAAGGGGCCACTGCCAGATTTGGGGGCCCAGGATGTACGCCCCCAGGTCCAGCCCTGATGGTGCCACTGGCCCTGAGTGAATAGGAGCTGGTCTTCCAGGTCCAAGTCCACTTCAGTTGTGGATATTGTGTGAAATAACCTGAAAATACAACCGAGATGAGAAGCCCACTTCATGTTCGACCTCTAGAGAAAGTCATTTAATCATGTGAAACAATCCATAACCTTGACTCTCTGGGAACATTCTTAATGGTTTTGTGTATAGTGTTGACATGTTTGCCTGTAAACAAGCTGCCAGTTAAAATTTGCAAGACAATTATACCTTTTTCCTCCAGCTATTGCAGTTAGTTGCTCTAATTGGCAACTCCACTGAAAGGCTTTCACGGATGTGCAAGCTTTTTTTCTCAGTCATGAACATTTGGAAAAACAAAGAGGCTTCGGAAGGAGAGCATTTCAAAGCTTCCTGGCTTTACAGTTTCATTCTCGACCAAGCGGAGATAAGAGAGGCGCTACACAGTGCATGCTGAAAGAAATCCCAACTGACAGCCGTTTCAACAGGTGTACGGCACACAATGGAGGGAGTGGGACTGACCGTGCTCAGAGACGTCACCGGGAAAAGCCCATTCTTTTCAGAAAATGTCCATTTGCTGCACTGGATACAGAAAGAGCTGCATTTTGATCTGCGTTTGGTACAGAAACTAGACGCGAAGGGTGAATTCAGATCTCACAATTAGCATTCGGCCTTAAGCAGGACCAGGAGGGGGCGTGGCCCAGTGGTCGCAGTCAGAAGGGGGCCTCACAGGGAGGCCAGTCCAAGTAGTCTGAGGTTCAGCACTCCCGAGGCCCCAGGACATGTTATTTCCACAGAGCCATCTCTCCACTCGCACATCTCAGCCCCCAGCCCTCTTCCTGTGGGGCCCTGCTCCCTCCCCCCATCACTTTTAGTAAATCACCAATCCCCAAATCCCCACCAGTGCCAAGGGGATGTGTGTGAGAGAGGAAGAAAGAGCTTGTATGTGAAAAATTATGACATTTTCTTGTTTTTGTAAGCAGACACCAGACTGCCACTTGTTAAAGAGGTGGGGTGCTGGAGGGCCAGCTTACGGGGGCCCTGTATTTTAGTTTCAGCCTGAGCCCTGCAGATTCTAAGGCTGGCACTGGTAGAAGCATCCACAATGTCAGGACCCAGTCCCCCAAGGGATCTTGAACTCACGTCTTCACTAGGGATGGGCGAACGCGGTTCGGATGTTCGGAGTTCGGACCGAACTCAGTCTGTTCGGACGTCCGAACCGAACTCTTGAATAACCAAACAGTTTGGTCATGTTCGGATGAGTTTGGATGAATTCGGGCGCAGGAAAAATGTATTTTCAGGGCCAAAAAAATTAGGTTTCATTTTTGTTTCGGTTTCAGTTTCAGTAGCGCTATTTTTGACTGTTCGGCCAAGTTCGGCCAACCCAAACTCGGCTGAACTGAACCATCGAACCCGAACTCGGGTTTCAAACTGAATGACCAAACATCCGAACATCCAAACCGCATTCTGTTTGCCCATCCCTAGTCTTCATGGTTGCTAGGCAGAGCCTGGAGCTTCACTAACACAAGTAGTGGAGCCTACCAGTTGGTTCATAGTTACATGGTGCATATCTCTGATTGTCAACACCCATCTTCTCCCTTGCAGTTATCTCCCATTGTTCCATAGGCTGCACTGTGGAGTCACCTGAATAAATAATAATAAATACATTCTATTTTTATAGCCTCCCCCCCCCACTCCCTTGCCAAATGGTGCTCAGAATGCTGCACAACATTACTTACAAAAATACAATAAAGCACTGGAAAACAACTTAAAATCCATGTAAAATCCATTTAGTTAAAAGAGGGAAGGTAAAGGGGTGGAGAGGGGGGAAAAAACATTAAGGGGAACAAACAGTGAATCCTCTAAAGGCACTGGCAAAGATAAATGTCTTCAGGTACTTCCCAAAGGTGAGGAGGATTGAACGGAGAGGAGCATCTGGAGAGACTGAATTGACCACTGTGGTACCCACCAAAGCAGAGGCCCAATCGATTGTAGACAATGGTGAGATCCCCAAGCAGTGGGTGACATCTGAGTGCTCTGTAGGGTGAGGTTCCAGGAGCAGAGCTCAAAGCTAGCCAGGGCCTATTGCCTGATTTTGAAACAGCTTCTTTGAGTCATATACAATTAAATTTTAAAACTTTTACATAATAATTCCAATTTGTAATTTTCTTATATCATTATGCTCAGAGTTTCATGGAGATCAAAATGACACCAGACATGAATGGCTTACATATACTCATATTGGAAGTACAGGAATATTGATGGAATATTTCTGATAATATGCGTGTGATGTTACATAACTCAGACTCCTGTCACAGCTTATATTTAAATTCTTCTGGAAATAACCCCTGAAACAAACTTGTTCCATTGACTTCCAACGTGTAGGACAGAATGAATGGCTTTCATTGCTTAATTCTTTTCCTGATTAAACTGACAGATGAACCGAGGCCTCAGGCAATTCCCGGCAGTCAGTTTGGATCTCTTTCAGCATGTGCTGTGTAGCGCTTTGCTATCTCAGCTTGGCCGAGAAGGAAACTGTAAAGCCAGGAAGCTTTGAGGAGCAAAAATCAATCTTGCTGCCAGACGAGAAAGCGGCAGGTGCTATGGCTGCTTCAAATTACCAAGGAAACTTGAAGGCTTCATTGCCACCAGATATAATTGATTTTCCAGGTCGGAAGCGCTAAGGAAAAAACCAGGTGCCTTTTTTTCCACGCCGTGTTAATGTTAAGTGCAGTTGGGCCGAGGAGGAAAAGGAAACAAAAATTGTTACAGAGAAGACTCTGTGAATTTAGGGCTGATGTGGCAGGAGCTGTTACCACGCCACGATTCCATATCGGAATTGCCCACGCCACACCGCAGATTTTCTGCGGACATTCCGCTAATTCTGCCGGCATTCTTCAAATTGTGGAATTGCGGAAAAATTGTGGAAACTGTCGGAAAACCGCTGTTCCGCTATTTTGTGGTGCTGGCAGAATGGCGGAAGTAGCGAAAATGTCATGTTTCCACTATTTTGTGAAACCTGTGGAAGTAGCGGAATGAAATTAGCGGAACTGCGGAAGTAGTGGAATGAAACTAGCAGAATGAAAGCCGCTGCCATGCCGTATCACTAATTGCGGAAACGCTGTTTCCGGAAGAATTAGCTACCGCTGCGACATTCCGCTACAGCCCTATCCGTGATCTCCTTCCTACCTTCTCCACATGAAGACTCACTCCAGAAAGGGCTATTAGAGCGAGCTTAATCCGCTGACATCAAAATTGCTCCCAGTCCACAGTGTACAAACTGCAGGGAACAGAGAAGCAGCAGCCCACACTAAAAGGATGGGGAAGTTCTTCTTGCTTCCATCTCCCAGCCCTTATCTCATCCCTGTTTTTTAACCATTTGGTTTTCAGAAACATTGCCAACAAAAGTAGAAGTACCACCAAACAAAGGCATTCCCAAATAGGATCTCTCACTGATGAAAACAGCTAGAAAGTGGTATGTTTCCGCAGTGCGCAAAGGCCATGAATTATCAATTCATCTGTAAGCGCAACACAGGATCCAAAGGTTAAGGCAAGGTTGGAGGAATGCATACACAGACAAGGTTGGCTGAATATGCCTCTCTCCATTGGAAAGCAAGCTAAAAATGCTAGTAGTCTGAATAATTTAATGTACATGGACATTATTATTATGAATCCTTTCTATAGCACTTTCCGTGTTCAAAGTTCACCCTTCTGACTTTGTTAGATCTGTCAGCGGAATTTGACACAGTTGACCATGAAATGTTGGTGACTCGCCTGCAGGACTGGGCCGGAGTGGGCAGGTTCTGCTTGTTCCTGGCTGGGAGAACTCAGCATGTGGTGCTTGTACATTATATCCCCGGAGCCGCACCTGTAGGGTCCCGCAGGGATTTATTTTAATTTTATTGATTGATATAAACATTTTATCCCACCACTCCTGCCCACAGGGCCGCCCGAGGCGGCGAACAACAATATAAAAATAAAACAATAAAACAATTTTAAACAATTAAAAATTCACAATGCAGGGAAAAGAAACCCTCCCCCCACCCCCCACCCTCGCCAAAGGCCTGGCGGAACAGCCAGGTCTTACATAAATGCCAAAATAACAAGAGAGTGAGGGCCAACCAAGGGTATTTTCAGACGTTACGAGATCACGGTGAACCACGGTGAATACGCACATGGTGATCGTAGTACCATAACGTCTGTTGGGGCAAACAGAAGCCACCCGCCAGATGTTCACCCCCGTGAATCATGGGGGGAATCACATTCACCACGCAAACGGAGGTCCTGGTCAGACCATCTCCATTTGCGTGTTGAATGTGATCCCCCTCGTGATCAAGGGGATCGTCTCGTGTGTCCCCTGACCACGGCCCGGAATCAGCGGCGAGATTCTGGGCCATGGTCACTGCCCCGAGGGGGCTGGCGGGCACTGCGGCCGCATTGGCCGTGGCGCCCACCCGTCTCCTGGAGGGCGGGCGGCCGGGGGACCGTGGGGGGGGGAGGGGCAGTGCGGTCACACGTCGAGCCTCGCAGCCCCACCCCTACCCCAATTCCCCACCAGGATCAGTCGGCATGTCTGTTTGACAGCCGTTTTGATCCCGGCGGGGGATCAATGGGTGGTTCCGTGATGGGGCCAATATTGGCCCTGCCACGTCTGAAAATACACCAAGCCTTCTCCAGGAGCGAATTCCACAGCACAGGGGCAGCAACTGAAAAAGATCTAACATTTTGTCCCCTCTCCTGTTCAATGTGCACATGCAGCCTTTGGGCTTGGCAAGATCGTGAGAGGGTTTGAAGTGCAGTGGCATCAGTATGCTGATGACACCCAGCTGTACCTCTCTTTTTCTGTCAACCCAGGCTTAGCAGTATCAGTGTTTACCCAGTACTTGCCTCTGGTGGGGGACTGGATGAGGAAGAGACGTCTGAAGCTGAATCCCAATAAGATGGAGGTGATGCTGGTGGGTAAGGGCGAGGGAGTGGAGACTTCCATCATTGATGGGGTGTGTCCCTCAGGTTCAGAGTCTAGGAGTTCTCCTTAATTCACAGCTCCACCTGGGTGCACACGTGGCAGCTGTGATAAGGAGTGCATTTGCTGAATAACATCTGGTTTGCTGCCTCCGACTGTATATTTCGAGCTCCAATCTTGCCACCATCATCCATGCATTCGTCATCTTGAGATTAGACTATTGTAACGCACTGTACCTGGGGTTTCCCTTGGTGATGACTCAGAGGCTGCATCTGGTGCAGAATCCGTCAGTTTGTCTACTTGTGGGGGCAGGTCGCTGGGAGCGCATAACACCGGTGCTCCATTCTCTGCACTGGCTGCCTATAGTCTTCCGGGCTCGATTCAAGGTGTTGGCTATTACCTTTAAAGCCCTACATGGCCTGGGACCCACTTACCTGCAGGACCACCTCATCCCCCGTGTCCTAGATTGGCCCCTGTGGTCGGTCAGGTCTGCCTTCCTGGAAGTCCCCTGGGTTTCTTGGGTGGCGACCTTCAGGGGTGCGTTCTCAGTGGCCACGCCACAGCTATGGAACTCCCTCCCATTGGAGATTTGCCTCCTTCTGTAGACAGTGTAAGACCTGGCTGTTTTGTCAGGCATTTGGTGAGGGAGACGGGTAGTGGATGGGGTTTTTTCTTTTTCTTTTCGGGTAAGGGGTTCTTTATTTATCTCCTCAGGCCTTTGTTATTGTGGTTTTAACTGAGATTTGATAATATATTGTTTTATATTTTTATATTGTTGTTCACCACCCTGAGTTGCCATTGGGCAGGAGGGAGGAGGCGGTATAAAAATACTGATATAATTAAATAAATAAAAGTGTTCATACTTCTTATCCACCTACACAACAAACGTATGACAGGGACCCATGTTCACTGTGTTTGGGGGGAAAGTACAGTGAACACAAGGGTCCCTGCTAGAGCTGCAACGAGTACCTGCAAAAACCGGTATTCCCATTGAATTTCCGGTACCCAAATTGACTCAACAACATTGGGTACCAATCAGTACCTGATTGCAACCCCATCCAGATACCTGATGTCCCAGAATGTTGACTTCTTGTCCTGAAATGTTGATTTATGGTACAGATTTTCCAATTTTTTAATCAATTTATTGACTTCTGACACCTATTTATTGATTTTCTGCCTGGAAAACTCAACGTCCAGTCCCAACTTTAAAAATTTCTATCCCTATTTTTTTTTGTCCTGTGTTACCAATCAGTAATCAGAAAATCAAAAAATCAGTAATGCAAATTACCAATTTTTCAAGTATCCTGGTACCCAATTGGTACCCGGCTAGCCCACTGAGTACTTGATGCAGTACTCAAAAATATGGGTATTAACCATGGATAAGAAATTAAGTACTTGTTTCAGTTTGACTACCTCTGCCTATGAAGTAAATCATTATTAGTCCCATTTTACAGATGGGAAACTGAGACTAAAAGCTAGTGGCCCCAATCCAATGCTGTGCGGCTCCTGTATGGAGCCGTGTATGCATACATGCATGGAACCCATCTGGAGATTCATTGTTGGCATAATAACATGCAAACCATGTGGCTCCGTGCATGAATCCATAGCACTGGATTGCGACCAGTGTCTTGTCAGAGGCCACTGAGTAAGCTCATGGCTAAGACAGGATTTAAACTCTACTTCTCCCAGGTCCCAAATCCAACATCTTATTCCACTAGACTGTACTGGCTTTCTCATGTAAAGCACAATGGTAAACATTAAGTATCCCCTTCCCTCCTGCACATCATCAACCTCTCCCTCTCTACTGACTCGTTCCCATCCGCCTTCAAGCATGCCACTGTCTCTCCTAGTCCACTCTTGAGCCCTCTGACCCTTCTAGCTACCGTCCTGTCTCACTCCTTCCTTTTGCTTCCAAGCTTCTTTAATGTGTTGTTTACTCCCGCTGCCTCGACTTCCTCTCCGTCAACTCCTCCCTTGACCCCCTCCAATGTGGCTTTCGCCCCCTTCACTCTACTGAAACTGCTCTCGCTAAGATCACCAATGATCTTCTTGTGGCTAAATCTAATCACCTCTATTCCATTCTTGTCCTCCTTGACCTCTCTGCTGCCTTCGATCCTGTTGACCACTCACTCTTGCTCGATTCACTTCACTCCCTTGGCCTCCGTGGATCCGTCCTCGACTGGTTATCCTCTTACCTTTCTGACCACTTCTTCAATGTGTCTCTTGCCAACCCCACCTCCTCCTCCCTTCCACTCTCGGTTGGTGTTCCCCAAGGTTCTGTTCTAGGTCCTCTCCTCTTTATCTATACCCTGTCCCTAGGCAAACTCATTGCCTCCCATGACTTCCAATATCACCTCTACACTCATGACACTCAACTCTATCTCTCTACTCCCTTTCTCTCCCCATCTATTCAAGCTCGCCTCACCAGCTGTCTCTCTGACATCTCTACCTGAATGTCTCAACATCAACTCAAACTCAACATAGCTAAAACTGAACTCCTTATCTTCCACCCCTCATCCTTCCTCTCCCTCATCCCTGTCGATCCTCATCGATGGGGTCACCATCCTGCCTGTCCCCCAAGCTCATAGCTTAGGCTTCATCTTTGACTCATCCCTTTCTTTTAAACCCTACATCAACTCTGTTGCTAAATCCTATCACTACTCCCTCCATAACATTGCTAAGATTCACCCTTTTCTCTCTGTCTCCTCTCCCCAAACCCTTGTTCATGCTCTGGTCATCTCTCACCTTGATTACTGTAACCTCCTTCTCAGTGGCCTCCCCCGTTCTCACCTTTCTCCCCTTATCTCCATCCAAAACTCTGCTGCCAGGGTCATCCATCTTGCCCGTCATTTTGACCACATGCAGCCCCTCCTCTCCTCTCTTCACTGGCTCCCCCTTCCTGAATGAATCCTCCACAAGCTCCTAGTCTTCACTTTGATAAAGCTCTTCACAACCTTGCTCCCCCCTAGCTCTCTGCACTAATTTCCCTCCGTACTCCAGTCCATGAACTCCGCTCCTCCTCTGTCCCCTCTCTCGCCTAACCACCTTTGTCCCTTTGCCCTAGCTTCCCCCCACACCTGGGACTCCATCCCTGCCCTCATCCACCTCGCCCCCTCCCTTTGTACCTTCAAATCCTTCAAAACCCACCTTTTCCGCTCTGCCCTCCCAACTTCTCACCTAACTCCTGCTGATACCCTCCATCCAGTACAATATGTTACCTGAGGTCTGTGTGCTCATATCCTCACCACATGGACCAACCAGTCATCATTCTTGATGTAACCAAGCCAAGCACGTGCACCTGGGACCTTACATCCTCATGAATGTTACACTCCTTGTCTCTCCCTCTGTTCCCCTTCCTTCGTCTCTCCCCACCACCCCCCTCTCAGATTGCAAGTCCTAGGGCAGGGACCGTGTCTATTAAATTACTTTGTAAAGCACCAGGTACATTGCTTGTGCTATATAAATGCTTGCTAATAATAATAAAAATAATAATAATACTTTCACAGATTACACACAGGGCTGTTATAATAACTGGAGATAAATACTGGGTATTATAATTCTGCAATTTTTGTAATGTGTGAATGCACTATTCTCCTTTTATGATGCAAGAACTCCAGTCACTGTAAAAGCCACATTTGGTGGCTCTTACAACGACCCGAGATCTTGCAGCAGAAGAGGGGAAAAGTATGTTCACACATTAAAAAAAATTGCGGAATTATAATACCCGGTATTATCTCCAGTTATTATAATAACCATAGTGTTTGGGGTGAAAGCATCCTAAGCTTTGGATCCCGTCTCCCGAATAAGTAATGCAAACAAAAGCTTTTGGCTGATCTTCTGTTGTAACTGTTCCGAAATAAAATGTTTGAAACATAATATTGGTATATGGCAAGGAAGCATCAGCAATTTATTTAACTCCAAGATCCAAAGTAATAATTTCCATAATGGATGCCTCTTTCCATTCTCTGCTGACAAAGAGTTAAACCCAAGCCAGTCATTTTGAGAAAATAAGCTCTTCCTGTTGGCGCTTTGCTTCATAAATACATCTCCTTTGAGGCTGTGTCAATCAAGCTGTTACAGAACTTGCTGAGTCTGATGAATCCTATTTTCGGACATGTCACAGGGGATTGTTTAATCTTCGGTGATGAAGGAAGTGAAGACGTTAAAACCAGCTCTTTTGAGGACCCTACTATATTGAGAATAAGAGGATTTAATTGAGCCATTTAGGGTTTCCTCACTTTCTCCTACACCCTCTCACTTCTGTTCAACACTCCGCTGCCAGGTTTATCCACGGCACTGGCTGCTTGGATCATATTCAACCGTTTCTCTGCTCCCTCCACTGACTCCCTCTCCCACTTCACATCCAGCACAAACTCCTTGTCTTCACCGCAGGGCTCTACGTGGCCTCGCGCCTCTCTCTGGCTAGGGCTTAGGTTGGGTTTATAAAAACATTAAAAAAAAGAAAAACATTTTCTAGCACCTCATCCCCTTGGTCTCTCCCCTGACTATCTTACGTTCTCCTTCTCCCCTGTAACTAAGCTAAGCATGGGACTCCACATCTTCTTGGATGAAAGTGTTCCCATTCCACCTGGAAACACCGACCTTTCTGGAGCACTTGCGAGTGTTCATCGGTACTTCGTCAGTCTCCGATGATTCCGCACGACTGCATTTCTCCATTGTCAATATTGGAGTCTGTGATTTTTTCAACATATTCCTGTGAATTTAATCCCTTTCTGGCATTTTAAAATCATTTTTAATCTCTTTCTGGCATTTTTTCATAATTTTTCTTACATTCTGGGACTTTTACGACAGTTTTCCAGCATGTTTACAGCAATTTCCAGTACTTCCCCGGCACTTAGCCAGAACCTTTACATCTCCACAGGGGCTGGGTGGGTGTATAGGGTGCACATGGGGCTTGTGATTGACACTAGAGCAGCTCTGTTCAACTCGCGAAAACAAATGACAAACAGTAAAAACAGAGGAAAAGTCACGTTGTGTGGAAGAAGGCGAATGACCTGTTTCCAACAGAAACAGCATTCCCTGTGATTTGTCATTCCAGGCCTACTTAGGGTGAAAACAGACATGACGCTAACCACCCTTTAACCACCACTGGTGGTCATTTATGCATGTTGCAGGGCTGCATAGGGCACCAATACAGCCCTGCCACATGCATAAATAACCACCAAGGGTGGTTAAAGGGTGGTTAGTGTCATGTCTGTTTTCACCCTTAGATGTATTCCTGTTTCCCAATCCATCCCCCTCCCCTTCATTTCCCCTCCCTTGCTTCTCTTGGTCTGTAGTTCACCAGGAGAGGGATCTGTCTTATCTTTGGGTGTTTTTAGACGTTATGAGATCACAGACAACCACAGTGAACCACACTCAACCCCGCAGCGGGGCCAAAGAGCCCTGAACGTCTGTTCGGCGGGCACCAAATGTTCACCACAGACAATCCCCAGCAGGGGACAATATTAACCACCCTTCCCGAGCTCCGGCCCGGACCCTGTCTGGAAGGGTGGCCAATGCAATTCCCACTGGGAAACAACAAAACATAATGACTGAACAGCAACCACCAGTCGGAATCAAGCAAAATGATTCTCAGCCGGGGGCAAAGCACGCAGCATCGCTGCCAGGCAACACAAGCCAGGGAGGGAGATTTAAAGGGCACACAGCAGCAGGGGGACATGGCAGGATGGAGCGAGGTGGAAGGGAGAGGAGCAGAGGGTGAGCGAGCAAGCAAGGGAGGAGGAGGCGCAGGTGGAGGAGGTGGTCATGTTGCACATGGAGGTGGGGGGGGGGAGAGCAGCAGCAGCTGGGACAGGTTGCCCCAGGGCATGCAACCGGTCCGGGGGATGAGGCACTCTGAAAACGGGTAACGGGAGCAAAGGGGGGGAAAGCAGCACAGGGGAACCAAGGGGGGTGGGCGGGCCAGCAGGTGGGGGGAAAGGGGGAGGGCCGCGGGGCTGAGGTAACCTGGCTACCAAACCCACACAGCCCCGCCCCTTATGAACCACAGACACGGAAACGTGCCTGGGGGGCCGAGCCCCGGAGGAGACGGGCGGAGGGCAGGAGGAGGAGCAGCAGGAGGAGGAGGAGGAGGAGGAGGACCGAGACCAAGAGGGCCCATGTAGTAGATGACCATACCAACGAGGGGGACAATGGGGACACGGGGACACCCAGGACTTTATTAGGATCTGGGGGACCCTGGAGCACCAGCTGTAACTAGCCCTGAACCAGTGAAACGAGCACGTCTACCAGGAGATCGTGCGGGACATGGGAGCGGCGGGGCACCACAGGACTGTGGCCCAGTGTCGATCCAAGGTCAAGGAGCTCAAGAAGGGGTACAAGGCCATTAAGGACAACAACCGGCGGTCTGGCCACGGAGCCTGGACCGTCCCCTAATATGATTCCCTGGACTGCATCCTCCATATGAAGAGCTCCATAGTCGCTCTGAGCCTCATGGGGAGTGCCGTGGTCCAGGGCAGGGAATGGTTTGATGTACCCCCTCCGCTCACCACCCCTCTAGAAGGCACCAGCTCTAGGGGCCTTGGCCCCCAAGAGGAATGCCCCGGGACCTCAGGGACCAGCAGGCCTCCCTTGCGCACCGACCCCAGCAGCCCCCAGACAACCTCCGTACTGGGAGGGGCCGAGGCCAGCACACTGGGTGCCCCCATCCAGGGGATGCAAGGGGACCCTAGCAACATGGAGGGACCGGCCTCGGCGGGCTCCAAGACCGACATAGAGGGTAAGTGAGTGGGTGGGATGGGAAACGGATCGGAGGGGATGGTCCAAGGGAGGGAGGGAGGGGGGCACACCAGCCATGGGGCCTCCCCCAGTAACCCCGGGCACCCATGGCTTCAGAAAGGGGGCCCTGGGGCCACCAGGGGAGACTTAACACCCAACCCCCACCCACCCCATCCTATATCTTCGCATGTAACGCCACGCCACGGCACCCGGGACAGGCAGGTGAGGGGGATGGCAGTGAGCAGCCCCAGGAGCAGCCAGAGGTCCCAGGTGAGGCAACTCGGCAAGTGGGGGAAGGGGAGGCTGGGGTGGCCAGGTGGGGGACCCAGTCCAAGGGGTTTCAGGGAAGGGGGGGTCAGGCGCATGGGGACACGGGGGAGGGCACTGGCTGGACAACAGAAGGGGGGGCCTCATGACCCACCAGCCATGGGATGGGATGGGGGCAGCCATCTGGGGCACCTAACCAACCCCTACTGTGCACCCCAACAGGGTGACCCACTGAGTCCCAGCAACGTGGCCCCATGCCCCCAGCCCAGTGGATGAGGGAGCACCGAGCATGGGTATGATGCTGGAGGGAGAATCAGGTGGAGGACATTGTCCGCAGCACCACCGAGCAGGACGCGCATATGATAGCGGCCATCGACCACATGGAGGCGGCCACCCAAAGGGCCGTGCAGCAAGTGGAGACAAGGGACCGGAGGCTGCTGGTGGAGGTGTGTCTTGAATGGAGGGGGGAGCATCGGAAGCACAGCAAGCAGCTGGAGACGTTCAGGCAGCTGAAACAGGCCATTGACCGGATGGTGAGGGAACACTCTGCCAAGATGGACTGGTCACATGACATTGGGACCTTGCTTCTCCTGCACACGGGGACCATGAGTGCCTATGTGATGGCAACCACCCCAATGGGCAACCTGCCTACCCCGGCCCTGATGCCGGACCTCTCGGCGCCACCACCACCTCCGCCACCTCCCCAGCCACCGGTACACCCGCTGGGTCCGTGCATCTGCCTACCAGTTCCTGTAGGCCTCCAGAGGGAGAAGCCACCCAGGGGAGCCCTCTGTCCCTGGGTCCGCCCGCCCTCCCAACAACGCCTGCCCCTCAGGACACCAAGGCCTCCCAGGATACCGTTGGGGACATGGACAGTGGGGGGAGAGGAGCTTCCCAAGCTCCACAGTGCCCACATGGCGGCCAAGAGGAAGTCCCCAGAAACTTGCAGGTTGTGGGGGAAGGGGGATGGGGGGAAAGGGGCGAGAAGCCTGAGGGGGGGGGGACACGGCACTGGGTGGTGAGGGGTGGTGGGGGCACCTGTAGGTGGTGGTCACAATAAATATACGGGCACCACAGTCACTTTTATGGTTCTGTTCATGGGCCCGGGGCTGGGGGAGGGTGGACATTGAAGGGCACACCCAGGGTGCTGGTGGGGGCCCCAGGGTGGTGGAGACAGGGGGGTGCGCCTCACGCCTCAGTCTCCCAGCTGATCCACCTGGTCAAGCCAGCATGGATGTGCTTTGCATATCGGTACTCCTGCGGATTCTCTGCATTCACATAGAGAGGCACAGGGCTGGGAGGGTGCCAGGGCATGAGGTATTCGAGGGCAGCCCCATAGGTCTCGCACACATTGTGCAGCACACAGCAGGCTCTGATCACCAGGGCTGAGGTCTCCACCATGTAGTCCAGCCAGCCCGCAAGGCACTTCCAGAATTGCTTGAGGGCCCCGAAGGCCCTCTCGACCACAGTCCTGCTTGCACACAGGTGGGTATTGTAGAGCACCTCCATCGGGTTCCTGGTGACCAGTTATGCCTTCATCAGCCACCGGGTGAGTAGATAGGTCAGGTCTGAGGATGCAGGGGGGCATCAGCACCCCCTTGATCTGGGTCATCCCCATGTCCGTGACGTCCCCGCGGTACATCCGGGCATAGAAGGGAGACATGGTTATGATCCGGGCATCATGGCTGCACCTGGAGTGGCCCGTGTAAAAGTCTATGAACCACCCCCGGTGGTCCATGACCGCCTGCAGCTGCAGGGAGTGGTACCCGTGTTGGTTGACATATTCCGTGGCCTCCCCATCGGATGGGTGGAGGATCTCGATGTGGGTGCCGTCCATGGTGCCCATGCAGTTGGGGAATACTCCAGCCACAAAACTGGCCATCATGGTCTCCTGGTCCACCAGTGTGAGGGTTGTTGGATGGGTTAGGAAAAAGGGGACCCACAGACCTGACACCTTACACACGCCTTGTATCTCCGGGACTCCAATGGGGCAGGGGTGCTCACAGTTCCGTGTGAAAAGAAGTTCCCTCAGGGTTTTGGGTGGCCCACATAGCTTCGTGAGAAGCGAGGCCGTATCATCATTGGGAAAGGGATCAGCGGAGAATGTGAGTGTGCCCCCACCCCCAGACTCCACTGGGGGACAAGGTCCCTGCCCACACGATTGCACACCCACGCACTCCACCTGCCCGCAGACAGTGCTTTGGGTAGTAGCCTCGTGCCACACAGTGCAGGATGGGGGGAAAGAAGCCCGGGGAAGGGGAGCAGGAAAGGGAGAAACTACCACCGCGCATGGGAGGACACTGAGGGTTCCCTCAGGGAATAGTATTCAGTGCCACCAACAATAACGTCTAGACAAACACAATAGACATGCACTCACCACGCTCACTCTCGCACTCCTCTGGCATTCACCGCGACCACAGGCACTCAGAAGCAATGTAGCTCAGGTTAACACTTCGCACCACGCTCGGGGGCCAGCTTCATAGTCAGAACTGATCGCCGGCCCCGAGCTCCTACACATCCGGCCTAAAGTACCCCTAGCTCCACCCCTGTTTTGCCTGCAGGCTTGCAGAGCGGCGTCGCCCTAACCCTGGCCCCGCCCCTTCCCTCTCTGGAGCTGCGGGGTTTCCCTTGGCCTGGGGCTTCCCTACTTCCGGGTCCTGCGGTGCATCTTCTGTGGGGTTCCTTTGCTGGCTGGGGGTGGCACGTGGAGGCGCATCAGGGGCTCCCAACCTCGGTAGGTTGTCCCCGGGGTCGGCGGGCATTCCCTTCTCAGGTTCTCCCTCTCCTCTCTGTTCTCGATCCCTCCCCCCTGCCCTCTGTGTCTGAGTCCTTCCTAGCCTATTCCTAACAATAACCCCCCCCCCCAGGGCCGCCGACCCCGAGGAAAGGCCCGGAAGGGCCCCAGTTTAGAGGTATGGCGGAGGTGGAACGGGCAGTTGAGCCGAGGAGCATGGATGGCGGTCGAGGGTTCCCAGGAGCGATCTGCCAGGCTATACCCTTTCCAGTCCACCAAATAGTAAAGAGTCCCCCACACTCGTTTAGAGTCAAGGAGCGCCCGTACTTTGTATTCGGGTTCACCGGAAACATCGCATATAGGTCCAGAGGGGGAGGCAGATAAGAAGAAGGGAGGTTGGTACGGCTTGTGTAGGGACGTGTGGAATACAGGGTGGATATGAAGAGAAGGGGGTAAGGTGAGCCGATATACGACACAATTAATTTGTTGTTCTATCGGGAAGGGTCCCATGAAATGATTATCCAGCTTCGAGGAGGGTCGAAGGGAAGGGTAGTGGCGGCGATCTACCCATACTAAGTCCCCTACCTGGTACTCCAGGGCTGGCTGTCGGTGTCTATCAGCTTGGTGCTTATATTGTTGGCATGCTGTTTGTAACATTCGCCGAGCATGTTCGTGGCAACGGTGCAGGGTGCGTTTCATTGAGCCAGCCGCGGGAACTTTCACTGGAGGTTCGTTGAACAGTACGAGTCTAGGATGGAAGCCATATAAAACGTAGAAAGGTGAGGTGCCTAAGGAAGCATGAGGGGCATTGTTAAAGGCGAATTCCACAAGGGGGATGTATGTCACCCAATCGTCCTGGAGATAGTCCACATAACAACGGAGATATTGCTCAAGGGTCTGATTGGCTCTCTCGACTTGTCTGTTCGCCTGTGGCCTGTAGGCCGTTGTAGGGGCGATTTGTGTACCCACCATGGAAAACAAGGCCCACCAAAACTGTGCAGTGAATTGTGGTCCTCGATCTGACACGATTGTCTGAGGCAATCCATGATGCTTAACGACAATTGTAAAAACAATTGTGCTGTGTGGAGTGCCGTGGGGAGCTTTTTACAGGGGATGAAATGCCCCATCTTCGTAAACTGATCTACCACCATAAGGATGGCTGTATACCCCGGGGACGGAGGCAGTTCTACAATAAAATCCACGTTGACTCGCTGCCACGGGCCCTGTGGCAAGGGGGCCAGTTGTAAAAGGCCCATGGGTTTATGTCGCGGGACCTTTGACCGACAAAACGTGGGGCAGCCGCGGGCATAACGTTGTACGTCTTGTCTCATGGTGGGCCACCAGAAGTGCCGTGATAGCAATTGAAACATCCGGTGTTGTCCTGGGTGCCCAGCTAGCGGGGCATCGTGGTGGGCCCAGAGGATCCTTGCCTGTGCAAGGCGTGGCACAGCTATGGCCTTGCTAGGGCGAGACATTCTTGTAGACGAGGTTCGGGTGGCTATTCACAGTTCTGGGTCCCTTGCGGCCCATGCTTCCATCTGCTGGGTAGTAAGCCCCCCTGCTAAGAATACCTGGGGTTTCATGATGGTTTCTCCCTTCGAGGCAAGGCTATAGGTGGATTCGTCATACCGGGAGAGGGCGTCTGCAACGGTATTGAGTTTTCCGGGGCGATAGAGAATCTGAAAGTTGAAATGCGCAAAAAAGAGAGCCTACCTTGCATGATGGGCATTCTGAATTCTGGCTGTCTGTAAAAAGGTTAAATTTTTATGGTCTGTGACCACTTGAACCAGATGCCGAGCCCCTTCGAGGTAATGTTGCCATACTTCAAAAGCAGAGCGGATTTCTAGCAATTCGCGATCTAAAATTGTATAGTTTCGCTCCGCAGGGGTGAGCTGTCGAGAGTAGAAGGCACATGGCTGTGGTGTGTGCCCCGCTTTCTTGGTTTGGGACAGTACAGCCCCCAATGCTACGCTTGGGGCATCTGTCTCTACCAAAAAGGGAAGGGAAAAGTCGGGGTACTGCAAGATGGGGGCCGAGGTAAAGGCTGTCTTGAGGTGCTCGAATGCTTGCTGCTGCTCTGGCCCCCACACATAGGGTTCCTCCTTTTTGAGGAGCCGTGTTAAGGGTGCCGTCACATCCGCATACTGGGAAATATATTGCCTATAATAGTTGGCACTACCCAGGAAACGTTGAAGGGGCTTTACTGCTTGGGGTGCGGGCCAGGCATGGATGGCCTTTACCTTAGCAGGGTCCATGACGATTCCTTCAGCGGAAATGATGAACCCGAGAAAGGGAACCTCGGTCCGATGAAAGGCGCACTTCTCTATCTTGCAGTACAATCGATGTTGACGCAAACGCTGCAATACTATCTTCACATGCTGGATGTGCTGCTGTCGGTCCCATGAGAATATGAGGATATCGTCGAGGTACGCGATGATGAAGTGATCTAGAACGTCCCAAAAGATATCGTTGATTAAATGCTGGAAGGCAGCAGGGGCGTTGGCCAGCCCATAGGGCATGACTAAATACTCAAAGTGCCCATACCGGGTACGAAAGGCAGTTTTCCACTCATCGCCTTCTTTTATCCGCAGGAGGTTATATGCCCCCCGTAGGTCCAATTTTGTAAATATGGTAGCTCCCTGAAGCCTGTTGAGGAGCTCTGTGATTAAAGGTAGTGGGTACCTGTTCTTTATGGTGATGGTGTTAAGGCCTCTATAATCAATGCAAGGGCGCAGCCCTCTGTCCTTTTTAGGAACAAAAAAGAGGGGTGCTCCCCCAGGTGATGTGGAAGGACGAATAAAGCCGTTTTCCAAATTCTCGTCAATGCATTCTTTTAAGGTTTTTAGTTCGGGTTCCGACAGAGCGTAGATTCGGCCATAGGGGGGCGTGGTATCAGGGAGTAAGTCAACAGTACAGTCATACGAGCGGTGCGGGGGAAGTTCCGAGGCCTTTTGTTTCTGAAACACATCCTCAAATTCCAGGTAATCTGGCGGGAGCATTGCCCTGGTGGTGGAAGCCATCACCACCCTCTGTGGGGTTCCTCCCTGCTTCGGGGCCTCCTGTTGGCAAGAAGCCAGACAGAGCGGAGAGGAAAAGGTTATTCTTTTGCCTGCCCAATCAATAGAAGGATTGTGTCTGTGCATCCATGGACTCCCCAAGACAACCGGGAAGGCAGAGGTACTCACCACATCCAGGGTGAGTTGTTCTCGATGATTTCCAATCCAACCTGTGAGAGCCGCAGTACAACAAGTGATTGGTCTGGACACCAAAGGGGAGCCATCGATGGCAAAGACTGCTTCAGGTTTTGGTTTTTGCAACAGGGGGATCCCGTATCGTTGTACTGCCCTCTCATCGATAAAGTTCCCAGATGCCCCAGAGTCCACGAGTGCCGGCAGGACCATCGCCCTTTTATCCTGAACTTGTAACATAAGAGGCACTCGCACTTGCTCCCCAGGGAGCCAGATGGTTGCTACATGATGCGTGGTTGGAGTAGGGGTGCCGTGGTTACCTACCGGGGCATCACCTGTCCACCCCGGCCCTGCTTGTTTCCCGAGCTCTGTCGATGGGGAGGCAACTGGGGGCAACTGCTAGAAAAGTGTCCCGCAAGAACACAGTAATAACAAAGTTTACTCACTTGTCGCCGCTCCTTCTCTTGGGGATCGAGGGGTCCCCTCGAAGCCCCGATTTGCATGGGTTCTGGGTCTCGGGTTTTGCCACCCCGGCTCCTGAAGTCAGGACGCGGGGTACCCACGCCCGACCCGAATCTTGTTTTCGTTCGCGCCGTCTTTCTGCCAGCCTCTCTTTGATCTGGCAAGTTAAGTTAACTAATTTGCCCCACTTCTCGGGAGTCCCGGTTAAGGCTAGCTGGTCTTTAATTTCCTCGTTGAGGCCTTTCCGGAAAAGCACATTCAACACGTCATCGGCCCACCCCAGTTCCACTGCCAGTTGTTGGAACCGCGTTATATACTCCAAAAGGGGCCCCTGCCCCTGTCGCAGCGTCATAATGGCCGCTTCTGCATCTTTTCTACGGTGGGGATAGTCAAAGAGAAATTGGAGCTCTTGTAAGAACCCCTGGATGTCCGTCAGAAGGGGGCTATCTTTCAGCAGTAAGGGCGTGGCCCAATCCAGGGCCAAACCCTCCAGATGCCCAATGATGAAGGCGACCTTGGCTGCATCAGATGCATACGTAAGTGGTTGCATCTGAAACGCCAGTTTGCATAAGGCCAGAAACCCCTGAAATTTCTTACGATCCCTCCCAAACTTTTGTATGGTGGGATGGCGGGGTTCTCTACCTTGTGGCCCCCCTGCTGCGCCGGCAGCACCAATGCCCCCCAAAGGGGGAGCCACCTCTACCGCAGACGCTGCTGCCTCCTCCCTTTCTGATCGCCCCGCACCCCCCTTGGTGACTTGTTCTTTCAAATCTTTGAGGTCCATGGCCAGGGCCTGAATTGCTCTTGCCATCTCCTCCATCTGCTGTGCCAGGTCCATGGTCAGGGCCGGCGATACTGTGAGGGTTTTTGGACAGGTTAGGAAAAAGGGAACCCACAGACCCGACACCTTACACACACCTTGTATCTCCGGGACTCCAAAAGGGCGGGGGCGCTCACAGTTCCGTGTGAAAAGAAGTTCCCTCAGGGTATTGGGTGGCCCACTTAGCTTTGTGAGAAGTGAGGCCGTATCATCATTGGGAAAGGGATCAGCAGAGAATGTGAGTGTGCCCTCCCGCACTCCACTGAGGGACAAGGTCCCTGCCCACACGATCGCACACCCACGCACTCCACCTGCCCACAGACAGTGCTTTGGGTAGTAGCCTCGTGCCACACAGTGCAGGATGGGGGGAAAGAAGCCCAGGGAAGGGGAGCAGGAAGGGGAGAAACTACCACCGCGTACGGGAGGACGCTGAGGGTTCCCTCGGGGAATAGTATTACTATTCAGTGCCACCAACAATAACGTCTAGACAAACACAATAGACACGCACTCACCACGCTCACTCTCGCACTCCTCTGGCATTCACCGCGACCACAGGCACTCAGAAGCAATGTAGCTCAGGTTAACACTTCACACCACGCTCGGGGGCCAGCTTCACAGTCAGAACTGATCGCCGGCCCCGAGCTCCTACACATCCGGCCTAAAGTACCCCTAGCTTCACCCCTGTTTCTCCTGCAGGCATGCAGAGCGGCGTCGCCCTAACCCTGGCCCCGCCCCTTCCCTCTCTGGAGCTGCGGGGTTTCCCTTGGCCTGGGGCTTCCCTACTTCTGAGTCCTACGGTGCGTCTTCTGCGGGGTTCCCTTGCTGGCTGGGGGTGGCGCATGGAGGCGCGTCAGGGGCTCCCAACCTCGGTAGGTTGTCCCCGGGGTCGGCGGACATTCCCTTCTCAGGTTCTCCCTATCCTCTCTGTTCTCGGTGCCTCCCCCCTGCCCTCCGTGTCTGAGTCCTTCCTAGCCTATTCCTAACAACCAGCTGGATTGCTCAGCCCAGGAGCATGCCCTCCACCGCCTCGCAGACATCCCGCAGGATCCCGCCGACAGTGCTCACCCCAACACTGAAGTTCTACGAGATGGACCAGCAGGAGTTGGGCATTGTAGGACCCAGACCCCAATGGCCACCTGCTGGACCATGAGAATGGGGGCCCGCATGGGGGTGTTCTGCTGCACCAGCTGGGGCATTAACAGCTCCACG
Source organism: Sphenodon punctatus (assembly GCA_003113815.1). NCBI lineage: Eukaryota > Metazoa > Chordata > Lepidosauria > Sphenodontia > Sphenodontidae > Sphenodon > Sphenodon punctatus. The sequence goes on along the minus strand of QEPC01003143.1, from coordinate 3,334,041 downwards.
AGTCACAGGAAGATGTGCCTGTCCATTCAAAAGTGCGCTCTCCAGGTGGCCTCATCCCACTGTGCCAGTGCCCTGGACCACCACCCCTGTGCCCACTCCGTGACCCATACCCACCTGTCAATGGGAATAGTGAGCAGGGCTGTGTGCCCCATGGTTTCCCTCTGCCACTGGAGCCGGCTGGCTGCCTCGCGGAGCACAGCAGCCCACTCCTGGATGTCGAGGAGGTCCTTTTGGGCTGCCCGGGATTCCCGCAGGGCCCTGAGCCAGGCCAGGGAGTGCCTGTGCCCGTGGTGGGCTCTCTGGGCTCTAACAGCACTATTGGCCATGCACACCCGCAGCCGGGCTCCCAGGTGCACCTCTGCGGTCTGGATGCGCAAGAGGTCCATATGTGAGGGGTACCACTCTGCACAGGCAGCTAGGTGCATCCCGCAAATGCCCAACCATCCCAGCTCCATGGTAAACTGTGCCCCAGGTGTGTTGGAGCTGCAGCCGTTATAGGCTGTGCCTTGTGTCGCCCCACCCTCAGGTTGCAACCTGCTGACCGGGGGGGCAGGTCACCCTGGCCCCCACCCCAGATGGCTGGCCCATCTCCTGCAGGGTGATCAGGGAGGCAGCGGGCGCCTCATTGTGCCTGGTCATGCAGGCAGCAGCTGCATTCTGTTAACACGAGACCCCCTGCCACATGAGATTATTGGGGGGTCATTTCCCCAATATCTGCTCTATCTTTAAATTTAGGGGAATTAGCCAAATGTAGTCAAAATAGGGGGTCCCCTCGTGTTCAAGGGATCAAGCTGAGGACAGTACACACTACAGGCAGTTTATGTTCCCTCCCCAAATAGAAAGAGAGAGAGAGAGACAGGTGTCCAATAACAAAAAGTTTATTGGGTTATGCAGTAAAATAAAAGGTACACATGCATGCAGGCTAATACTAAAACACAGCCCAGGTCTGGCTGATAGAATACATGAAAGGAAAAATGCAAACGAATGCAAGGGAAAGGAAAGTAAGCTTGTGTTGATAGAAACCCCCTCATAGCTACTGGGGACAGAGCTACCCAATATCTACCATTCCTTAACTTAAGGGGGGAAGTAACTTAATGGCCTTAAGCCGGGGTTCCCCGGAGTACAGGGGTACAAACAAAGGCTACAAAGAGAAAACAGACTGCGGCTGGGAAAGTATAGGAACCCTCTCTCCCTCGTAGCTACTGGGGACAGAGCTACCCAATATCTACCATTCCTTAACTTCAGGGGGGAATTAGCTCAATGGCCTTGAGCTGGGGTTCCCCAAATGTCCAGGGGTACAAACAAAGGCTACAAAGAGAAAACAAACTGCAGCTGGGAAAGTATAGGAACCTGAAGAACGGGTGTGTGTGTGTTAGGCTCTACAGAGGGGAAGAAAAAGCAAGAGACTGGACCTATAGTTTACCTTTCCTAGCTGATTGAGCAGGATCAGCAGCCCAGGATCTAGCGATGTTGGGGTCCAAAAAAGGTGGGGGGGAGCCGAAGTTTGGGAGACCCATTAGCTCAGACACATGCAGGGAGACCTGCATGTACCTGGGGTCCAAGGTTTCTCAGAGGTTGATGGGAAAACCAGGGGCAGTTATAGGGTACTGAACAAAGGATTTGGGGAGGCTACGATGGGTCGTTTGGGGTACACAATGAGCTAACGAGGGGAGAAATCCAACTTCCACTTCCATCACAAAAAGGGCCATAGAAGATGCATAAGATATCTTTGACACAGGGGGAAAGAGTAAACAACAGTGGCTGGAGGGTAGTTAAGGACGGGAGGAGAAGACTAACAATCAGCTTCCTGGGACACAAAGAGAACACCTGGATTTCTTTATTCCTGAGGTGGGGGGGGGGAGGTTGCTGCTTCAAGTTCCAGTCATCGGTGCTCTGCTGAATAGGAAGAATGCCTCTCAATGGACCCATACTTTACTCTAGGCATTTTCCTTTTTCCTCTCTTCCCCCAGATTCAGGCTGGTATTTCACATGAGTGACCTACTTTCTGCTGGGTTCCATGGTGGCTGGGCCCAATCCTTACTCTGTCTTACAAGCCCCCCTCTTGCACATAATGGGGGTATATGCTCTCAAGTCTTTTTCCCCATGTTTGCCGGCCCTTGACCACATCTGGGAGCTGTCCTTTCAAGCCCTCCAGGTCCAAGTTTGTTGGTCCTTGGTCATACAGCAGGGGGGGGGGTTGTACCCATTTTAGGGAAAACTGAGGCCAACATCAACAATTCCTGCTGTCATCACCTCCCACCTCTCTGTCTTGGCTGCCTGATGTCCTCGCCACCCTGATTAGTCTGTAGGCTGTCCTGTATGTGTGCTTGGTTCCAACAGCTGGGCTGGGTCCCCACACCATGCCTCGTTCTTTTGTCATGCCATGTTGTGGCCTGTGGCCTTATCAATTGGCCTTGGAGCTCCCCTGCTTCACCTCCTGTTCCTCCAGGGCTTGTGCCCCCCCTTTCCTTGCAGTTATTATCCACCGCTTGCTGGACCATGGCTGGCAGCGCTTCCCCAGGGCTCATGGGCCCCACCACCCCTGGCATCCCAATAGCTGGACATTCCATGAGACCATGGCCCTATGTGACCTGTGGCATTCCCTGGCCATGCAATAGCTTCTGATCTGCCCAGAAAGCCTCACAGGTGCCTATGTGAGTCTGAGCTCTGACTTGCGCTACTTTGGCTATGAGGTGAGTGCCCGCAATTGCCGGTTGCATGTGGAGATTCTGGGCCTCCATCCCTTTCCCGAAGGGCCCATCCCAGAGATGAGGTGCTCGCATGTAGGGTGGTCGGTGGCAGAGACCGTGTCTGCCCTCTCTGTGTGCAGCCTGGCCGCCTACACCACCTGTCTGGCAGAGGGGGGTCCTGCCCTGGATGCATCCTTCTTTGGCTGTGTTCACAGGGTTCATAGGTACCAGCGGTCATGTGGGGTGGTCTATCACTGGCTTTTGGAGCTCGGTCACCTTCTGTGACCCCCAGCTGCTGACTATGGCCTGTCGGAGACCACCGGGGCGGAGCTGGCCACGCTGGCTGGTGTGTGATCCTGATCCGATGTGCAGGTGGAGGTCACCATGCAAGATCCCTTCGAGGCTTACTACCTGGTTGCCCACCACATGTCTGCGCTGGGATACCACCGGGGCATGCTTCAGTGGTCCCACTTCAAGCACCTGGTGGTCCACCCGGCCCCGGGCCCCTTTGTGGCCCCCTGCAGCTGACTGTGAGGCCCCCTGTGCCTTCTGGGCCCTGGATGCTGGCCCCACTTTGGGTTCCCGCCTCCGCCCCAACTCCGTGAGTCGCTGCCTGCTCCCTCACGATGTCCCTGGCTCGCTGCTGTGCTGGCTGGTTCCTGGGGTTCCACTGCCCCTGCCTGTGGCTCTGGGCCCCCTACATGGACCCCCCCTGTTTGCATCTGCAATCGGTGTCCCCCTCTATGGCTGCCTTCTCCTGTGGCTGTGTCCTAATCTCTGAGCCAGCTCCCAGCACCCCGGGTACTGCTGTCCTTCATAGTCTGGCCTCGATCTCTCCCATGCCTGTGCCCCCCCTCCCTTGGGTGACTCTGTGACCATGGGGTTCTCGGGACCCCAGACTGCAACTCCTGGTGATCTCCGGGGGGTGGGTGTTGGACCGGCTTCTCTGGTCTTTGGCTCCGGCTCACTTCCATCCCATCCATCACAACCTCACTGGTGTGTGTGAGGGGGTCCCTGACAGTCTCCTGGACCATTCCCGGGCCGCTCCCTGTTCTGTGTGGCCTCCCCCTGTGCCTGCGCTCTGCCCCTGAGGGGTCCCCCAATTCCGGGACTGCCTGTGTAGCTGTGGGGGTTCCTGTGCGGACTGTGCTGTTGTGGGGGTTCTGCATGCCGTTCCCCGTGTCCTGCCCTGCCCCTGGGCCAGTTCCCCCCGATCCCTGTCCCTGCCCCCCATTTCCCATTGTGCCATTTGTGTGTTGTCCATCCCGCTGTGTTCCAGCTTCCCTTCCTTTCCCGTGTGGGTGTGTATGCGCCTCAGCATGTGATTGTGTTGTGTGTTCCACTGTGACCTCATTGTCACTGTGCCTGCTGTTTGTGCTGCCTCTGCAGCTCTTCTCCCTCCTCCCCCTCCCTTCCTGTTTCCCTTCTGTGGGCATTTCCTTTTGGCCCTTTTGGCTTCGTTTGGCCTCAGTCGGCTATGTCTGCTTCCCGCCCCTCCCCAGTGTCTTCTGGGTGTTTTGACCATGGCCGGGAATCGGCATCACATCTGTTGTGCTGCCCCGGGCTGTGGTCTGTCTGTCCAATTCCCTGCCGTGGTCCCAGTCCCGTCATGTCTGTTCAGGGCCTTCCTGGACCATGGGGGGTGGTTGGACGGCTTGCCACCGCTGGGAATCCACTGTGGTGACTCGGGAGCCCGTAACGTCTGAAATTACCCTATGTACAGTGCCAAGTTCATTGCAGGTGCTATATAAATAAATATATAAATAATAACATATTTAAAACCACAAACCCCAACCTCTCCAACCTCCACCTGCCAAATTTTGGCTGAATAAGAGTTTTATACTGCCTCCGGAAAATACACAGGGATTGGCTTTGGTGAACCTCCAGGGAAGGAAGTTTCATAACTGTGGAGCAGTCAGTCATTGTGAATGCCTTTCTGTATGAACTTGACTCGAAGTTGGTACACGGAAGAGGGCCCTTCCAGCTGAACTTGGGGGCTGTGATGGGACATACTTATATCTTTACTTCTAAAGCATATGGTGGCTAAAAGAAGTGAAACTTTCTGAAAGTCAAGCAACCATTGCCAACAGCACAGCTATGGTCATCCACCATCTGCTCTAGCACTTGGAGCATTTCTGGATCTAGCAGGGGGCAGTTCATCACCTAACTGCTGTGCCCGCTTTCCTTTTTCGCCAGCTGTGGAATTTTGCTTAGTCCGTTGTTTTCTAGCATCCTGCCGTGCCCCCCAAAATAAATTCCATAAACTGCCAGCACATCCGTTCCCTACTGACTCCTTTCTTCCTGGCTTGCAAGTGTTCTCCAACTTTTAATTGCTTTTCCTGGTGCTTGATTAACATTCTGTTTATTTTGGCCTCTTTGCTGCCACGGCATAAGAGCAAAGCGACTCCCAGCAGAGACGAACATTAGAAGGCAGGTTAGTGTAAACAGCTTCATCTGGCTCTTGCATTTTAACAGATATCGTGCCATTTTGCCCTTGTTATTTAGCTACCTATGAACCGGGCAATAGGCTTGTAAAAATGCAGCATCTCTGCCAAGACTTAATTATAGTTGGGAATGGCATGGTATAATGAACACTGGCCTCCCAAGCTTTATTAGAGCCCTGTGTATGGCTACTGCGGTCATATTGTGTACAGGGGCGTACAGGACCCAGGCTCTGGTCCCAATAACAGGCCCCTATGGTAGCGTTGAAATGAGAATCAAAATGATTCTTGCAAGAATCTAGAAATGGCAGTGATATCTCAAGATCTCGCTAACAGTTCAAGATCTCGCAAGATTCTCAATTTGTATTTAATTTTTTAAAAAGCTCTGTGTACATGCAAATGGCCCTTTTCCAAGATGGCGTGGGCCACATCTGCACCATTTTGGAAAAGGAAAGCTGGTCTGCACAAGCACAGAACTGGCTGCTGTTTTCTAAAATGGTGCAGGTGCGGACCGTGCCATCTTGGAAAAGGGCCGTTCATGTGCACAATGGCTACAAGAGCCATTTTGCACATGTGCAGAGCATTTTTTAAAAAAAATAAAAATCAAGAATCTTGTGGGAACGATGTTGAGGCCGGCTGATTCTCGGCTCAGTCTCAGTCTCAAAAATCTCATTGAGAGCCCAGTTCTTGATAGAATTTTCGAGATATGCGAGACCAAGTTTTAGCCCTACCCTATGGGCAAAGGGTTGGGGTTTCTGGGGTGGAGGATAAGGCTTACCTTGGTGGAATGAGAGCTCTCTTTCAAATTTCCACCATTCTAGAGGGGCCTCAGCCAGGTGTCTCACAGCAAGCTACCGCTATGTGGGCAGCCCTTCAAGCGAAAGGGCGGTGACTTTCCTGCCTCATCCTTTTCAAAGTATTGTGACATCATGACACTGGGAAAGGGGGAGGGGCTACATCAGAAAGGGGTGGGAGAGCCTCTTAGCCTTGCCCCTTTCCAATGTGGCCACACACACCTCCCATTGATCACCACAAAAGGGGCGTAGCCCTCTTGAGAAGGGACAGAGCGAACAGCCTCTCCTCTCATTTCTGCCATAGCCCCACCCCCAAAGTAAATTCTGCCGGGAGTTTGCTAGGACAGAGGCTGCAAAAAATTGCTTGAAACGCTGCAAGGAGAGAAGCCATTTTATGTTCTCTTCAGGCAGGAGACAATGGCTAAGATTTGGGCGAGTAGGGCTCTGGGGGAGTATGTCTTATTTGCTAATATTTCCCAATGGCCTATGGGATATTTAGCCAATTTGAAGATTTCAAATAGGAGGAGGCTATTTGCTGGCAAGGCTTAACTCCTTTCCCTCAGAATTGGTTGAGGGACGGTATAGAGGGGCCCCTATGGCAGAGCGAGTATGCCAGTGCGATTTAAAAGAAATTGATACTATTGATCACATTTTGTTGGCGTCTCTATTGTTTAAGGAGCTACGCTTAAAGTATATTGCCCCACTTATAAACACTTGTTCTGGTACACAAGCAAAATATGATGTGACCCTCTTGTTGGGTGATCACTCCCCTGAGATTACAATCAGAGTTGCCGAATTCTTGTGGCATGCTTACTGTATAAGGCTAAAATGTACAACCCCTGCAAAGCGATTTATCTTTATCAGATTGCTCCTGATATGTGGACAAGATTGAACTTTTCTTCCTGTTAACAAATTTATTTTAGATGTTGGTTAAAAGGGAGGTGGGAGATTTTTGGTTTTGTTTTCTTTTAAATTGTTTGTATCATAATTTAATTTGGTTGGTCTATATATATACCTTTTTTATCTGTTTTTCTGTTGTCTTTGCAATGGCCCTATGGCTAGGCAAATAAACGTATTATTATTATGTTCTCTGCTGGAAGGACTGTGAAGGCTACAGCAATTCTGTCTCCAAGACCCCATCCATGCTTTCTGCTGTTTCCCAGTCATCCCACACTAACTGATTAAAACCCAAACACAACACGAGTTTTGACACCAAAGACAACACAAACACACCACGAGGTTAACAGCAAACACAACACGAAGTTTTGAATTCCCTTTGGACTCTCTCCTTCCCAAAGGGACTTCAAAACTTCAAAAGGTTCCTAAATTATTCCCTCCAAGATGAGTGCAAATGTAACCTACAAAGAAGAGTAATCAAGTTCTCTAATATAATGTAAGGTGACACATGAGGCCAAATTCATCAGAGGGATTAACATACATTTATTTGATTCTCAAAGCCTTTTCATCATCCATCTAAAGCCGATAAGTAAATAGCTGCGCTGATAATTGCCACATATCTATATTCATAGAAAATGGGCACCTGTGGAGATAAATGAGTTTCATCAAGTGCCACTTAACTGCTAATCTTCCTGGTCAAGTGAAAATCCAATCTGTGCCTAGTTCTGAGTTGCAGTTTCTGGTAGAATTTATTTTATTTTATTTATTTTATAAATGTGTACCCCGCCCCTCCTGCAAACACCCCCGGGGCGGCTTCCAACAATAAAAACAATACAATAAAATACAATTTGAAATCAACAATAACAATATAAATTACTAAAACAGGGCTCTGGGCCTTCATAATACATAAATAGATAATAAATAATAAATCAGGTGGGGGAGCTAAAAAATCCCCCCTTACCCCAGCCTCCTGCCCTCCACAAAGGCCTGGGTGAACAGCCAGGTTTTACAACTACACTGAAATGTCAACAGGCTGAAGGCCAGGCAAGCTTCCTCCGGAAGGGAATTCCAAAGGCACGGCACGGCCACCGAGAATGCCCTCTCCATTTTGGCCCCCCGCTTAACACGGGGAACCTCCAAGAAGGCACCCCCGGCGGACAGAAGGAGCCATTCTGGGGTGCGGAGGGTGAGGCGGTCCCTGAGGTATGAGGGGCCCAGACCATGAAGGGCTTTGTAGATCAACACCAAAACCTTGAACCTGGCTCGGCACACTATCGGCAACCAGTGCAGAGCTCGGCGCACAGGTGTAATATGCTCCCAACGGCCCGTCCCCGTAAGGAGACGAGCCGCCACATTCTGCACTAGCTGCAGCCTCCGAATCAGAAACAAGGGAAGCCCCACGTAGAGCACGTTACAGTAGTCCAGCCTCGAGGTGATGAAAGCATGGATGAGGGAGGCCAGGTCTGGGCCAGAGACGAACGAACACAGCCTACGCACCAGATACAACTGGCAGAAGGCAGCCTTAGCGACTGCCTCCACCTGCCACTCCAGGCGAAGGTCTGCATCCAGTATCACCCCCAGACTCCGGACCTGCTGAGCTATAGGAGGGCGAACCCCCTCCTATAGTGCCATCTTGGGTTGACAAATGGTCCATTCAGCCCAGCATCTTCTCTCCGATAGTGGTGAACTTTGATTGCATCAAAGAAGTGCACAAAAGGTTGTAAAGGAATGATCCATCTCCTGTTATTCACTCCCAGCCCCCAATAGTTAAAGGTCTCATCCACTGACCCACTTGACTCCAAGCCACTGATGGACCATGAGTGGCATGAAATGAGTAAACGAAGTCGTTATTTACCCTCTCATATAGTACTAGAACTAGAGGACACTCCATGAAACTAACTGGCAGCAGATTTAAAACAAATAATAGAAATCTCCCCCCAGCCCCCAATGCACAATTAATTTGTGGGATTTGTTACCAGAGGATGTGGTCAAGGCAAGTAATATAGTTGGGTTTAAACAAGGATTGGATAGTAGGGGTGGGAAACCGGTAGAATCCGGTATCCGATAATGCCGGTATTGGGCGTACCGGCATTATCGGATTCGGCCCGGTAATCCGGACCCGGTACCGGATTCCGGGGTACCGGATTTTTTTGCATTGCAGCCATTTAAAAATGGCTGCAATGTAAAAAAAT
>QEPC01003143.1:3311232-3324083 GCA_003113815.1 Sphenodon punctatus | reverse complement strand
GGGAGGGGGAGGGATATTTCATTGGTTTCAATGGGGACACAGCGCCCCATTGAAACCAATGAATTAAATCCGGTACCGGTATACCGGATTTAATCCGGGAATCCGGTTTTCCTAGAACCGGTAACCAGTAAATCCGGTAGCCGGTAATGGGTCCGGGGTCCCACCACTATTGGATAGGTTCTTGGACGATAGGTCTGTTAATTGATGGCTATTAGGCAAGTAGGTTGGAGGATATAACCTGTGATTGTTGGGGGCTAGAAGTGAATAACAGGAAATGGATTGCCCCATGATGACCCCATCCCAACCTAATCCCCCACCCGTCACCCTTCTCCCTCACCAAAGGCCAGGTGGAACAGCCAGTGTCTTTAGGGGTGGGAATATCGGTTCTCCCGAGATCCGATATTGCCGGTATTTGGGTGCATCGGCTTAATCCGATAAATCCGATATTTACCTGTACCGGCATACCAGATTTTGAACATTGGCCGCGGTACCGGATTTTTTACATTGTGGCCATTGAAGTCAATAGCTGCAATGTAAAAAATCCAGTACCATGGCCAATATTCAAAATCTGGTATGCCGATACCAGTAAATCCGGTACCTGGGAGATCCGATACCAGTACATACGGTACCTGGTATTCTCCCCGGTGTCCCACCCCTAGTGCCTATGGAAAGAGGGGAGGTCTAAGGACAGGTGGATCTGGTGGGAGGGAGTTCTGCAGCCATGGTGTGGCCACCGAGAACGCCCTCCTCATAGTCAACACCCAGGAGACCTGGGGGACCTGAAGGAGGGCGCCCCCAGCCAACCGCAGAGGCTGATCCAGGACCCGGAGGGTGAAGCAGAGGATATTGGCTCTAGGAGGTAAATTGTCCAGCCTGAACAAAAGCTAGGGATGAGGCCCAGGTACAGACAAGCAGAAGATAGGGAGAGTGGACCAGAGAACCAAAGCAGACACTCCAAAAGCAGAGGACTAAAATGACCCTACTTGACTTCCTCTTCCTGTTGGGTGACCTTTATGTCAGGAAATGGCCAATCAGATGACTGGGAGGTGTGGCATAAGCAACCAAGGACAAGCACTCTTACTAATGGCTCAAGCCTATCAACAGGGTGGCACAGTGGGGCTGGGCCTTTTTTGGAAACTCCTATAGCCACCAGTTCAAGACCCACAGATCCTGACAGGATTTGATTTGCAAATAAAAAAGCCTGATTCTTTTCAGATGTACCTCAGTATGAAAGTCTTGAATTGAATCCATTTGCTCGCTTCTCAATCTCCTTGTGAAGGGTTTAGAGGAGGGATTGGGAACGTCAGGCTGAGGGGGCCAAATTTGGCTACTTGTTAATTTTTATTTGTCCCCATTCCAATTCTTGGGTCTGTCTCCTGGATCCAGTTCCTACCCCTAAGCTCTGAAAGACTGAACACAGAAAAAGTGAGGTGCATATACACAAGCATAGGGGACAGGTCCACGGCACAGATACATGATCTGGCCCTCTTCTTCCTGACTGCACCCCTTAAGCACCCCCAAACCCAACTTCTATGTGGCCCTTAGGGATAGGCGAACAGGGTTCGGATGTTCGGAGTTCAGACCGAACTCGGTCTGTTCGGACGTCCAAACCAAACGTCCGCACCGAACTCTCGAACGACCGAACAGTTCGGTCATGTTCGGATAAGTTTGGATGAGTTTGGTGGTGGGAAAAACGTCTTTTCAGGGTCAAAAATTCGGTTCGGTTTCCATTTTTTTTCCGTATCGATAGCGCTATTTTTGAATGTTCAGCCAAGTTCGGCCAATCTGAACTTGACTGAACCGACCCATCGAACCCGAACTTGGGTTTCGAACCAAACGTCCGAACATCCGAACAGCAGTCTGTTCACCCATCCCTAGTGGCCCTTGGATCTGGGAGAGAGTGTGTTTGCCACGTTGGTCCCAAAAATAGGTTGTAGAGACAAAGTAGTGTAGAGATTTCTTTTATTGGACCAACTTGGGTTGGTGGAGGTTTGCAAGCTTTCGGACCTCTGGATTTCTGACTTGCCTGATGAAGGATCCTGTGAGGTCCGAAAGCTTGCAAACCTCCACCAACCCAAGTTGGTCCAATAAAAGATATCTCTACACTACTTTGTCTCTACGCCCTTGGATCTGGCACTAATTTTCAAAGTGGTCCCTAGGGGAGCGGGGCAGGGAGATTTCCCACCCCTAGTTTAGAGGCTTATATCAGGTAAGGGATTCAATGGAATTACTCCTATTTTACACCACTCTTAGTTTACAACATCAGATTTACCCCATAATCCTTACACATATTATAATGCAACCTCACTAAAGTGCTGTCATCAGTGTAAGCTACTTTTCCATGTGTTCTCCCTCTCACAGGTTAGTTTCCTTGAATTTAAAGGCCAACGTGGTTTCTTTTTCTTCTGTTACTGAATTATAACAAAAAAAAAAAAAAATGACCAGCAGGGTTTTACTTGATGTCTACAGCACCGAGAGCTTCCCGCCCCAGAATTCTGCCTGGGACTTATCTCCAACAATTTCTTCTGCTCAGGTCTATAAAAAGAAAAAGCACTTCCTGTGATTTGGAGCAGTTTATTAGCAATATAATTAAATCGCTATGCCCAATTAGAGATGCACATATGGGCTTGTTTGAGGATAACCTTTTGGCCCCGATGCTAGCTCACCCATTGCAGATGCTAATCTGTGGAAACCAGCAATGACTCTGCACATGCAACGATGGAGCACACGGCCCATGATAGGTCATCAATGGCAGAACAGTCATAGAAGAAACGTTTCTATCTTGTGCTGCAGAATGATCAGATCTAGTGTTTTGCCAACCACTCAGTGGCTATCATCTCATAGAAAAGAACTATAGAAATATCTGAAGCAGGGGTGTGGAATGACTGGTTCTCAGGTATATTCCAGCCTAGTCTCCACAATCATTGAATCATTGAGTTGGAAGGAACATCAAGGGTCATCTAGTCCAACTTCCTGCTCTGATGCAGGATGACTGTAGCTACAACGACTCTGACAGTTGGTTGGTGGCTCTTTTGGAGGAGGTCATCTGGCCTTCCATGGATCCTCCCTATGAGTTCACTTCAATGTGTCCCACCTGCTTAGCCAATAGAGTGGGTGGAGATGCTCTCTCTTTGGTAGGCCATTTTGAAGACCATTCCAATCATAGTCCAGTGAGTCTTCCCCGCCTCGCATCAACTCTCATCTGGCCCATGAGGTGCATGGTGATTCTCAATGTGGTCTGTGGTGGGTAGAAGGTTCCCCACCTCTGACCTAGAGTTTAGAGCGGACATGAGTACAACCTGCAAATATCTTGCCAATTTGCCAAATTACCTTGCTTATAACCATATTGACAGAAGCGGATAACAGCAACCATGATTTCCATTCCTGCTTTATCAGATACCCATTTGAGATATTTTGGTTCAGGTAAAGAAAAGGAGAAAGCACTGATGTTGCTGTTACAGTAGGGGTGGGCGAACGCGGTTCGGAAATTCGGAGTTTGGACCGAACTTGGTCTGTTCAGTTGACCAAACCGAACTTCTGACCGAACTCGAATTTCAAACAGAACCGAACCGAATTTCCAAACTCCATTCTATTTGCCCATCCCTAGTGGCAACACACACCCAAAAACCTGGTTTTGAATAGCCAAACTTGGTTCGGTAGTTGAGAATTCGACTGAACTTGGTCTGTTCGGTCGACGGAACCGAACTTCCGAACCAAACTCAAATTTCAAACCAAACCGAATTTCCGAAATCGAATTTCAAACTGAACCGAACCGAATTTCTGAACTCCATTCTGTTCGCCCATCCCTATGTTACAGGGGTACTGAGCTGAAATTTAGGCGCATAAGGATTGGCTCATTGGCCCGGGGAACAGCTTGGTTGCAATGGCGGGGGGAGAAGGGACATGCTGGTCTGAATGCAAGAGTGAACTGAGGGTCAAATATAAGGAGGTATGTGGGCTTGGCACTGACATAGGTGGAGGCTACAGGTGGGGGGCTTTTGGGGAACAGAGTAGGGATTACAGGGGAGTAATGAGAGGGTACTACGCTATTAGTGGACAAAGGGAAGGATGTGGAGTAGAGTTGTGCTAAAATAGCACTTGTCTTGTTTGTTTTCCTTTCTGTATCTTTTCTGAGTTAAAAAAGTGGAGGGTTTCGTAAAAACCGTTTGTTAATTTGTTTTTAATTACAATTTTTTTAAAAAAAAATTAAAAATGGATGGAAGACGAATTTATTTTATTTTATTTTTTAAAAAATTTTAAAAATGGTATGGTGGCAGACATTTGGCATGTGCAGAACAGTGACCACCTATTTTGGTTCGGTTCAATCAGAACTCAGACCAAATTGTCATTTGGTCCAAGTTCCAAATGGACGGAACGAACCTCCCAGTTCCAGCAGAACTGGAACTGAGTGGAACTTCCAATTACAGTCCTACCCCTCTGGGTGAAAGCCTGAGAGAAGTGGTACAGCTAATTCTAGGAGGCCTTTCCATTTAAGAGCTGAATTTCTACCAGCCCCAGGGGGGAAAGGCTCAAAAAGATGAAAACCTCAATATTCTGTCAGTGACAATTGCCATTAACCAGCCCACTCCATTTTGCTTAATCAGCACAGCGGCACTTACTCTATTCAAACCGCCATGGTAAGAACACCCCGCACCACTTTTGTTCCCATTAATTTAGCTCCGCAATTCCCTTCTGTAATTTTTCACAATGCTGCAATTTTGTTCACTAGAAGACAATGTACTTGCTCATTCCCCCAGCGATGTGTACACACGTTCTGCAAGGAGGGAAAATAGTTTGGACTCAAAAGTGCTCTTGAGCTGTCACATGGTGCATTAATCAGAGACAGGCTCAGGCGGTAAAACGCAGGCTTTGCATGTATAAGGTCCCATGTTCAATCCCCAGCATCTCTGATTCAGGATCTTGGATAGCAAATTTCCTGGGTGAGGCCTCTGCTGGAGATCCTGGAGGGTCTCAGATAACATGCCTGGGTGAGGCCTCTGCTGGGGATCCTGGAGGGTCTTGGGTAGCACACCTGGGTGAGGCCTCTGCTGGGGATCCTGGAGGGTCTCGGGTAACTCGCCTGGGTGAGGCCTCTGCTGGGGATCCTGGAGGGTCTTGGTTAACACGCCTGGGTGAGGCCTCTGCTGGGGATCCTGGAGGGTCTCAGGTAGTGCGCCTGGGTGAGGCCTCTTCTGGGGGTCATGGAGGGCCTCAGGTAGTACACCTGGGTGAGGCCTCTGCCAGAGAGATGGATTTGAAACCCAGATGCCATGTCAGGTTGTGACAATACTGGGCTAAGATGGACCATTGGTCTGACTCAGTTAGGCAGCTCCTTTATACCATCTTTACACCATAGTCTTATGGCAAAATGAGGAGTGTTGATAAGAATGGACCCCTAAAATTCCCCTACAATTGGTACCACCACCACCCACTCTTGCTATGTAAACTGAGGCCAAGGCACCTGAGAAGAAGGGCATGCAAAAAAAACCCAGGAACCAACTGAGGCCGGAGAACATGGGGATAGAGGCTTGACAGGGAAGCCTCCCCATACGAAGTGCACAAGCAGAAAGGGTGGGGGGGGGGGGTGCAGGAGAAAAGTAAAGGAAAAGTAAGGATCGGGCCCAATGCCAGGATCACTAGCTCACTCATGTAAGATACCAGTTTTCAGCTTGGAATAAAGAATAAAGGGAAGACACACAAAGTAAGAATGGAGCCATTAGGAGAAGGGTGTGTTTTCTATTGATCAATGCCTCAGGGACATGACTTAGCTCAGTAACATCCCCCATGCCAGCGAGACTAGGGATCCCTTGTGTTAAGCAGACTTTAGAAACCAGGTGTGTCTTTTGTGTTACAGGAGCCAGTCGTTAGCTCCTTTCTCATGGAAGTAAAAGTCTAGGTTTCACCCCTCATTAGCCCATTGTGCATCCCCAAATGGCCCATTTTAGCCTCACAACTCCTTTTGCTCAGGTCCCTATAATTGTCCTACAGTTTCCCTTCCACCTCTGAGAAGTTTTTGGACCCAGATACGTGCAGGTCGCTCTGTGCGTGTCTCTGTTAGGATTTTCTTCCAGACTTTGGTCTGCCCTTTTTGCTTTTTCCTCCATCCCCTGAACTCCGCTGGATCCGTGGGCTGCCTGTCCCATCTCAACAGGCCAGGAAAGGTAACTGCAGGTCCAGACTTTCCCAGCTGGGGAAGCCCTTTTTCCCTCTCTGTCTCTTTCTCTCTCACTATTGCGTTCTCTTGCTCCCCCTCACTGAGCCAGAACCGGAATACCCCCCTCTCTCTTCTCCTACCATCCCCACAAGCCGCCTGTGTTTTAAACCCCACCAGCCAGACTGGAGCTGTGTTTCCGTGTTTCTCTGTGTTATAAACCAATAAACCTGTTGTTTTTGGATACCTGTCTCCTTCTCCCTCTTTCTATTTGGGGAGAGTACATAAAACTTCCTGTAGCACGTACTGTCCTCAGATTGATCCTTTGAACACGTGGAGACCCCAGTTTAAGTCTTTAAGCCAATTCCCCCCGAAGTTTAAGGAACTGTGATTATCGGGGTACATCACCCCATGAGGTCACGAGTGGGAGGGAGGTCTCCTGTTAACAGTGTCTTCAGGAGAGGACTCTTGTGGGAGAAACTCAAAAATGGTTGAAAATGACAAAACAGTTTGGTTATGTTCGGGTGAGTTCAGATGAGTTCGGGGTGGGAAAAACGTGACAGGAAGGCCCATTCGGAGGGGGGGAGGAAACGTGACTGGAAGGGGGAGGCAGCTGAGAAGCAGACTTCCTGGCACCAGGGGTGGAGACCAGGGGTGGTCTCAGTGGCAAATGATACCAATACTGAAAAAAAATATTGGTACTGATAGTGCTACTTTGAATGTTCAGCAATGTCTGGCTGAACCGAACTCTGCGGAACCGAACAACCGAACCCGAACTCGGTTTTCAAACCAAACGACCGAATGGCTGAATGTCCAAACTGCCTTCTGTTCACACATCCCTAGGCAGGGGCTGGGGGTGCCACTGTCCATTTCACCACCGACCTCTGGTCCACCAGGAACGACCAGCATGCATACCTGGCATTGATGGCGCACTGGTGAGGACCTGGAGGCACCATTTTCCAGTGGCAAGAGGGGTCCTGAAGCAGGGTATAGGTGGGCCCTGCTTCAGGCACAAGTAATGGACAACCCCCCACACCGCTAGGAACATCAAGGCATTCTTGACAAACATGCAGAAGAAATGTGTGTGTAAAAACACCCAATGTCATTATCGGTGTCATCATTAGTGATGTGGCAGTTGGGTTTTGGAGGGAAAATGTGCAGAGGGGAAGAGGGAACAGACATTTTGGAGCCCTAAGCAGTAGTGGTGGGACTACCGGATCATCCGGTATCCGATACTGCTGGTATTTGGTGTACCGGCAGTATCAGATTAAACCCGGTAATCCGGCCCATTTACCGGATTCCCCCATACCAGATTTTTTACATTGCGGCCATTCAAATGAATGGCCGCAATGTAAAAAAAACACCAACCCCCCCCACTTTACTTTCCCTCCCCAGTCCAGACTGCGTGGGTGGAAGGGGGGACACCCCCACCCACTCTGCCCAGCCTGGCTTAAAAAAATATTTTCACCTGAAGTCCCTGCTAGCGCGGGCTCCGGGCCGCCGCCGGTGACCCAGAGCCCGCACCAGCAGGTATGATCCCAGGGATGGGGGGTGGTTTAACACACACCCCACCCCAGGGATNTGGCGATCCCTGGGTGGGGAGGTAGGGTGATCCCTGGGGTGGGGTGTGTGTTAAACCACCCTCCACCCCAGGGATCACCCTAGTACCTGCTGGTGCGGGCTCCGGGTCGCCGGCGGTGGCCCGGAGTCCGCACTAGCAGGGACTTCGGGGGAATTTTTTTTTTTTTAAAGCCAGGTTGGGAAGGGTGGGTGGGAGGTGCCCCCCCTTCCACCCGCACAGTCTGGGAGGGGGAGTTTTTTTATGTTTTTCCATTGATTTCAATGGGGACAGTTCCCCATTGAAATCAATGGAACAAATCCGGTACCGGTACACTGGTACACAGATCCGGCAATCCATTTTTTAAAAATCCGGTAACCGATAAATCCAGTAGCCGGTATTTGACCCGATGTCCCACCCCTACTAAACAGGGAGGGGGAGTTTTTTTATGTTTTTCCATTGATTTCAATGGGGACAGTTCCCCATTGAAATCAATGGAACAAATCCGGTACCGGTACACTGGTACACAGATCCGGCAATCCATTTTTTAAAAATCCGGTAACCGATAAATCCAGTAGCCGGTATTTGACCCGATGTCCCACCCCTACTAAACAGGATTGAACTCTTGAATTGTGCCTGTGTTGGGAGCAGTGAGCAGCTCAGTAGTATCTGATGGTAGGAATAGGCGAACGCAGTTTGGAAGTTCAGAGTTCGGACTGAACTCGGTCTGTTCGGTCAACTGAACCGAACTTCCAAACCGAATTCAAATTTCAAACCGAAGTGAACCGAATTTCCGAACTCCATTCTATTCGCCCATCCCTAGTGGCAACACACACCAAAAAATCTGGTTTTGAATGGCCGAACTTAGTTCGGAAGTTTGGAATTCAACCGAACTCGGTCTGTTCGATTGACCGAACTGAACTTCCAAACTGAACTTAAATTTCAAACCGAACTGAATTTCCGAACTCAAATGTCAAACCGAACTGAACCGAACCGAATTTCCGAACTACATTCTGTTCGCCCATCCCTATCTGATGGATGTATTACTGGCCAATGAGCAGCTCAAGTAGGCCCCAGCAGTCTCATGCCACTCTCTGATTTCTCAATGTCTGCTGCCTCCCAAAACCAATCAGGGGGCTCTGGGGAGGACACTGCAACCTTTATAATGGGAGGGACAGGCTTTTTCTCTCCATTCTGTGAGAGCTCTGCTTGCCAGGTTGCATTACAGAACTGTGGTGCTTGCAACACAAAAAACCCTCCCTAGCTCTCATTGTATTACCTCCAATGCCTTTCCTTCCTCATACCCTATATTTTACCTTCTCCCTTTCCCTGTCCTTCTTGCCCCCCTGTACATTATATATAGATAGGTAGTTTAGGTTAGATATATAGTATAGGTTATAATCTATATATAGTAAACAGCGATACACTCAAGGAAGCTCTGGATCTTAGTAGGATGCTGCCGGTCATAAACAATATATAGGAATTATAAAGAGAAAATGACTGTAAACAGAGATTTATTGATTACTTGAAAGTTCCGGCTTCCGCCCTCATCAGCAGCTCAGTTGATTTTTGAAATGAATTATATAGTGAGCTCACAATACACTTTATTTCAAACATCAACTGAGCTGCTGATGAGGGCAGAAGTCGAAACGTTCAGTTAATCAATAAATCTCTGTTTATAGTCATTTTCTCTTTATGATAGATAGATAGATAGATAGATATTCTAATCTATAATCTATATCTCTATATATTAGACATATAGATTAGATTAGAATAGCTATATAGATAATTGGTTAGATAATAGTTTTCCTTTTCCCTTCCCCTGTCTCCCTTAGATTTAGATAGATATTAGATATTAGTTGTGTGCATATAGAAAGAGATTAGATATTGTATAGGTATTTAGGCTAGTCTGTTTTATTATATATATATATATATATATATATATATATATATATATATATATATATATATATATATAATGTTATCAGAAATGATACTGATAACAATACCAAAAATAAAATCTTCATTTTAAACGATACCAATAAACACAACGATAATGAAAAATATTAATAACGATAACGAAAATGACATTTTTAATAACAAAAAAAAAACAAAACCAAAATGACCTGGGGGCCTGGTGCACACCTCTACTTCCTGTGAGCCCTTGTTGAATGAACAAGCCTGACACTGCCCACAGGAAGGTGCTCCCGGACAGGCCCCATTCGTTTTTGTTAGTAAAGATACAAAAGCAGATGAATAAGTGTTTGTTAATTAAATTAAATTTAAAAATCACTGTGTATCAGGAGCATTCTGCACAGGCGTGCCCTTTCCAAAATGGCACCAGCAGCAAGTGCAGACGGGATGTGGCCCTTCATCTCTTTGGCCTCTCTCACTCAATCTTGCTATCACCTTGGCCAAGGCGAACCCCCCTTTGGGGCTGCGATCCTTTCCTGTGTGAGGGACTCCATTTCCGGGCGCTGACCTTGCAAGCTTGATTCTCTCTTCCTCTCTCAATTAAGCTCACAGCTCAAGGTCAAGTATAGTTAGGGTGCAATCCCCAGTAGCATTCAGTTACTGTCACAGGGGTTTTATTTGTTACTCTGTTGTTGTTTTTTAAACATATATCCAAAATTAGATGCAATTGCATGCTGGGGAAGTTATTTGCATTCAAAGAAGATTGCATAATTTGGTTAAGTTGCACAAATTATTCTGGTTGCCAAGTCTGGACTTTTATGGCAGAGAGGAAAGCTCCCTCCATCGGCGGTGGCTGCTAGTTAAAGTAGTCTCTGAGCTGCTCTCTTTTAGCCACAGGAATAGAGGATGAAGGAAGACGCTGCTAGCTGCAGACTTAGATGGTTAGTGGTTACCACAACTTTGCCTGTAGAACCCCAATTTATTATTTCTACAGCACTAGGGCTGAAACGGCAACTCCTTTTTCTGCTCCACTATTTCATTCCGCCATTTCGGAATTGCCCACGACTTTCCGCAGCTTTTCCACAGACATTCAGCTAATTTGGAAACTGTCAGACCAAACTCAGAAACTGTCGGAACAATCTCGGAAACTGTCGGGCCAAACATTGTTCCGCTACTTCGCAGTGCCGATGGAAATTGCCGAAGATCAAAACTGTCAGAACAAACATTGTTCCGCTACTTCGCAATGCCGATGGAAATTGCCGAAGATTGAAACTGTTGGACCAAACATTGTTCCGCTACTTCGCAGTGCCGATGGAAATTGCCAAAGATCTAAACTGTTGGAACAAACATTGCTCTGCTATTTTCGCAGTCGATTAAAGTAGCAGAATGAAAGTAGCAGAATGAAAGTCTCTTTCGCACTGCGCCACTCATTTTGGAAGAGCTTTTCCCATCAGAAACGCTTTTGCAGTGGCTTGCTGTTTCAGCCCTGCGTTCGAAGTGTTTCACAATCCTTATCTGGCTTCCCCGCACAACAACCCTGTGAGGTAGGTTAGTATTATTCCCATTTTACAGATGGGGAACTGAGGCTGAGAGACAGCGATTGACTTGCCCAAGGCCACCCTGCAAACTCATGGTTAAAAGGGTTTGAATGCTGGTCCCTCATGTTCACATCCAGCATGTTCTTCACAAGGTTACATTGACTCTAAAGGGAATTAATATGATGTTGGGGTTATTTCATATTAGTTACTCCTACTTCTATTTAAGGACTACATAAAAAACATTGTCTATCCCTCTCAGGGATTTGTGGGAATAGGATTTATTTTTCAGAACCACCCAGAGCTATTACTATCTACCTAGTACTGCCAACTCTCAGAGTGCTTTGCAGTCTTTATCCAGCTCACTTTGACAACAAACTTGTGTGGTAGACCATTATTATTCCCATTTTACAGATGCAGGGAACTGAGGTTGAGAGACCATGGATGTTTTCAGACAAGACACAGTCCACCTACTACCTATCCACCTCCCACAAACAATACATGTTACAGGGCATCCATAGGGAAACAATGCAGCCCTGTAACATGTATAGTTAGTGGGTCGGTAGTGGGTGGAGAGTGTTTTGTCTGAAAATGTCCAACGACTTAACCATGAACTCAGTAGGAGGTCTTGAGCAAGACAGGCTTTGAACTTTGGACTCCCAGGTCCAAGCCCAACACCTTATACGATTATACACTGACTCCCTTGAAGCATAAATAGAATTCTGAGCCCCCCGTCCCCCACCTTCCAAAAAGAACACACCAGAAGCAGAGACATTCAAAGCATGTCAGATATCGGGACCAATCCCTTGCCCCGCGTGCACCATGCACAACCCCCACATGCACAAATCATGCACATGTCCATAGGTAACATATAGTATCGTGTGCAACTCACACGGCTCCCACTTGGGATTTCAGCCACCAATTGGGAACATGACTCCTGACCTACAGTTGATGCAACACTACACGATCTCCCACAAGGGCTGCATGTATACATTAAATAGTAATGGTGACAGAATTGAACCTTGCAGAACGCCACAATCCAGGGCTCGGGTGCTGGAAGACTCAGCCCCCAGGACAACCCAGTAGCTTCTCCCCAAGAGGAATGATCGGAACCATCCGAGGACAGTCCCATTCAGACCTCCCAGGGCTTGCAATCGTCTCAACAGCAGCCTATGGTTCACTGTGTCAAAAGCAGCCGAGAGATCTAGCAGGACCAGAAGTGTTGAATGTCCTGCATCCATCTCCTGGCAGAGATCGTCTACCAAGGCCACCAATGATGTGTTTGTACTATAGCCAGGGTGGAACCCAGATTGAAATGGGTCAAGGAAACTGATGCTGTCAAGATGAATCTGGAGTTGCAGTGCCACCGCCTGTTCAATAACCTTCCCTAAAAAGGGAAGGTTAGAGACAGTTCGGTAGCTGGCGAGTGTGTCCACATACAAGGATTATTATTATTATTAACAAACATTTATATAGCACCAGCCGTGTACCTGGCACTTTACAAACTAATAAAATAGACACGGTCCCTGTCCCTAGGGCTTGCAATCTGAGAGACAGGAGCTGGGGGAGAGACTTAGGAAGGGGAACAGAAGGAGAGACAAGGGGTCTAACATTCATGAAGATGCGAGGTCTCAAGTGCACGTACTTGGCTTGGTTACGATGAGAATGACAGCAGGCAGGTCCATGTTGCAAG
>QEPC01003143.1:3253515-3308756 GCA_003113815.1 Sphenodon punctatus | reverse complement strand
CATTGTGAAGGGGTGGGAAACAGCCTTGGGGAGGGTGCGGGGGGGGAAACAGCCTTGGGTGTGTGGGGTGCCTTGGGGCGTGTGGGGTGGGAAACAGCCTTGGGCTGTGTGGGTGTCTTGGGGGGGGGACAGCCTGGGGGTGTGTGGGGGGGGAAACAGCCTTGGGGGGTGCGGGAGGATGATATTAGGAAGGAATCTTACTTACCTAGTGCTGGGAGCGGCAAGGAAGAGGCTGCAGCGTGCCGCCAGCAGCCATGTTCTTCTTTGAGCATGTGAGGCAGGGACCAGCGTGCATGCGCACTGCTCCCTGCCTCAGGCGCCCGGCCCAAGGCATCTCACCAGGGCCCTTTCAACAAGCGCGCTGGTGAGAGCTTTCCTTGCGCCCATTGAGTACAATGGAAGTCCTAGCTTCTCCCTCCACAGCACGTCCTATACGTGCTGTGTAGACGGAGGAGCTCAGCCGGGCTGAGTGCTCAGCCGCCCAAAAGGGCTTAGCATTTTTTAGTCTTCTGGGACCCACTCCTCTGGAGTGGATCCCAGAAGTCAACTGAAACAGTGCCACAGCAGCCTCTGCCTTGCCTTTGCTTCAGAGCGGAGGCTGCTGCAGCGCCATTGTCAGTTTCAGTGAAACTGACAACAGCGCTGCAGCAGCCTCCACTCTGAAGCAAAGGCAAGGCAGAGGTTGCTGCGGTGCTGTGGGAAGCAGCGGTGGCAGTGAGGGATTTTTTTTTTTTTAACGAGCGGCAGTGCCTGGCGGGCCCTCGGCGCATAGGGTGTCAGCGCCCCAAACACTCTGGGAGGCCAGCCATGCCTGCCTAAATTGCCCCCAGCCAAATCAAGCACCACATGGAGGGCCTCAATTCCTGGAATCTCCAGAACTGGATACCTCCTAACAGGCCATGAGAAGGATGAGAAGAACACACAGGGAAAGCACGATCACACATATTCCCATTTTACAGATGGGGAATTGAGGCCGAGAGGTTTACTTGCCCAAGGCCACCCAGTTAATTCATTGGTTAAGGTGAGATTTGAACCCTAGTCTCCCAGGTCCAAGTCTAGACTCCAGCACCTTATCCACTACACAACACTGGCTCTTCTCTCTTAAGCATCTGCACCTGCAACTTTGCAATTTCTCGGCTGTGTTCCTGTGTCTCCCTCTGTACCTCTCCCTTTTGTCCCGCCCTCCCTTGTCTTTCTTAGATTATAGCCCTGTCTATAATTGTTGATTATATAGTGCCAGCAATGTACTGGCACTATAATTGTACTGGCAATGTACTGGCGTTCCAATAATAATCATTTCTGTTTTGATTTTGCTGCCTGCAATGTGCATTTGCGTAAAGTGCATTAGTAAGAAATCTTGCATTCAAACTGTCAATGAGAGTTTTCTTCATTTTGCTATTGCTAACAATTGCTGTCTTCTCCCCATGATACACTGAACACTGGTTCTCACTTCACTCGACTGACAGCTCGCCAAAATGAATTAGCTTTTTAATTAGTTCTGCCAATAGCTAAATTGACTAATTAAAGAAGGAATGAAAATTAACATTTGAGAAGATTATTTTTTAAAAAAATATATATGCTATTTTAATGATTAGCCATTCTGGAATATCTCCCATTGGGTCTTACATTTTGATCTAATTGTAAATTTAATTTGGCTTGAAATGGAAGTCTGAAAATACAGAGAGCTTGGCTCAGTTAGTTTCCTAAAACCATCCCTTTCTGAAATTCCACTTTCGGCTGAAAATACTGTATTAGCTTAACTGGGGGTTAGGGGGACAGATGTTAAAACTAGGTCTGAAACAAGATTAGGGATGGGTGAACAGAACTGAGTTCAGAAATTTGGTTCAGTTCGGTTCAGTTCGGAAATTCGGTTCAGTTCGGAAATTCGGTTCGGTCAACCGAACTATTTGAGTTCGGTCCAAACTCTGAACTTCCGAACAAAGTTCGGAAATTCAAACCCGATTGAACTAAATGGAATATTATCTTTTAGGGATGGGAGAACAGAGCTGAGTTCAGAAATTTGGTTCGGTTCGGAAATCAAATTCGGTTCGGAAGTTCGGTATGGTCGACCGAACTGGTTGAGTTCGGTCCGAACTCCGAACTTCCGAACCGCATTCGCTCATCCCTAAACAACATTTGTCAAAATGGGAAATCTCGACAAAATACCAGTTTCCGATACTGTCCCAGTTAAATCAAGAACTTTAACTGACATTTTGTTTTCTCGATTTACTGACTTTCCGCTTACCGCTTTGCTGTAATTTTAAAATCTTGAGATGTAATATCAATGCAATACCGTATTTCTTGTACTCCATTTTCCCTTCTACTTCCTTGTCACTCATTGGCTGTTATGCAGATTCCCTTACTAATCTAAAATCCAGTAAATTGGGATGGTTTCTCATGGTACTGTCAGAATCAAGAAATTACATTTGATATCGGGGAATGGTCAGGAAATAGGGATGGGCGAACAGAACTGAGTTCGGAAATTCGGTTCGGTTCGGTTCAGTTCAGAAATTCAGTTCGATTCGGAACTAAATGGAATATTATATTTTAGGGCTGGGCGAACAGAGCCGAGTCCAGAAATTCGGTTTGGTTCGGAAATTGAGTTCGGTTCGGAAGTTCGGTTTGGTCGACTGAACTGGTCGAGTTCGGTCTGAACTCTGAACTTCCGAACCACGTTTGCCCATCCCTAGAAATCATTTCCAATATGGTGAAATTTCCCATGAGCAGTAATTTAACTGCTCATTTCAGCCCCTTCATAGCTTTTACTACCTGCAGGGATCTGTTCCATTAATCATCCTTGTACCATTACAATATCTACACCATCCATGCACTAATGAACAGACCCTATTGCTTTAATTAAATAAGCATTTTTGTTGAGGACTATGAAATTACCTCTCTAAGACACATTCTCAATAGCCTTGCCAGAGGGGTAGGTTGGTACCCTGAATGCAGGCCAAGGAGCCAGGAATGCCTGTGTTTAATCCTAGTTCTGAGAGTGATAAACCCTCTGGACTCATGTCTGTCTCAACTGATTGTTTTTCCCATCTACAAAATGAGCATGACATTTACTTGGCTGACTCACAGGCATGCCATGAGAATTTCTAATGAAACCTGCAGTGTGTGATCAAGTTAATGCCTCATGCTTCCCCTGGTTAGTGTAACCAGGGGCTGTGTGGCATGACATGCGTCCGCACGACACCCCCCCCACCCCCCCGCGCACGCTCCCCTGGCCACCCGCCCTCTGGGAGATGGACAGGCGCAGCGGCCAATCTGGCTGCTGCGTCCAATCCCGTCCTGTGATCGGGACCATGCTCCGGGCGGACTGAAGGTAACAGACGTTACCTTGGGCCCATCCCAGATCATGGCCAATTTGACCATGGTTCGGGCCCAATCCTACCACGATTCTGGACCTCCGGGCTGTTGGAGGTCCAGAATTGTGGTTAATTTGATTCCTGCCAGTGATTCACTAGGGTGAACATCTGGCGGGAATCAAATAGACGTTACTGGAATCACAGCCACCATAGGGGATTCACTGTGGTTGATCATGATCCTGTAACATCTGAAATTACCCATGGACAGATGCTTGCCAGATGGGGATTGAAAAACTCCAAGGAAGGAGATTCCACATATTCCCTGGACAATTTATTCCACTGTCCAACAGTTCTCACTGGTAGGAAATTCTTAATATCCAACCACAATCTACCGTGCTAAAATTGAAGTCCATTTCCTCTGGGTCTGCCTCCTGGGATTGGAGAACAAATGTTCACCATTCTGTTTGTGGAATCCTTTTAGATATTTGAAAACTGCTATTATGTCTCCCCTCCCCCCTAGTTATCTTTCCTCCAGGCTGAACCTATCCAATTCTTTCAGCCTTTTAATGAATCAAAAAGTCTCAAAGATACCTCAAGGGTCATCTAGTCAATGGGTGTAAACAGACAGATGCAGTGGCTGCCTGCCGCATCCACCCACTTACAGCACCACCTGGGTCCATTTTACACAGACCCGGTGGTTTTCCTGGCCCATGATCTGCCTGCACAGTGCCCCCCTCCCCTCTCCTCCCCTCCCCATAGAGTTGTGGATAGATTGCCTGACTCTCTAGGCTGGCACCCACAACTCTCTGGTGTTGCCCATGGCAACAGCCAGCTGAAAGCATAGATGCAGCATGGGTCCACTGAGAAGACGAAGTAACTCCGCTTTGAGCCGGTGCCCCGGGTTTGGCTGACCTGCGCTGTAGGCAGTGCTCCGGGATGTTCGGGAGCACCGCAAATGGGGCTGCCTTGGAGCCGGCACAGCTGGCTCCACTTCCACATCTGGCAGGGCACTTTTAAATGGACCAGCCAGCCCAGGGGGGAAGCAGCTTGGTGAGGGCAGAACTGGAGCTGCAGTCTGCCTAAAAGCACCCAATTTAAGAAAATGGTGAGAAATTAAAGATTTTTCAAAATAACAACATAGTCTTATGCCCAGCAGGAAGAGGGGAAGGGAGCAGTGGATGAGATCTAGAGGGAATCATCTAACAGTGGAGAGAAGGGGAGGATGGGTGAAAACAGACATGACGCTAACCACCCTTTAACCACCCTTGGTGGTCATTTATGCATATTTCAGGGCTGCATAGGGCACCAGTACAGGCCTGCAACATGCATAAATAACCACCAAGGGTGGTTAAAGGGTGATTAGCGTCATGTCTGTTTTCACCCGATGAGAGTTGAAGGAAACCCACGCTGGGAATCAGACCCTGGCATGGATTTTCTGCTTTAGGTGTCCAGTTGTCTAGTTCAGTGTTGATGAACCTTTTTCATCCCATGTACCATTCTTAAAATTAGTACAAGCTCTGTGGGCCGAATATTAGTTGGGAGTGGGTGTGCTCGGTATGGATTAAAGAATGAGAGGGTCCAGGTTATGAATCATGTTCTCAAGGCTGCTCCCCCTGGGCTTACTCTTTCAGTGCTTGAGGGCACAGACTGATTCAGGAACTTCGGCTGCAAAAGAATTTTTAGTCCAATTCCATTTCCAACGGAATTGGGTGTTCTGTTCCAATGAGAATTTGGAACAATCAATAGGGAATTCCCCCCCACCCCAATAAATGTTTCAATTTGTACATGCAAAAATGGCCACTGGACCATTCTGAGCATGTGCAAATGGTGCTGCTCACATTCAAAATGGTGATAGCTGTCAGGCGCCGCCGCCTGCCCCGCAGATCCCTAACCCGGCAGGGGCCCCAGAGCGGAAGTTTGCAACACGGGCTTGGGGACACGCCCCCCGCAAGCGCCGCACCGGCTGCCGACGCGGGGGCCGTGGCCACGCCCCCAGAAGCCTCTCAGAGTGTTCCCCCTGCCCAGCAGGGTACGCCCTCAGCCACGCCCTCGGCCACGCCCCCGTCATTGCCGCGACGCTCAGAGCGGCTGCGAGCACGTACGGGGGCGGGGCCAGTCGCATAAAAGCCAGCGCCGCCGTTAGGGCGACGCTGGTGATTGTTAGAAACCGGCCCCCTTGCGCTTGTGTGAAGACTGTGGAGACTGTGACCCTGCTTGTGGGAAACCTGTGGAGCGTGCTGAGTGACTTCCTACCCTCAAAATCCCTTGGTGTGTCTGAAGCGAGTGCAGAGTGAGTAGTGAGTGCGAGAGGTGTGAGAGTCCCCTTCCTTCCCACCCCAGGCCCGGGGTAGACCCCCTCCCTGGGGAGCACTGTGTGCGTGACCCTGCCTCCTTCCCTCCAATTCTGGGGACAGGCCCTCTTCCCTCACAGATATCTCTCCGCACCTGGCCCCAGCCCCTCCTTTTTCCCGTGTGTGTGTGTACTACGGAGTGTGGGGGTATCGTGCGGACTCTCTCAATCCAGGCGCCCTATGATGATAGCGGCCTGTTCTCTTTCATTAGAGGTAATGGCCAAAACACTATCCTGACGGGCATAGATAAACCCCGGTGTTGCCACGCTGAGAGAGCCGCTGTTGGAGATACCCAGCGAGTGAAAAGAGTGTGTGGAACCCTTCTTGTGTTCCCCCCCCCTCCCGGTGACAATAGCACATTTTGCACATGCTCAGAATGTACTGCCCACACGCAATATGGTGGTAGTACTGCCACCGCTATTTTTGGATGTGGGCAGTGCCAACTTGCTCATCCTCAGAATGGCCAAGTGACCATTTTTCACGTGTGCAAACCACATGTTGTTGTTGTTTGTTTTAAAAAATTCGATTGGTCTTGATTTTGATCAAAATAATGATCAAAAATCCCAGCACCTCTGCCATTTTGCAAAAGCATAAAGGGGGTGTGTGTTGATCCAGCCCATCCAGGAAATGGAAAACTGAATAAGACCCACAGACCAGATTTAGCCCTTGGTCCAAAGATGCCCCACCCTGCTCTAGACACTGCAGCACAGACGTAGAATTCAAAGCTTAAGTACCAAGTCAATTCAGATGCAACAAGAACCATTCACATATCAGGTAAAGAAAGGTGCCTGCAGCATTACAAGGTCCTGAATAATTAACACCCACACCTGTTCTTATGGGCATCATAGCCAACCGTGCGTAAGAGAAAACAACAGCAAACAGAGGTGTCAGAAATGCAACACCATGATGTCATGCAGAAATTAAACTGATCCATCATGTTAATACCCTGCCTCCTTGGCAATTCTCACAGCGGGAGATGCTCTTCCACTCATTATTCTGAAATCCTTGGGGGAAACCGCACCTTTTATGTGTTGGCAAAGCTTCCTGATGGGATTTGTTGCCACTTGAGATGAAGGATTTCAGCCCACGTGCACTTAAAGCAAAGTAAACGGAATGACTTTGCCTTGGCTTGTCATATAGCTTGTCTGTTCCTTACACTCCTATATCAGAGACCTGCTCCAGGAACTTTGTCCGAATGGTTAGCTGTGCTTAGAAAACTCCTGGGATCTCGCCATTTCACCTTAACTCAGGAGGCAGCAGGTATTTTGCAGTGATGAGTCCCTCATTCCCTCCAGATGTTCCTCTCAGTTCCTCCCTCCTCACCTTCAAAATGCCCCTGCTGAAGACTTTTATTTTTTATTCTCCAACTGCTTTTAGGATCCATTGCTGGTTCCCCTTCATGTAGTCTGCTCTCCCTCTTTACTTTGTCCTTTCAAATTGTGTTTAAATGGATTTTATATTGTTTCATTGTATTTGATTATGAGGTGTTGCAAAGCACTCTAGGCACCACTTGGTGGAGTGGGGGTGGGGTGAGTAATAATAATAGTAATTAATAATAATACAGCATTACAGGACAATGTTTGTAATTTGATATATTTATATTTCTGTGTGTATTTGTAGCTTGGTATATTTGTTGTATTTTATATTTGGTATCCATCCTTTTAAAACAAGCAGATAGGAAGCAGTATTTGCTTCCGCCTGTGTTTGAGGTTCTGAATGTCAATTCTGGTTACTTTTAGGGATGGGCGAACGTGGTTTGGAAGTTCGGAGTTCATACCGAACTCGACCAGTTCGGTCGACCGAACCGAACTTCAAAACCAAACTTGATTTTTGAACCAAACCGAACCTCCGAACTCAGTTCTGTTCGTCCATCCCTATAAGATAATCTATTTAGTTCAGTGGCGTTTGAAACTCTGTTCAGCAGTTCGGAGTTTGGTTCGAACTCGAAAAGTTCGGTCGACCAAACCATACTTCCAAACGGAAGTCGATTTTCAAACCGAATTGAACCAAATTTCCGAACTCGGTTCTGTTCGCCCAGCCCTAGTTACTTTGGTATTTTGTATTTGGCATTTTGGCCTTTGCGATTCAGTACTTGTTCACTTTGAATCTTTTTACAGGGGCGACCTCGCCCCTCGCACATGGGGGGGGACACCTGTGCGAACACCGAGGTGGGTGCAGGGGGGATGGGTGGGCACCCATGGGAACACCATGGGGGGTGGGTGGGAGTGCATGCATCACAGAGGGAAGCCGGTTGAGGGAGAGAGGCCAGGGAGGGTGTTGTTGTGTGTTGTTCTTTAACTGGAGAGAGGAGGAGCCCTGTCCAAGACTAAAAAAAACAAAAACCCACACACAAATCACCACACAGCACGGCGCCCCCTGGGGGAGGAGGGGAAACACACACACAACTGAGCGCAATGACTTGCCTGGTGCACGCAGCTCAAGACTAAAAAAACTAAAACCCAAACAAATCACCATACCGTGCTGCAGCCCCTGTCGGGGAAAAAAAACAAACCACAACTGAGCTCGGCGGTGGGTAGCCCCTGTGTTTGGCTGCCCCCGGCTTTATGCCGGGGTTGCTCAATGAACGTTATGCCCCTGCGTGCATGCTCCCATGCTCCACCCTCTCATGGAGCAATGGGCACCAATGCCTGATGCTCCGTGCATGGAGATGGGTGGAGGTGGGGGGGGGGCATGGGAATGCACCCAAACACAACTTTCACACTGCCTGCCACCCACCCACCGCGGCCTGTGTGAAAAGGGCGTTAGTGCTTAAGTCAGAGAGGGGAGGCTGAACTTTCACCTACCTCTGATCCACTCTGAAAATTAGTACAAGCTCCACAGACTGGATAGGAGGTGGGGATGGAAGTGCTTAAGGGTGCACTCAATATGAGGGAAGGGGGGAGGGTCCAGAGCATGGGTTGATTGATGCCATGGATCTATCACCTATCCTGAAGTGAATGCCCTTCTCTCCGCTCCCTTCTCCTGAGATCACTCTTTCAGTGCTTGAGAGCTGGGCAGATCCAAGAATTGGAAAGCCCCCTTAGGACCTTGGATTTTACAGAATCAGCTGGTTGTAAAATGTCTCCCTGATTTCATAGAACCTTAGGTTGCTTCTACACATGCGGTGGCATGTTGTGCTTCCTGAACAGCCCCACGGGGTGCGGTTAGATGTTCTGGAAGTAGCTGCCCTCCATAGGAATTGCTCCTCGCACAGTCTTTTTGAAGGCGCATTTTGGAAGCCTTGATATCAGGGTTTCCAAACTGCTTGTCTAAAAAGGCCATGTGAGCAGTGATTCCTCTGGCAGCCGGCTACTTGCAGTGCATCTAAACGCCCCCCCCGTGGGGCTTTTCAGGAAGCATGTTGAAGAACGCGCTGAATCTGGCTGCTTGTATAAAAGCGGTCTTAGAGTTGGAATGGACTTTAGGGTCATCTCGTCCTACCCTCTACTTGGATGCAGGGTGACAACATCTGTTGGG
This sequence comes from Sphenodon punctatus, assembly GCA_003113815.1. Lineage (NCBI taxonomy): Eukaryota > Metazoa > Chordata > Lepidosauria > Sphenodontia > Sphenodontidae > Sphenodon > Sphenodon punctatus. The sequence continues at coordinate 3,299,617 of QEPC01003143.1, read as the reverse complement.
GATGTTGTAATTGTAGACATCCTGCATCCTAGCAGGAGGTAGGACTAGATGACACTCAGGTTCCTTTCTAACCCTGATATTCTCTGATTCTATGATGACTACAGCTATAACATCCCCCAACAGATGACTGTCCAGTCTCGTTTTGTTAACCTCCAGTAATGGAGAGCCTACGGCCTCCTTAGACAACTTGTTCCATTCCTTCCTTTTATTGTTGGGAAGTTTTTCCTCATATTTAATTGAAATCTACCTTCCTGTAATGTAAGCCCATTTCTAATCCTGCCCTCTGTAGTCATGCAGAACAGTTCATTGGCATCTTCTTGGTGACAGTCCTTTAGATATGTAAAGACTGCTATCATGTCTCCCCTTAATTTCCCCTTTGCTAGGCTAAACAAACCCAGGTCCCTCAGCCTTTCCTCACAAGATGCTTTCCAGACCCTTTTCCATTTTTATCACCCTCTTATGGAACTGTTCCAATCTGTCAAAGTCCTTCTTAAAATGATAGGCCCAAAACTGGGATAAAGGATCGGGGGATTTCCTATGAAAAATGTCAGTCTTGCCTCAGTCGGCATTAAAGGTAAGTTGGATGCTGTACACATCTCTGTTTGGTAATAGAAAGAAGAATTAGCACAATATATGGCTGGATTTAGAGACTTCATAAAGAGGCTCAGTCGGTCCTGACATTCTCAATTACATGTAAAGCATTAAGATATTTGTATTAAAACATTCGCCTGCAAGATGGAATTTGAAATACATCAAGGCTGCTGCCTTAATCTTTAAGTACGGATGTGCCTAGAATCGATGCTTTGTATCCTGTTGTTGGGAGTGTTATCTATTCAAAATGTAATGAATAATTTAGAAACAAATGGTAGGTATTTTAAAGTCCAGTCCATGCAAAATATAACCTCTCTATAATTGAATCCATAAAGAGGATTCTTTTGAGGAAATGGATGAATTTACATTACACATATTAGCTTGCTTTTAAGAGAAATTCTGTATCAGGTTTGGGGGCATCAGCAGAATTAATTTCAGAAGGGGGAGGGAGGGAGGCTGGTTGGGGGTTAATGGCACTGCAGCAATCAAGCCATATTATGCCAAACACACGGTGAGGAGCAAAGGATTAAAAAAAGTAAAACTCATGGAAAGGCTAAGAACATGCTAAAACAAGATGAGTCTCAAAGTGGGAGCTAAAAACTGTGGAGCTACCCAATAGCCTTTTTAAAAGTTTTTTTTAAAAACGCAGGAAAATCAGCCTCATCACCTAAAACCAGGGTAAGGCAGACAGGGTCAGCGGGGTGTGAATGGCTACGTAAAAACAGCTGGCGGAAGAAGCAAAACAGGGGCAGACAAGCAGAATGTGTCGGACCGTTAAAGGCACATTGCAGGGACCACACAGAAACAAGCCCTCCCCCAGAAACAGGTGTTGATAGGTGGTTAGCCCATGGCTGAGACGCAGCCTGGCAAGGACTGCTTCCTCCCGACAGTTTCGGCGGTAAGAGCTCTGCCACAGCTGGATCACAGGCGTCCCATCATGCAGCTTAGCTGTCTGACACTCGTCCCAAATGGACTGCCAGCGTGCCATGAGGTGGGATTTAAAAACAGGAATAAAATCACTAAAAGGAACCACTGCGAGGTTATGTGTCAGACAGTCAGCTGACTGAGCATCTGCCTCGGCCCGTTTGTTGCCCCCGATATCCACGTAGCTGGGAATCCTGCAAAAATGCACACGGGTGCCCTGGGACCAAAGGTCGTGCAGCTGCAATTGAACGGCAGCAATCAACGGGTGAGTGCAGGTTAAAACAGAATGAGTCCAGGACTTTCGAGGAACTCAGAGAGTCCAAACAGATCACGGGCCGCCCTAGCTACTCAGCCGACACAAATTGCAAAGCAAGGAAAATAGCAAACGGCTCTGCCGTAAAGAGAGAAGACTCCTAAAAAGAGTCGCCAGGCATTGCAATGGCCAGCACAGACCATCGACACCCCTATGAAGTCCCCAGACTTGGAGCCTTCGATAAATAGGGTTGCAGAGCCAAAGTAGTGAGAACAATGCTCACAATAAAGGTGCCGGTACCATTTTGGTGGCATCATGGAGCCCAGAAACGGAGACAGAGCAGCAGCAGGAAATTTTCAAAGCAAACTCATAGCCCAAGGAGGAAGGGTGGCAGGAGCCCCAGGGCAACGCCATACAAAGTCAGGTCCAATTCCTGCAAGAGGGGCTGCAGCTGGAGCCCAAAGGGCGGAATGACAGCTAGGGATGGGCAAACGCAGTTCGGAAGTTCAGAGTTCGGACCGAACTTGACCAGTTCGGTCAACCGAACCGAACTTCCAAACCGAACTCGATTTTCGAACCAAACCGAACCGAATTTCTGAACTCTGCTCTGTTCGCCCATCGCTAAAAGATAATATTTCATTTAGTTCAATGGGGTTTGAATTTCTGAACTTTGTTCGGAAGTTCGGAGTTCGGACCAAACTCGAATAGTTCGGTCGACCGAACCAAGCTTCCGAACCGAACTGAATTTCTGAGCTGAACTGAACTGAATTTCCGAACTCAGTTCTGTTCACCCATCCCTAATGACAGTACTCCGGGCTACAAACAAGTTCTCATACCAAGGCCAAAAACAGAACTGAAAGAGGGTACCTGAAAAAACGAACAACCCTCTCTCTCTGGCCTGGCCTCCCTGTTTACTAGGGATTGGACTATCGGTGAATTATCAGTTACCGGTTTTATCGGTATTGGATTAATCTGATATTGGATTTATAGGTTTTTTAATATTGCCGATTTTTCGGATCTTTAACATTGTGGCCTTTTTAACAATGGCCGCAAAGTTAAAGATCCAAAACACTGGCAATGTTAAAAAAACGATATACCGATACCGATATTATCGGTATTATCAGATTAATCCAATATCGCCAATTATCAGCATTATCAGATTAATCCGATACTGATAGTCCCATCCCTACTGTTTACCCTTGCTCTGCCCGACTCCTGATTCTCTCCCTAGCTTTACTCCTAATCTTGATTCCCTCTGGCCTTGTTCTTGTCTTGCTCCCCTGTAGCCTTGCTTTTCTGAGTCCTAGCCCAGAACTTGACTCCTTTAGCCCCAAACCTCCATGTCCACCCGAATCCCAGATGCTGCTAACCCTGCAACCCTTAGAATCTAGTCCAACCCCTGGTCCGTGGCAGGATCTTTCTATCTACAATTAGGACTAAAAGGAGATTCTGTTTTGATTCTCATGAGAATTGAGAACCCTTAGCAAGATGGCAAGAAGATCTCGCTGATGGTGTGAGAATCTCATGAGAATCTCGCTTAAAAAGAAAAAAGTCACTACACATCTGCAAAATGGCCACTGGGCCATTCTGCGCATGCACATCCCTTCTCCAAAATGCCTGTAGTGTTACTGCCATTTTGGAAAAGGGAAGTCATTCTATGCATGTGCTGTCCTTTTCCAAAATGGTGGCAACGCTGCCAGCACCATTTTGGAAAAGGGCTGCACATGTGCAGAATTGCTCGAACTGAATGCACAGTTCTTTTTATTGTTCCCCCCCCCAATGTGGAGTTGGGGGTTGCACAAAAGAAGGGAAAGAAGAGAGTCAGATAGACAGATGGATAACAGACAGGCGTGAGATGCAAGACTTGGCATGGTTCACAGCATACACAACCTTGCTTCCCCCTACCTCTCTGTGCTAATTTCCCTCCGTACTCCAGTCCGTGAATTTCGCTCCTCCTCTGTCCCCTCTCTCACCCTCCCATGCCTCCCCTGCTCCCCTAACCACCTTTGTCCTTTCTCCCTAGCTGCCCCTCACATCTGGAACTCCCTCTCTGCCCACATCCGCCTTGTTCCCTCCCTTCGTACCTTCAAATCCCTCCTCAAGACCCACCTCTTCCGCTCTGCCCTCCCCGACTCCTCGTTCCCCTGACCTAACTCCAGCTGATACCCTCCATCCAGTACAATCTGTTACCTGTGGTCTCTGTACTCATATCCTCACCACATGGACCAACCAGTCATCATTCTCGATGTAACCAAGCCAAGCGCGTGCACCTGGGACCTCGCATCCTCGTGAATGTTACACTCCTTGTCTCTCCCTCTGTTCCCCTTCCTTCATCTCCCCCCCACCCCCGTCTCTCAGATTGTCAGCTCTAGGGCAGGGACCATGTCTATTCAATCACTTTGTAACATACTAGGTACATTGCTTGCGCTATATAAATGTTTGCTAATAATAATAAAAATAAATACACGTGGCTCTGGTAAGTAAATTGAGGGGAAAATTCTCGATCGACAAAGGGTCGAGAACTGGAACTTTTCTTGATTCTTGCAGAAATTGAGCCAAGAAGAGAATCGAGTTTCAGTCCTAATCTACATATCAAAATCCCCATTAAAATGTCATATTATGTATTTTGAAGTATCTGTAAATAATATTTGTCTATTTTGTATAGCTAAAAATTCTAAAAAGTTAATCTTAAAAGACGGAGGGGTCAGTCATCCCACTCTGTCCCCGTCCTCTCCGGGTGAAAGCCCAGAGGAAGGTGGTAAAACTGGGCTGGGAAAACTCAGGCCCTGGTGTGTGTGTGTGTGTGTGTGTGTGTGTGTGTGTGTGAATGCATCCCCCCAGCAAGTTTTTATGTGGCCCCTTTCCAGTTCCTGGATCCTGTTCCTACCCCCAAGCACTGAAAGACAGAGGTCAGGTTAAGTGAGCAGAGATACGGGCATGCACACAAAGATAGAAGACAGATCCATGGCATAGCTCCGTGAGCTGAATTCTCCTTTACTTCAGTGCACCTTTTACACACCCCTAGTCCCAACTTCTATATGTCCCTCAGAGCTTGTTGTGCCCCCGCCCCCCACCCCAGAGGAAAAGGCTTCTCAACCCTGTGGTAAAACCTACGTAATCCTCATTTCCCCAACTTCCCCATTAGCACCTTATGTAGCTTTACAGAAAGTCCACTGGAAGTTGAAGATTTCCTATCTGCATAATACTCCTTCCGTTATTGCAGAGCACTCTGCCACTCTGCTAACGTCCCATTAGCAACCACCCACTTAACACGACAGGAGCACTATTGGATGAGTTATTTGATGTGCTATATGTTCCAACAGACACCATCCCAGCTGTCCCCAAGTCATTACGCCACCAAGTTTATGAGAGGATGACAGATGTAATAATTGGTGCTGATTCAACTTTGGCATGGTTTAAAAGCATGTTCCTCTCAAGCTCTATTCTGTTTGATGGGCGATTCTTACTTCCTTGGCAGTGAGACTGCAGATGTCTAAACTTTTTCAAAGTGCATCTTTTCTCACGCTGTAGGGAAACTCCAAGTATCGCCGCCGACCTGTCGACTAGAACAAAACACTGCTTTTCAGAACATTGCAAAGATTTCAATTTGCAGTCACAGAAGGATCATTGGGTTGGAAACACGAAAGAGAGAGATGAAGGGAGGAATCCTCCAACAGTGAAGTCTTAACGTAAGGTGGCTGGTGCCTCCACACCATAAGTACAGCCAGACCTGGCCCTTGATTTGGTCCTGTCTCATGACAGGGGGTGCTATATACAATTATTATTTCTGTATGGGAGTACTGCTTATTATTGTTGTATATGTTTGTGACAGAGCAGGCTCCGGGCCCTTTAAGAATGCCTGCTTGTCACTTTGGCCATGCCCTCTTCTCAGCCTACAAAGGCAGAGGATCCTCAGGCCTCAGATCAGTTGGCTGTGAGCTGCTGAGGTAAAAGGGACTCTGGGGAATTAGGTTACAGCCTAGGAGGAGTTGGCCATGGTAGTCCCCCAAGCTGAGGGAGAGAGACAGATGTATTAAAGCCTCAATGGGAATGTAAGTCAGATGCTGTATTATTTTGATGAAATAACTGTCATCAAACAGTCAACAAACATCCACTGGTGACAAGAACTGGGAGTTTGGACTATCCCGCTAGGACTTGGAGACTGATGGGCAGCCGTCATATCGCAGTGTTCATGTGATAATGTACTTCCCACAAACATTGAAAGTATAAAAGACATAGGAGGTACTTGCCCTTTAAGCCAAGCTGCCTTGCTCTAGTCATACTCACTCTCAGGGATAGAAATGCCTGAGCTTCTCGCCAGAGTCAGGCTGGAGACAGGGTGGCTCAGGCCTTTGCTGAGAGCTCTCCAAGGTTCTGAAGAATGCTGGAAGCCTTTTTGTCTTGAAGAAATGGGAGCAGATCTGGGGGGGGGGGGGGTCTGGGATTCATTCACATTGAAGTATCTGTTTTTCAGAACATAGCCCATGTTGTCTTTCCCCCTAGGACCTCACCCTGCAGGAACTTAGAGCAGTCCTGTTAACAGATTATCTTTTGACCTGAAATAGTTTGTTTGTTTTAGTTTCGTGATGCTTCTGAGTGATCTCAACAAGATTTAAACTGTCAAACGTGTGGTTGCCATGAATTTGGTGGGGGGTCAGACATAAGGCCACAGCAAAATAAGTCCATTTGAGAACTACTCATGCTGCAGCAGTAAGTAAACCATTTCTCCAGGGAGGCTCATTTTGCTTGTTGTGATCAGCAAACTCAATCAAAACAGAATGGACATTCATTGTTATTTCATTTGTACATAACCTGCTGTTTCTCTGCTTTTCCTGCTGTTCTGATTATCAACAAATTCTACAACTATGGCAGGCACTGTTGCTTTCCAAAAGCTAATTGTCCCATGGTCCAAGATGGGGGTTGGGCACAGATCCTATCCTCTTGCAGCACCGCCGGGCGGAGACTGAACTGAGTGGAAGGTGCCCCTTGATCTTTCTACAGGCCCTTCATATGAGCCAACACTGTAATTTAATTGCACGTTTCAGCAATCAAAAGCCTGCGTGTCCTCTCTGAATCCGTTGATCTCCCCAGGCTTCCTACCGTTCCTTTCATGAATACGGAAATTGGTTTATTTCTCCTCAGGATCCAGCTTGTTTGTGCCTTTTGTTTTTCAAAATAATTATGTTTCCACGCTTAAAGTCTTCTAAATTTTAATTCTGGCAGTGACTGGCTGCACAAAGCTACTGCCAGGCAAGGCCAAGACTCTCCTACATAAAACTTCTGTATAGGCGTAGCAGAGGTGAGAATGGCTACACCTCTTAGCCTTCTGATTGTCTTCCCACCCTTCCTGTGACCTGCATCGGTCCTATTTTTGGTCCCAGTGTGGATAGTGGATAAGGTGCTAGATTTGGTTTCGGGAAGCCAGGGTTCAAATCCTGACCTAGCCACGAACTCACTGGATAGCCTTGGGCAAGTCACAACCTTTCCACCTCAGTTTCCTATCCTGTAAAATGGGAATGTGTGTGTATGTGTCTTTCTCTGTGTTCCTCTCACCCTTATCCAACTTACATTGTAACCCCACTGGGCAGGCACCTGTCTCCAAAATCTGTGACTGTAAAATGCTGTGTATGCTTAGTAGTGCTATAGAAATTACTAATACTAGTAGTTAAAACACTATTCCTTAAACCTAGTCCCCATCCCTGCTCTTGTACGACTTTGGGCTCAGATTCTCTGCACCCCGACGACACACATGATATAAGCAGTTCAAACTGTCTTGGGACAGGAGAAAATAGTTTATGCCCAAATTACCAAAGTATTTGCTGAAATTATTTATATCCTGGTTTCCAATTTTTCCTCCTTCGTGTACGCTAGCCAACATGGCAGTCTAGTCAGGCACCTGGTATGCTGAGCCATGGAGCAGGGGTTCCCAAGAAAGGGGTGGAACCCCAGGTGGGATCACTGAATGGCTTAACAAGGTTTTGCGATGGAGCGGTACTGAACATTTAAAGTTATATAGAGTTTCACTGGGCGGGTTTGGCCATACACTCTAGCCACCTTATAACCCTTATAACAATAAGAACAAAAGAGTGCCATACTGGGTCAGACCACTGGTCCATTGAGCCCAGCATCCTGTCCTCTGAGACTGGCCAATCTCGGTCGCTTGGAAGAAGTACTGAACAGGTCACAATGGGGCAATGTAGTCCCTGTTGTTCACTCCCAACTTCGACAGTACTTTTCCCCGACCTATCTGGCTAATAGCTGCTAATGGACTTATCCTCCAGAAACTTGTCCAAATCTTTCATAAATCCAGCTATACTTCTGGTCTTGACCATATGTTCTGGCAACAAATTCCACAACTTAATTGTGTGTTGAGTGAAAAATACCTTCTTTCATGTGTTTTAAATCTGCTACCCATACGTTTCATGGTGTGTCCCCTAGTCCTAGCACTATTTGAAAGGATGAATAACTGTCCCCTATGAATGTTTTCCACACCACTCATGATTTTATCAACTTCTGTCATATCCCTTCTCAGTCATTTCTTCTCCAAGCTGAAGAGCCCCAACCTATCCAGCCTCTCTTCATAGGGGGACTGTTCCATACCCCTTATCATCCCCCTCCCTCCCCCTTCTCTGTACCTTTTCTATTTCTACTATATCTTTTTTGAGATGGGGCAACCTGAACTATACAAAATATTCAAGGTGCGGTCACACCATAAGTTTATATAGTGGCATTATGATATTTTCCGTTTCATTCTCTGTCCCTTTGTGAATAATTTGAAACATTCTCCTTGCTTTTTTGATGGCCACAACACACTGATAGTTTGGGTAATTTTTCCCTATGTGCATCACTTTGCACTTGTCCACATTAAATTTCATCTGCCATTTGGATGCCCAGGCTCCCAGTCTCACAAGATCCTCCTGAAATTCTTCACAGCCCGCTTGGGTTTTAACTACCTTGAATAACGTTGTGTCATCTGGAAATTTGATCACATCACTCTTTACTCCATTCTCCAGACCATGAATGAATATATTAAACAACACCGGTCCCAATACAGATCCCTGGGACACTCCACTAGTTACTTCTCTCCACTGTAAAAACTGACCATTTAGTCCCACTCTTTCTTCCTCTCTTTTAAGCAGTTGCCGATCCACAATAGGATACTACCTCTTATCCCAGGGGTGGGGAACCTCAGTCCCGGGGGCCAAATGTGGGCCCTGGCAAGTTTTTATGTGGCCCCTTTGTCATGCCTGGATCTGTCTCCTGGATCAAATCTCTACCCCCAGGCACTGAAAAACTGAGCTCAGGATAATGGAGCAGAGAGGAGGGCCTGGACACAAGGCTAGGGGATAGATCCATGATCTGGGTCCTCCTTTTTTCAATACACCTGTTAAGCACCCCCGCTCCCAATCTCTATGTGGCCCTCAGAACTTGTACTAATACTCTATGTGGCCCCCAGCACATTAAAGGTTCTGCACCCCTGTCTTATCCCATGACTTATCTTATCTTATTTTATCTTATCTTATCCCATGACTGTCTTATCTTATGTGGCCCCTACATTCACTCAAAAGTCTCTCATGAGAGACCTTATCAAACACTTTCTGAAAGTCCAGATACACTGATCTTGTTCTTTCATGCCTCCCTGAATTTGTCCTGCCAGCCTGCTCTGAAACCAGGCATGCCCATTTGTTTGTCTCCCTTGATTCGTAATCTGGTTGCCAACCTGTCCCTGCCATTCCAGATCCAGTCCTGCACCGACTCTCTCATTGTGCTTCCTGCATATCCCAGAGACTGGGCATGCAGAGATGGTGTGTCCTAAAAAAATGGCAGAGACATCCTTGGACCATGTAGTTATCCATGCACAGAAGAATTTCCTATTCCATAATGCCAAAAGGCACCATTGAGAACATTTACTAGATCGCCTAGAACAAGTTTTTAATGTGACCCCTTTTTATGTGGCCCCTACATTTACTAGAACATTTACTAGATTCACTAGATCTTCATAACCTCGCTCCCCCCTACTTCTCTGCGCTTATCTCCCTCCATACTCCAGCCCGTGCACTTCGCTCCTCCTCTGTCCCTTCTCTCACCCTTCCACGTCTTCCCTGCTCCCCTAACTGCCTTTGTCCCTTCTTTCTTGCTGCCCCCCATGCCTGGAACTCCCTCCCTGTCCACATCTGCCTTGCCCCCTCCCTTCATACCTTCAAATCTCTCCTTAAAACTCACCTCTTTCACTCTGCTCTGTCTGACCCTTTATCCTGCTGATCCACTATTCCTATACCTATGGTCTGTGTACCCTTATCCTTGCCACATGGACCTGCCTGCTGTTATTCTCAATGTAACCAAGCCAAGTACGTGCACTTCAGACCTCGAATCTTCATGAATGTTAGATCCCTTGTCTCTCCATCTGTTCCCCTTCCCATGTCTCTCCCCAGCTCCCGTCTCTTAGATTGTAAGCCCTAGGGCAGGAACCGTGTCTATTTTGTTACTTTGTAAAGTGCCAGGTACACTGCTGGTGCTATATAAATGTTTAATAATAATAATAATAATCGCCTGTTGTTGGGACCACAGGCTGAGAGATGTCCAGGATGTGGGGTTGGGGTACAGAAGATCAGGACTGGGGCCAGGAGCAAGAGGAGAAACAGGGGCTTGGAGGAGGGATGGAGATCAATGCTAGAAATAGAGCAGAACAAGGTTTTGGAGCTGAGGAGATCAGCTAGGAACAGAGTAGGGCTCAAACAAGAAGCTATTTTTTTCTTACGAAAATATGGCCAGAACTGAGAATTATCACTGAGATTTTGCTACAATCTCAATAACAGACCGACATCTCTATCAAGAATTTTTTATCGAAATACCATTTAGCGCAATTTACTGTATACCACCTACCATGGACTGCCTTCATCCTGGTAATGCGCATGTGCAAAGTGGCATTTTGCATTTTGTGCATGCACATTACCAGGATGAAGGCAGTAAATCGATAAATGGTAAATTGCTGTAAATGGTAATGGTAACCGGTATTTCGAGAAAAATGTCTCGACCGAGAAATATCAAGAATCGGCATTTTTTATAGATTATTTCTTCTCTCTTAAAAAGAGTTGAGAACTTGAGAAACATGAACTGAAAAACGAGTCGAGAACCGTGATTCTCGATGACAACTGGAAAAAAAATCCACGTTTCAGCCCTAGAATAGAACACAGCAAGGGTGTGGAGCAGAAGAGAGCAAACAGGACAGGAAGACAGAACTAGAAATTGGGAAAGAGAACTAGGAAGGGAAAGGAACTGGAGATGAGCATTCAGAAATTCCACCCAGCTTCATGTTGCCAAGCAAATCTTATATGCTGACTGGGAGACAACCAAATAGCTGGAAGGTGAGGCAAGGACTGGGACAGAGTGGTGAGATGGGGGAAGGGGAAGGCCTACAAGGTAGCACTGTGGCCTAATCCTGGCAGCAGCAGTGGCATTGCTCAGCTGGCATTGCTGTAGAAGCCCCAGAGGCATGGGTTTCAGAACCAGATCCTGACACCCAGCATTTTCTTCCAGTGACACTGGCACCGTTATATTATGTTGGCTAAAGCATTAGTGGGTTTTTTTAGACAAGACACTCTCCACATACTACACACCCACCACCCATCCACTATATATCTTTCAGGGCTGCAGTGTTGCCCTATGGGTGCCCTGCACCATGTATAATGGGTGGGAGGTGGGTGGGTAGTGGGTGGAGAGTGTCTTGTATGAAAATGCCCAGTGTGACTAGGATGTTGGAGTTCCCCTTTATCCGGCCATCCCCCCAAATACCCCCAGACCAGCCACGACTCAGTTTACCCAGCATTAGGTTCCGATCGCTATCACTCAGAGAGTGAGCTAGCTGACACAGATAAACTCGCTGTCACCTGTATCCCAAAGGTAGTTCGGTTGAATACAATTTACGTTTTGGGTCTGTCTCAGCATTATGGCTGAGAACTGCCCAAGACTGGCTCTGGTTAGTTCCAGCAACACAGAGACAACCACTTATAAAAACAAAGTTAATAAAAAGGTTTCAGATCATCAGTAAGTTCCAGGGCTTATTCAAAAGTTGCATGAATAAAATAAATCCCTCCTCAAGACCCACCTCTTCCACTCTGCCCTCCCCGATTTCTCACTCCCCTCACCTAACTCCTGCTGATACCCTCCATCCAGTACAATCTGTCACCTGAGCTCTGTGTACTCATTTCCTCATCACATGGACCAGCCAGCCATCATTCTTGATGTAACCAAGCCAAGCGCGTGCACCTGGGACCTCGCATCTTCGTGAATGTTACACTCCCTGTCTCTCCCTCTGTTTCCCGTCCTTCGTCTCCCTGCCCACCCCCAGTCTCTCAGATTGTAAGCCCTAGGGCAGGGACCGTGTCTATTCCATTACTTTGTAAAGCACCAGGTACATTGCTAGTGCTATATAAATGCTTGATAATTATAATAATAATAATAATAATAATAATAATAACTAATATAAAAAGATGGTGTGGTTGCCGTGTTGATCCTGAATGACAGAGAGGGACCAACTGCTGTTGGTGGAAATAAACAAGTTTGGGGGCCACACAGTGCCCTTCCTCAGACATGTAGCATAGCCAGTCAAAAATATAACTGATCAGGTCATGCTCAGGGCAGAAAGGAACACGAAGGGTGGAATGACAAGATAATCCACCCAGCTTCATGTGAGTTCCAGTCATAAGCCATGCAGGAAGCTAGGGGGCATGGTGCGAGGCTCTAACGAAGCCTTGAGGAGGGGTGTGGCCTGACCAGTACAGGAAAATCCTGTCAGAAACACCAGGGGGCATGGCCGGGGTGAAGCTCTGGTATTAAGAAGCTGGCCACAAACCCCAGGGCCAGTTCAAGCCCTGATTCTTTGTTGTTCCCTCATGGGCATTGTGGAACAGGCCATGGCCTGGAGACCCAGGAGTTGCAAGTTCAAAATTTGTCCTGACAGAGCCATCCTGTTCCCAGGATTGCTCTCCGTCTGTTTAGATCTCACGAAGTTGAGACTCCCAATGTCTTATCACTGCAACACAACAACATGAATGAGAAGCGAAGACGACTTTCAGGAAAGATAATACCTCAGCTTCGTCTCTTATTTGCAGGTGTCCTATTTCACATCTCCCCTCACACGCTCTCAACTTGCCAGCAAGGCTACAATTTTGGCATGGGGATTTTTATTGACATTCTCATGGACAGGAAACAGAAATAAAAGAAGTCACGGCAAGAAGTGGCGGCAGCAGCGGGCAGCAGGATTGGGGTCAGGAGAAGTGGCAGTAGTGGCGCTTTCCCGGATTCTCGCTCCCCTTAGGCAGCTCTGGGGGCTGCCTAAGGGACTAGATCAGGGGTAGGAAAGGCGCCCCCTAGGCGGCTTTCCCCCCACCCCCATCCAGCCTCCCCTTCCATCTCTCCTGGCCCCATCGGACATCTCTTAAAGTCACAGAATACATTATGCCCGTGCCAAAATCATAGCCAGACGCATCAGTCATGATAAGGAGCTCTTTATTATCTGCCAACAACCCTAACCTAATTGGTTTTCTTCCCCAAACACTTAACACCCACAGATAATCTGTCATCTTTTGAGAGACACAAGGAATTAATCTCTTGCCTTGCTTCCAGTTCTTTAATTCACCAGCCTCCTTGCAGAGTCAGACCTTCAGCTGGTGAAATTCAGGAAATAATTCCTAATAACCCCATTCATTAATGTAGCAATCATGTTTAACTGTTCAGGTTCCTTTACAGGCAATCAGCTTAAACGGCAGGAAGGTAGACTTAAGTTAAATATTATGAGCAGCTTCCTATTCATAAGAACAGCCAGGCAATGGAACAAACTGCCCCCAAGGACATTGTAGAGTCTCCCCTTCAAAGAAGTGGCTGAATAATTGTCTTTTGGAAGTGGCTTCATGTAATGTAATGGTTTCTGGCCATGCCAAGATTTTTCGCCTTCCCCCTCTCTCTGCCATCACTTCTAAGGTGGTTTGGGTACCATGATTTGGATCGGTATACCCAGTTTGCAGGTACCCATTTTGGAGCTTTTGGTTGGAGGGTTTCTGAAACCGGCAGATATTCATCTAATATTTCAAAAAGCCATAAAACACTTCAGAATATTTATACTAGAGCTGAATCAGGAATGGCTGTTTCCAAAAAGTCGATAAATCCCAACCTTTCACAAACACTGATGAACATTTTTCGGTATTTCCACATTCCATATCGTTTTCATGCTTTTGCTGAAATCGGGATTGCCAATGGCGATCTTTCTTTACATTAGTCACTTTAAGACATCTGTGTTTTTTTTAGGGCTGAGACGAGAGAATGTGTTCCCATTCCGCTGGGAAATACCAAACTTTTGGGAGCACTTGAGAGTGTTTGTCAGGACTGTGTCAGTCTCTGGCAATTCCACACTTCCACATTGTCGATATTGGTGCCTGTGATTTTTCATCATTTTCTGTTGATTTCATCATTTTCTGGGATTTTTTGTTTTGTCATTTTCATCACTGTCCAGGACTTTTGGGGACTTTCACAACAGTTTTACAGCACTTTTACAGCAGTTTACAGCACTTCCTCAGCACGTAGCCAGCACATTTGCATCTCGACAGCTTCTGGGTGTTCACGTAGGGCGTACATGGCCGCTGGGGGGTTGCACAGGGCATAAATAACCTATTTCCAATGCAAACAGCAGTTGCTGTTATTTGTCATTTCCAGCCAAGTTTTGTTATTTACGGTACAAAGGCAGTATATACTGCTCAAAGTTAGTATATAAAGACCAAAGTAGTGACCAAGAAGCAAAAGTACCAGAAGTACCAAACAAAGGCATTCCTGAATGGGAACTGATGAAAGTGGTACGGTTTTGTATCATGTGGAAGGTGGCAAATGGTCTGTTTCTGACAGAAACAGCATTCATGGCAAATCATCAATTCAACTCTAATTTACAGTAGGATGCTGCTACAGTCCTGAAACATCTGACTCATACTTAATAAAGTCCCAAACAATAAGGCACCACATTTGGAGGAGGCATGGAGGAGGAGACAAAATGATGCTAGAAAATTAAAGGAGCTTTAACGGCCACTTTTAAAAAGCTCACCGACCTTTCTGGCGTTTGTGTTATGGAAGTGTTAGGAGCTACATTTGCCAGCTGGAGGGCAACACATTAAGAGCTGTAAAGAAGAGATTATGAGCACAAGGACATTTTAGGTTTAAAGACAGGCAGGGTAACTAGGAGGTGAGGAAGGTTGCACAGGCAATTTGTGAGAAGCTTTTTGGAACAGAGGTGTTTTAATGAGAAACGATCGTGTGCTGGCTGGAGGCGTCTACTCAGTCTGGTGCTAATCATGTCTTAAAATAAGGTTACTTGGCCCCGACACAGCACCTTTCACTGGAAAGGCTCCAGCCACTTTACATGCAATTAACAGCCACTGTCAGATGAGTACGTGTCTATTGGATGTATGTGACCATCAGTACTGCACTGAAAATAGCTGAACCAGTGGCAAAGCTGCTAGCATGGGGTTTAGGATACCCAGTTTTAGTCATCTGCTCCACTACAAACTTCCTGTGGATCCACAGGCTTTTGTCAGAACCCAAGGGACTCCCGGGTCTCCCTACTCAGAGGTAGTTGCCCTCCCTAGTGAGCCACCCAGACCTGAATAGTAGTGTTAGTCTAAGCTTAGATTGATTGATTGATTTAAAACTTTTACCCCACCCTCCGTACCAACAACTGCCTCGCTCTCTGACTGGACAGGTTTGACCATTGCTGGGATTGGGTGGCCCAGACCTTGCCTTGTCCCTGTCCTGAACCGCTCTCCTTATTCCCAGCGCCCTCCAGCCATGCTTCCAGCCTTAACTACCTACTCCCTTTTAACTTGCACCTGAATCTTGCTCCTGCCTTTGTTCTATGGCTGCTCCATGACTGTGCTTCTCCTAGACCCCGACTGTCTTACAGACTGCTTCCTCAGCGCTTGACCCTCTGGACTATACCCTGGAGACACTTCTGGGTCTACCATCCTGTCCTGTGCAGCTTTGTTGGATGTGACCTTGCCTTTTAACTTGGACTCTTAATGTTGCCTTATCCCTTGTCCTACTCTCATCGTTTCCTGGAAGGA
Organism: Sphenodon punctatus; assembly: GCA_003113815.1. Classification (NCBI taxonomy): domain Eukaryota; kingdom Metazoa; phylum Chordata; class Lepidosauria; order Sphenodontia; family Sphenodontidae; genus Sphenodon; species Sphenodon punctatus. The sequence goes on along the minus strand of QEPC01003143.1, from coordinate 3,283,747 downwards.
CCTGACCATCAGCTCCGGAACTTGCAGGCAAAAACCACACACACACACACACACACACACACACACACCTCAACCATACACTAACTTGAGGCCCATGTTCCCCTTGGGTCATGACACAACCTCTCCAACACTTCTGATTGCTTCTCTGTAGCACCCCCAGCAGAAGCTCAATCTGTAGTCCTGAACCCCACATCACTCACCAATTGACAGGGAGGTGGACTGATTAATGAGCCAGAAGGGATTGCATTTGGGTCTGCAGTACCAGGGGTTGTCCCCCTGCAGCTGTTTTCACCACTGGTCTCTAGGACTGAGATGAGAGCAAGTGTTCCCATTCTGCAGGGAAATACCAACCTTTCTGGAGCTCTTGCAAGCATTTGTTAGTAGTCCGTCAGTCGCCAGTGAGTCTGCACTTTCACCATTATTGATATGAGCACCTGTGATTTTCCAGCATTGTTATCATCTTTTGTCATCTTTTGTTACTTTTCTGGAGGTTTAAGGCAGCTTTATGGCACTTCCCCGGTACGTCTGCATCTCCACAGCCCCTGGGGGGCTCTGGGGTTTGGGATCAGCCCTGTAGCAGCTCTGTTCCACTCACGGAAAATAATTACATTTTGGCAGCTATTATAGATGAAGGAAAGTACCAAAGTTTTTGTTAGAAACAATGACCATTACTTAACGTAGATAACTGTACATATAACATAGGCTGGTTTTGTTTTGTCCTTGAGCACAAGGACTGTTGAATTTGACCCCTATATGTATTCTCCTCCCATGTATACTATGTGGTAACTTTGCTTGCTACTCCAATGTTCCCTCTATCATTCACCCTTGTGACATAGGTTATTATTATTCTCATTTCACAGAAGAGGAATTGAGGTTGAGAGATAGTGACACCCAGTGAGTCTATGGCTAAGAACCCTAGACTCCCAGGCTCAGGACTACCATTACCCAGACAATACTATGTGGTAACCTCAATTGCTACCATCATTACACTCTTACCTGGTTGCATTGGGAGAATTGGCGGAGAGTGTGACTGCACGGCGGAACCATTGCAGACGTCATTGCCGTGAGTGGTGTGGTGTGCTTCAGGCAAGGGGAGCGTTGGATTGAGCGGAGAGACGCTGAGATAGAGCTGCGTGATATTTGAGGATGGTGACTACAGTAGAGGCAACGCCCTCATCGGCCCGGTGGGAGCTGCAGTTATCTGGAATTGCTTCCCTCTGGCAAGATAACGTCACTAGATGGGGTGAGGTGCTGGTTCACATTCAGCACCAGCTACGAGGAATCACAAGCAGGCTTAACAATTTATCTATCACGGGGCCAAAGGTGGGTCAGTGTATGATCCCCGAGGAGGGGGAAACAACTAAGATAAGTAAGGCTGATATTAGAACTGATGATTTAGAACATAGTAATCTTTATAATGTGGACTGCTTGATTGGATGGGACACAGGCCAAGTATCCCGTGCTAGAACCCGACTCTTAGTTGGTGAAAGACCTCCAGCATCTAGGACAATGATAATTGAGGAACTTGCTATACAGTTTATTGCTAGACCTTTGTGGAATGGAGTCACACCAAGTTGGGCTACGAAAGTTATGGTCGCTCGTAATCTCTCCTTTCTTGCGGGGGTTAAGATGGATACAAAAGATATTGATAAGATTGTATCTATTTAAGACACTGCTGACATTAAGAATCTCAAGGTTTATTTTAGAGATCGAGGGTGGGTCCTCAGACTGTTTCTCTTAGGACGTTCCCTGAAGCAATGGGGTATATCAATTGATCGAGTTTTTTTCCTATGCGAGAGTAGGATCTGTACCCACTGTGCCGATGGAACAGGGGTACGGCCCACCCTTAGGCGTGAGTGGTGTCAGACCAATGGGCATGGGAGCCCCCTCTGATTTGATACTTTCTGCGGTGGATCAGGCGGCAGCCGTGCAAACTGCCCATGTTATGTCTAATGGTAGGACAGCCTCCCCCAAAGCTGAACCAATGGAATTCCTTGAACCACAAGGTGATAGAGAGGGCAGGGATGCTTTTAGTCAAGGGAATCATGTAATACAGCCCTCTAAAACTGATTTTAGCCTGAAGCTTGTTGAAGCTTGTTTTGGCTCCCCTAATTCGAAGTCTGATGATGCTCAGATTGAGGCTATCTTAGATAAATTGAAGCCCAAGGATCAGGATTTGTTTATTGATCGATTGTTTTATTTGCAAGATAAGTTATTGTGCAGGGAGAACATGCATGGAGTGGGAGAAGATAGCCAAAGTATCTGTGGTGATCTAGTCCGCTTGAATGAGTTGAGATCATCTGCCCCCAATAACTTGGAGCTTGTGCCTAATGCAGAGGATATGAATAGGTCATGCCCAGTGGAAGTGTATACAGCTACCCGCCCTGCAGGTGTGGGAGTAAGTATTAGTATGGTTGTTTAGTCCCAGGGCCATTTAGAATGTAATGCCCAGAAGGCCGCAGTGGACCTAGCCCTGGAGCAGCCCGGCTGCACTGGTAATGCTCGGGAGGAGATCCCTGCGAGGAGCTCTGGCCCAGCCTTGTGAGGGTGGGGGAGGAGCAGGCTGGGATCAGACCAGATTACAATCGGGTGTTTAATAAACACCCTTTACTATCCTTGTTATCAACTACGTGTTCTAGTCAAGCCTTCCAGTTAGATAGAAGTAGTAAAGATTTAGGTTTGGACTGACAGTTGGACTCTCTGACCCAGGGTCATCAGAGATCTATTTTAAGATTTCTCTCAGAGAATATTGCTGGATGGGCCTGGTTATTAAATCATGAGGTCCAGCAACTGTTGAGTAACTTTGACATTATTTGTGTCCAGGAATCCTGGCTAATGGATAGCTCTCTTTTTTCTCTATATGATTATCAGATTTGGTGCTATCCAGCTACTAGAGAGGCTAAGTTTGGTCGTGCGTCTGGTGGCCTTTTAACTTTGTTGAAATCTTCCTTACTAATTCAGGGAAATTTGCTGCCCAAGGCCCCTAATAATGTTCTTGCATTACTTTTCTCTTCTGACGCTGACTATAAGATAATACTTTTGAATATCTATCTTCCTCCTTGTTTGCCTCAAGCTGGGTCTTTCTGGACACAATTAGAAGTGTTTATAGTCACACTTGAGGACAATTATCCAGGGTGTCTGGTAATTTTAGCTGGAGATTTTAACTCTAGAAATGGCAGTGATTCCACCAGACAAGCTGAAATTCTGGGTTTAGAGTAGGGATGGGTGAACAGAACGGAGTTCAGAAATTTGGTTCAGTTCGGTTCAGTTTGAAATTTGAGTTCGGTTCGGAATTCGGTTCGGTCGACCAAACAGACCAAGTTCGGTCGAATTCCAAACTTCCAAACCAAGTTCGGCCATTAAAAACCAGTTTTTTTGGTGTGTGTTGCCACTAGGGATGGGCGAACAGTTCAGAAATTCGATTCGGTTCAGTTTGAAATTCAAGTTCGGTTTGGAAGTTCGGTTCAGTCAACCGAACAGACAGAGCTCGGTCCGAACTCCGAACTTACAAACTGCGTTCGCCCATCCCTAGTTTAGAGGCTGCAGATGAGTTCTTTGATCCCCCTTGCAGCTCTAGAGATGGGGAACTGAACCCCTATGGGGCCCAGTTTCTACACTTTCTCTATGTCGGCCGTTGGAAAAATCTTAGACGGGAGAGCTGTTTCTGATACTCCTGGGCAGTTCACTTTTGTCTTGTAGGTTGGCAAAAGTGTCATTGACTATTTTTGCATCCAAGATTCCTCTTTAGATTGTTCCCTGGATTTCAAGGTCTTGGTGGAGGGATTTAGTGATCACCTCCCAATTACATTGATTTTTGCTCTTCCCTCTGGAGTTAACCCAGATAGGGACTGCCCGCCTCTCCCCTTTGAGAGTAGCACCCTTGACACTATGTCTCGGATGCCCTGGTCTGACAAGGAGATGCTCAGGGCTCTATGACCAGGATACTTTTGTTGAGCTGAAAGAGTCTTTGTTAGACTCTCATCAGATGACATCAGAGTCGTTTTATGAGCTTTTTGTAAACCTTTTGGAGCAGTTTGAGAAACAGCTGGTAGTTAGAAGTCCTGCGGCCATTATAGCTGTTGCTGTTCCTGCTCAGCCTAAGTGGTTTGATAGAGAATGCTTGAAGCAAAGGGCCAGACTCAGGCGTATTGCTAGGGCTTTTAAAGTGGGCCCTAGCACGGTTACTGCTGTCCAATATACCAAGGAAAAATGCAGTTACAAAAAACTGCTTGAAAGATAAAAGGAAATCCTCTCAGTCAAAAGCTTGGAAAGCCTTGGTTAGTGCAGTTCAGAAAGGGTAGCAGGTCTGTTTGGGGACTTTGGTCAAGGAGGGGTCTAGATCTCGCTTTCTACAGGTGCTCCTTGATCTGGGAGTATGGCAACTCTATTTTAAAGGAATCTTTAATAGAATGCCAGATACTTCTATTCTTAATTGTGAGCTACTTGCAATTACTCCTCTCTGGACTCCTGTAGAACTGGAGGATGTAACATCTTTACTTGCCAAGTTTATGGCTAAAAAAGTAGGGATGGGCGAACGCGGTTCGGAAGATCGGAGTTCGGACCGGACTTGACCAGTTCAGTTGACCGAACCGAACTTCTGAACCGACCTTGATTTTCAAACCGAACCGAATTTCCGAACTCGGCTCTGTTTGCCCATCCCTAAAAGATAATATTCAATTTAGTTCAATGGGATTTGAATTTCCGAACTTTGTTAAGAAGTTCAGACCGAACTCGAATAGTTTGGTCGACCGAACCGACTGAACCGAACCAAACCGAACCGAACCAAATTTCCAAACTGAACCGAACTGAACTGAATTTCCGAACTCGGTTCTGTTTGTCCATTCCTATAAAAAAGGCCCTGGGATTGATGGTATTCAGGTAGATTTATTCAAGCACAACCCGGACTGGTGGTCACCAATTCTTGCTAAGTTGTTGACTATTATAAGTAACTGTGGTTTGATCCCGGCAGGGTGGAATATCACCATAGTGGTCCCCATTTATAAAAAGGGGGACAGAAATCTGCCTCAAAACTATCATCCTATTAGTCTACTCTGTGTGGTGGCTAAGATCTACGCACAATACTTACTAATTAAACTAGAAGATTGGACTTCGGTATCAAATTTTTTCCCCGAAAAGCAGGCCAGATTTCAAGCCGGGCACTCGACAGTGGACCATTATTATACCTTATGGCATCTGGTGGAGAAATATGTTAAGATTAAAAAAGGCAGTTAATTATGACCTTCCTGGATTTGCGATCCGCTTTCGATTTAGTGAATAGGAACATATTGTGGGATAGATTGTACAGGACTAATATGGATCAGAGACTGATTTTCTTGGTCCACGCTTTATATAGCCAAACCACCCTTAGAGTTAGGGTGGGGTGTAGTCACTATATCTCTAACCCGATTCCTTCATCTAATGGGGTTAAACAGGGCTGTGTCCTTGCCCCCTTTTTATTTAATTTTTTCATTAACGGGATCATTGCCTCTCTTAAAGAGGATTTTTTTCTCCCAGCCAAGGTTGGGGCTAGATCCATACCTATCCTTTTATATGCAGACGACATGGTGCTTTTATCACCTACAGCACTAGGGATGGATAGGATGTTAGTGGCCGCTGGTCTGTTCTGCAAGGATTCAAAGCTGTCAATAAACCATGAAAAATCTAAAGAGGTGGTTGTGGGCAGATGTTACTCCAGTCATAAGTGGTTACTTGATGGGACAAGATTGGAACAAGTATCTTCATATCGATATCTGGGGTTACTTTTTAACGTCTCTGCATCCTGACAATCCCACATTGAGGCTGCTAGCCTCAAACTGAGACAGGCAATCATAGGCCTTCTGAGGTTCTGGAGGTTCTATGGGGGGCCGTCTGTCCTTCCAGCCTTGAAACTCTTTGATTTGAAGTACAAACCTGGCACTTTGTTTGGGGCTGAAGTGTGGGGTCCCTATGCGTCTGGCATCCTGGAGCCCCTTCAGAATTTTTTACTCAGATCACTTCTGGGGGTTCCTAAATGCACCCCAGCTTGTCTATTACATTTAGAAACAGGGACGCTTCCTTTGAGAACCAAGTTGCTTATTAGCCCCCTAATTTACTGGCTTAAAGTAAATGTCATGTCAGAGGATCGTCTGCTACGCCTGTGCTTGGAGGAAGCTCGTTCTTGGCCTACTCCAGGGCTTTGGTTGGGCAGGGTACTGAACCGTTTATGCGATCTGAGGTTACCACCTGAAATGTTGGAAGTATTACCAGTTACCGAGAGAAGGAGGATTATTCGAAAGCAGCTGGAGGACCAAGCCATTCAGTTAGACTTGGGGGCAATCCAGGTGCTTAAATGCGCCCCATTTTATAAACTATTTAATAGTGCCTCCAGCTGTGAGTTTTATCTGAAATTAATAGATGAACCTAAGTTTCGCAGGGCTCTGACTCCGCTACGTTTTGACCTTCTCCCCACTAAAGTGCTTTTGGGGAGAAGGAATGGCATTCCTTTTAGGGATAGGACCTCTCCTTGTAACCTGGGCTATGTAGAGGACTTATTGCATGTTTTGTTTGTCTGCCCTCTCACCGTATACTGGAGGGAGCTGTATCTGGCTCCTTGGATTACGACACGATTGCATTTGCCCCCTGCAGAATTGTTACAATTCTGTCTGAGGACTAACACCCCTGAGATATTACATAGTCTTGCTAAATGGGTGTATCAACTCAGCAAGCGCTGAGTCTATTAGGAAAGAATGACTCCTTTTCAGATTGCCAGATCTGGTGCTACTCAACCACCAGATATGGTAATATTTATTTTAATTGTAACTTGGTAGACTTAACCTAGAATGTATTAAATTACATCTGCCACATATTTGTCAATGTGAGCAAGTATCCTTGGCTTCATATGGTATCCTCTCCCTTTTGGGGGTTTATATGATATACTCATATTGAATTTATGTTTATGTTATGAGCCAATTGGTAATGTTTCTTGTACCTTTGGTATTTATGTTTTATGTATCTGCTATTGTGCAGTTAATATTTATTGCAATGAACTTTGGTCATGCAACATTAATATATAATCAATCAATCAATCAATCAAACAAACAATCAATCATCATTCTTACCTTTTTTGTCCTCATAACAACCCTGGGAGGTAGGACATTATCATTCCCATTTTACTGATGAGGAACTGAAGCTTGAGAGTGATTTGCCCAAGGCCACCTACTGCATTCATGGCTAAGACAGGATTTAAACTAGGGCTGAAATGAAATACCAAGATTACTTGATTTCTTGTTGAAATTCCAGTGCTTGGTTCATCTCAGGACAAACCAAGCACCAGGCTTTCTTTACTGAACTCTCAGCGGAATTTTTTTTTTACTACACATGAGCAAATGGCTGCCACCCTTAACCAAAATGGCAGCAATAGCATCACTGCCATTTTGGTTAAAGGCAGCAGCCATTTTGTGCATGCACAATCTGCTGTCATTAGCAAAAATGGCTGTGACACTATCGCTGCCATTTTGGTTAAGGATGGTGGCCATTTTGCATATCTATAATGATTTTTTTCCCCTTAATATTTCTCACTGAGAACTTGTACTGGGACTGAAATCTCAAAGAGATTTTGATCCTGGTACTTGACATAGGAAGAAATGCTCACAAGCAGCAATTTAGTTGCTCTTTTCACCCCTGATTTGAACCCTATTTTAATTTTTTTTTTTTTTATTTCTTTTAAATTTGTATCCCGCCCCTCCTGCCCAAAGGCAGCTCGGGGCAGCGAACAACAATTTTTTTTTAACAATAATACATTTAAAAACAAATCAACAAATTTTAAAACAAATCATAAACCTCACCGTCCCTCCAAACCCTCCCTCCCCCTACACCCCCCTCACCAAAAGGCTGGCGGAACAGCCAGGTCTTACACAAACATCAAAATGACAGGACAGTGGGGGCCAACCGAGCCTCCTCTGGGAGTGAATTCCACAGCATGGGGGCAGCCACCGAAAAAGATCTCACATCAGTGGCCACCCATCTCCCCTGTGGAACCTCCAAATAGGCCCTCATGGATGATCTCAGGGGTTGCACGGGCACATGGGGAGTGAGGTGATCTCCAGATAGGCAGGGCCCAGGCTGTGAAGGACTTTAAAGGTCAAAACCAGCACCTTGAACCTAGCCCGGTGCCTTATAGGCAGTCAATGCAGAGCCCGGAGCACAGATGTCATGTGCTCCCTGCGGCCCGCCCCAATAAGGAGACAGGTCACGGCATTCTGCACCAGATGCAGCCTCCAGACCAGCTTCTCAGGAAACCCCATGTAGCGTGCGTTGCAGTAATCCAGCATCGAGGTGATGAAGGCATGGATGACAGTGGCGAGGTCAGAGTCTGAGAAATACAGCCAAAGCTGTTGGACAAGATGTAACTGCTGAAACACACTCCCCGCCACGGCCACAACCTGAGATTCCAGGCTGAGCNATTCTGCACCAGCTGCAGCCTCCGCACGAGCTTCTCGGGCAGCCCCACGTAGAGTGCGTTGCAGTAATCCAGCCTCGAGATGATGAAGGCATGGATGACAGTGGCGAGGTCGGAGTCTGAGAGATACGGCCAAAGCCGGCGGACAAGATGTAACTGCCGAAACACACTCCCCGCCACGGCCACAACCTGAGATTCCAGGCTGAGCCGTGAATCGAGGAGCACACCCAGACTCCGCACTTGAGAGACCATGGGAGGGTGACACCCGCCCCCCAAGAGGAGATTCAATCGCTCGCAGGCCCTCCAAGCCCTCACCCACCAACATCACCTCCATCTTGTCAGAATTCAGCTGCCGATGGCTCAACCTCATCCAAGCCCCCACAGCCGACAGGCACTGTGAAAATAAAGAGACTACATGGCCTGGGTCGATGGAAAAAGAGAGGTAGAGCTGAGTGTCATCAGCATAATGATGACACTGCATGCCCTGAAACCCTCTCACGATCTCCCCTAACAGCTGCATATAGATGTTAAACAAGAGAGGGGACAGAATGGCATCCTGCGGGACTCCACATGTGGGGTCCTCGTGGGAAGATGTACACTCCCCCAAGACCACCCGGTGAGTTCTCCTGGCCAGGAATGAATGAAACCAGTCCAAGACCATCCCACCAATCCTGGCACGGTCCTGCAGATGAGTCACCAACACCTCATTATCGACTGTGTCGAACGCAGCCAAAAGGTCTAGCAGGACCAGTAAGGTCTGATGACCCTGGTCCAACGCCAGATGGAGATCGTCAACCAAGGCCACTAATGCAGTCTCCATACCATACCCAGGCCGAAACCCGGACTGGGCGGGGTCTAGGATACGAGTGCGGTCCAGGTGTTCTTGGAACTGCCGTGCCACAGCCTGTTCAATAACCTAGTCTCCTAAGTCCAAGGAAACTGGCACACTGTAGAGAAAATGTTCTGAAAACGAGGAGATTTGTGATTAACCTCAACGTCCATGCTCTAAAAACTCCCTCTGTCTGCCTGGAGCTTCACGGCAACAGTAGCCGAAAACAGTGCATTGCTTCCTATCGATTCCTTAGAAAAGCAGTTCACTCAAAAAGTGAAAAATCATTTGAGCATAAAAATGTGGAAAGTGGTGTGTCACCAAGGTCCAAATAAAAACAGAATTACTTAATAGCGCACACAATATAGATAGATCATCTGAGCCTGAAATAGCCCTGAGTGTCTCAGGAGAACTGCACATCCCCTCGTCAGCATCAGATTTTCACTTTCCTCCTTTTAAACAAAAGCCATCTTCTATGTTTAGAGCTGAGATAAGCAGAGGGGAAGCTACTTTTGCAGCTCGGCCTAGAAGAGCAGAACTAAACAAAAGCCATCGTCTATGTCTTTAGAGATTAAAATGAATCTTTACAACACACAATAATATCATAAGTGAGTCCTGGTGTCCTTTCATAGAGAATTAAAGAATGTTAAGTTTGGAAGGAACCTTGAGGGTTATCTAGTCTGAACCATGAACTCCAAACCCCCTAAATTCGAGGTGCCACATAAGTTCAGGTGCTTTACGTTAGAGACCAGTGGTTTATAAAGTGTGGTCTATGGACCACCTTGAGCCAATGAGACAATGGTCAACAGTAGGGATGGGAATTTTGTTTTGGATTGAACAAAAATGGCTCAAAATGGCCCTAAATGGCCATTTTGGTTTTAAAATTGTGAACCAAAATTCTGGTTTATTTTTGGTTCCGGCATTTCAGTTTTTTTACATTGATTTTTTTTCCAGTTTGTTCTCATTGACTTCAATGGGGAAAAATTCCATTGAAGTCAATGAGAAAAAAACAGGGCGGTGGGGGGGATCAATGCAACACCCCCCCACCCCCCAAAAAAGAAAAAAAGAAAAATGAAATGAGAACCAAAAATTGCAGAGAATTGAAACTGAAAAACTGAAACTGAAAACGGTCCTGGAGTCCCATTTCTAGTCAACAGTCCTTTGTTTGCAACGATGGCCTGAAAAACTCCATCCAAAGGATGCCGCAAAAATGACAGTGAACGTTTGTTCTCCAATGTAAGAGAAGATGGATGAAGAGAGAATGGACTTAAATTGCAGCAATGCAGATTTCGGTTAGATGTTCGGAGGAAAGTTCCTAAATATAAGAACTGTTGGTCAATGGAACAAGTTTCCCAGGGAGGTTGTAGAATCTCCTTCCTTTGATGCTTTCATTTAATTTAATTTAATTTATTATGGCATCAGCTGTTGCTATAACCAACGCTGATGCTTTCAAAACCCAGATGGACAAGCACCTGTCTATGGTGCAGTTGGCAGATGATATCCTGCCTTAGAGCAAGGGGTTCAATTACATGACTTGCAGGACCCTTCCAACCTTCAGATTCAGATTTGACCCCATGGCTTTGGATCAGTCTTGTAACCAGATAAAGGCCACCAGTAAAAATTGGATGCATATTAGGGATGTGCGAACGTGGTTCAGAAGTTCAGAGTTCGGACCAAACTTGAATTCGACCGAACTGTTCGGTCAAATCCAAACCAATTCGGAAGGCAAAAAAACATGGTTTTGAATGTACGAACTTGGTTCGGAAGTTCGGAATTCGACCAAACTCGAATAGTTCAGTCAACCAAACCGAACTTTTGAACCGAACTTGATTTTCGAACCGAATCAAATTTCTGAATTCAGTTCTGCTCATACATCCCTAATGCATATCAGTTCCCTATCACCAGGATTTCTAGTTTCTGTTGCCAACATTTTGGAAATGCCCCAATTTCAAGCCCCCAAATTCTCTGATTAAAAACTCCAAAATCAGCATTTGGGGCTGTTAAAATTAGAAAGTGTTTATTGCAAATTATTCATTTTTCATGACAGTTTGATGTACTAGCTGCCACTGCCATTCAAATAACAAAATAAAACAATATTCCATCCCAGCCAACTCCAACACAGAGCCCACCTTTCTCCCACTGCAGGTGGTGGTGGTAGGGTGCTGTTCCAACCCCATCCTCCCCGTCAGGGACCCCAACATACCTCTGCCTCACCAAAAGCCAGAACAGCTATGTTTTTCTTGGGCCAAATCTCTTCTCTTGGACTCAGGTGCACATCGGAACCTCCAGATAGCTTCCACCTCCTTTAAATTTCCGTGACCATGAGTGGGTTTTTTGCAGATGGAAAAGTCCCAGAAAAACCTGGAATGCCATATTTTGCTCTGGGAAAATGGGAATTCCACGTTTTTCTCTGGGAAAACAGGAATTCCATGTTTTTCTCTCATTTTGTGTGCTAAACGGAACCCTGCCTATTACAAACCTCCTTCCTGCTTCTGGATCAATAGCCTCTGCAGGATTATTTAAGCTAGTGTTCCATAACTACCAACCACCACCATGTTTTCCCATCAGCCCAAACTGTAGCTTTAGAAAGCTGTGTATTTCGTTGAAGTTTCAACAATTCTTGAGCACTTATCTCAACTGAACTTTTGAACTGAGAGAGGTTTGTAGTAAGCAAAAAGTATGGTCAACTAGCTCTGTTTTTGTTCCTGGATTCAACCAATGTGATTGCAGAAAGGTACCTTTTCAAAGTTGTCCAAAAGAGTTTATTGATAAGGAAATGAGTATGGATGACAATGGAAAGGGTATGGATTTTTTAAAAGAACAGAGCAGTGTGGGAATTTCAAGAAACAACTAGCTGAATGAAGAACCATTACCGTTTTCATCATGTGAAAGGTCAGCGAGCCAACTTTTCTTGGCCCTTTGTTTTCCAGGTAAAACAGATGTGCCTCCCTCCATTAGCAGAAATTGGATTTCACATTTTGGCAGAGGATCAAGCCATTAAGAAATCATTTCAACTTTCAACAGCTTTCTGTATGCATTGCCAGCACAGGGAACGTACATGACATGGAAAAGGATACAAATCTAGTTCTTCAAGGTATGCTTCATTTTTCAAGCACTGCAATTACCCAGGAGGCTCTGTGTCACTGGAAAGGATTGCTCCTCATAATGAGAAGCCATTCAAATCTTAACATGCCTTCTATGCAAAAAATCATAATGTACTGCAGGGGCAGAGAACCTTTTCACTCCCAGGGACCACTTTGAAAATTAGTACAAGCTTGGAGGGCCGTGTAGAATTTGGGAGATACATCTGTTTAATGGGTGCACTCGAGAAGAGGAGGTCCAGATCATTATCTGGGCCCTGGATCTATCCCTTATCTTTGCGTGCAAGCCCTCATCTAGGATAAAGGCTAGACTATTTCCTTGTGTTGGGCAGTTCTCCTGCTTGCCTCATTCTTTCCACTGATTTGTTCTCCTAACTTATCAGTAATAGAAGAAGAGGAGGAAAAATGTTTTGGAAAGATTTAATGATCAAGCCAGAATCTGAGGATGTTATAGAGCAGCAGGATCCGCTCAATTAGTTAAAACGAGCTGCACTCACTGTTAAAACCTTGAAAATTAAATTCCTTTTAAAATTGTTATAATTGATCCTACCTGTCTGAAATTTGGCAGAGGGGATCCCTAGGGTGAGGGAAATTGTCCACATTTCAGGCAATTTGGATAAACAGACATTCACATTTCTGAGGCAGAAGTGATTTTACTTCCGTTTTTGTAACCATTTCTTTGGTTGCTTTAAAGGTTAACAAAATGGTCGAAGTGTAGTGGTGTTAGGAAATTCAGGTGTGCGACACTGTCGATACGTAACTTTTCTTTTTAATAATCCATTGCAATGTTTTAAATGAGTGAGTGAGGGGACGTTAATGGTGTGGTGGCCGTCAAGCCATATTGTGCAAAACAAAAGGTGAAGAACAAAGAAAAAAAAATCACAGCAAGACGATAAACAAGCTACGAGACATGCCACAAAAGGGAAGCCAAAAGCCATTGAACCATCCAATAGCCACTGAAACCACAAAGAAGTGTGACTCATATGGTAGAAGCAACCCCAGTGCACCTGTCCTTCTGGGATCCTCACCCTGGGGCCCTACGTAAGAATTTTTTTTGACCGAGACAGCTTCAAGAACTGGTGGGTTTTTTTTCTTGTTAATCGATTCTTGCTAAACATGAGACAAGCACCATGATTCTTGGTGAGAATCAAGAAAAAATCAAGATCAAATTTCAGCCCTAATAACAAGTTGTAGAAAGTACTGGGTTCTGTCCTCATTGTGAGCCATACCTTTGGCTTGTATGATGTCCCACACACCCTGAAGCCCTGCAAACAAGCAAACCCTAAGTCACCTATACTGTAATGGCAACTCATCATGTTGCTTAATCCACACACCCCCAGTTGATGTCCTTCACAGAAGCCCCATTACTCACCACCAATCCTCACCCCTCTGTCACACTCCTGAAGCTGTGTAACACCTTGATTGAACTCTGTTCCCAACACAACCCCCTCCCTGTTCCTCCCTGTTTCCCCCTAGTCCCCACCCCACAATCCTGTTACCCTGTAGCTCAGTTCTCCCCACAGTCCTGTTCCTCCCTGTCCCCCCACAATCCCTGCCCTACTCCCCCAATGCCCCCTCAACATCTTTTCCAGACTGTTTTCTGCTTCTGTGACTGGTTTTTTATGTCCACAGCTTGTCCACCAAACTGCAGCTGTGCAAGAAATGGTTAGAGACATATGGCAAACAGCCTTGTTTCCTCACCCCCCCACACCCCAATCATAAACCCAAATCCAACCCGCAATGCAGGTCCTTGAAACCTCACTCCCACAATCACGATCACATTCCCAATGCCACCCCCAAGCCCTGCCTTCATTCAATGCATTCCCCATTCATAATTACAATTATTGTTCCCAAATTTCACACAGTGTATCACGCCATCCCACTCATCCTGAAACTAGCACTGGACCTCATGGATCCAGCCATGTTCACCACACACCTCGCAATTCCCGTCCCCATTTACCTTTCTTGAGTGATGTGTGACCTTTCTTGAACTTCTGTTATAAACTACAAATAAGTGTTCACTCTCTGACTGTACTGTGCCCATTATGCACAGAAACGCGGAAGGAAAACAGATGCCTTTCCTTCCCAGTTGAAGGAAGGGAAAATGGGGTTAAGGGGAAGTACTCTGCAAGCAGACCATTTTAATGCAGAAAAAAATGCAGTTGAAACGAACATGAATTGGAATATGTGAATGATAAAAACGCAATAGATGGTATATGCGTGAGAAACAGTACGTCTAAAAGGGGGTTAGGAATTTTTGTGCATTTGCATTTATGCGGGAGGAAAAAAAGACCTGCATATTTTAGTGAATGTGCCCAGAGACAGATAAAATCTATGAAAGAGGAAGGTTTGGAAAAACAGAAGAGTATAGTTCCTCAAAATAAACAGGATTTGAAAGATAAACATCAGAGGTACTATACAAAAACAGAGGGAATGGAATTAGAGATGTTTTGGAAAGGAAGTTTAGAAAACAGATGTCCTCGGGTCTGTTAGAGCCACTAGTTGTGAACTAGATCCATGCCCGTCCTTGGTTGGTGAAAGCCTCCAGGAAGACGTTGGGGACGGTGCTGGCGAGGGTGGTCAATGCATCCCTACAGCAGGGGAGGTTGTCGCCCAGTCTCAAGGAGGCTGTGGTGCACCCCCTTCTGAAGAAGCCATCCTTGGATGTGGGTGCACTCGCCAGCTACTGCCCCATCTCTAATCTTCCCTTTTTAGGGAAGGTTATTGAATGGGCAGTGGCATTGCAGCTCCAGGTGCATCTGGATAGTATCGGTTTCCTTGACCCTTTTCAGTCTGGGTTCCGCCCCGGCTATGGTACTGAGATGGCATTGCTAGCCTTGGTGGATGATCTCCGCCGGGAGATGGATGCAGGATGTTCAACATTTCTGATCCTGATAGCTCTCTCGGCCGTTTTTGATACTGTGGACCATGGACTGCTGCTGAGATGGCTGCATGACCTGGGGGGTCTGGACGGGACTGTCCTTGGGTGGTTCCACTCATTCCTCTTGGGGAGAAGCCAGCAGGTGGTGTTGGGAGTGGAAACATCAAGCCCTCGGCCTTGTCCTGTGGCATTCCGCAGGGTTCGATCCTGTCTCCGTTACTATTTAATGTGTATATATGCAGCCCCTGGGGGAGATTGTGAGAGGGTTCGGGGTGCGATGTCACCAATATGCTGATGATACTCAGCTGTACCTCTCATTTTCAACTGACCCAGGTTCTGCTGTCTCGATACTCTCCCAATGTTTGGAGGCCATGGCAGATTGGATGCGGCAGAGAAGACTGAAACTTAATCTCGATAAGATGGAGGTGATGGTGATGGGAAGGGCAGGGGGGGTGTTGGCTCCACCGGTGGGGCGGTGGGGGGGAGGTCTGCTGTCCTGTAGCCCAGCAGGTTCGGAGTCTGAGGGTGGTGTTGAATTTGGACCTCCCCTGGATCGGCAGGTGGAAACAGTGGCTAAAGCTGTCTTCCGCCAGCTGTAACTAGTATGGAGGATCCGTCCATACATCTCTGGGCCCGACCTGGCCACTCTCATCCATGCTTTCATCACCTTGAGGCTAGACTACTGCAACACACTCTGCTTGGGGCTTCCCCTGTTTCTGGTCCAGAGGCTGCAGCTAGTGCAGAATGTGGCGGCCCGTCTCCTTACAGGGACGGGTCGGTGGGAGTACATAACACCTGTGCTCCGCACTCTGCACTGGTTGCCTATAGCATACTGGGCCAGATTCAAGGTGGGTTTTTTATCTATAAAGCCCTACACAGTCTGGGCCCCTCATACCTTGGGAACGACCTCGCCTGCCGCGTCTCAGAGCGATCCCTGCTGTCAACAGGGGGTGCCTTCCTGGAGATCCCCTGTGTTAAGCGGGGGGCCACAATGGAAAGGACATTCTCGGTGGCCGGGCCACGACTCTGGAATTCCCTCCCAGAGGAAGCTCGCCTGGCCCCGGATCCGCTGGCATTCCGCTGAGTCTGCAAGACCTGGCTGTTTGCCCAGGCCTTTGGAGGGGAGGGTGGCATAGGTAGGGGGTGGATTTTAATGATGTTACAGTAACGGGGGCTATTTTAAAATGTTTTAAAATTGACAATTTTATTATTGTTGTTTGTTTTTTGTTCTAAGCCACCCTGAGATGCCATAGGCATGAGGGGGCAGATAATAAATGTGACAATAAATAAATAAATAAATAAATAAAATAAAATAAATTTCAAGTGCAGATGTGGAGAACTACTGTTCTTCCCTGGGTGATAAGTGGATTCATAGTAAATAGAGTGAACCTTATTTTGCAGATACAAAGAGTTTTTCCTTTGTGTCCAATTAAACTGTTACAGTTGCTGCAAATGTTATTGCTTCAAAAGAAAATTAAGTGCACTTGAACGTGCACACACTATTAATGAAAGCAGTAAAAAGGATTCATGGATATGGGAGGAATTTAGGGATGTGTGAACACAACGGGGTTTGGATGTTTGACTGTTCGGTTGTTTGGTCCGAAAACCGAGCTCGGGTTAAGTTGTTTGGTTCAAAAAAGTTTGGACTTGCCAAATGTTTGACAGAGTTCGCACCCACCACAAGGCTTTGAGTGCTCCAGGGACCCCCAGGGGGGCTCGAGGTGGCATGGAAGGCTGTCAGATACCCAGCAGCAGCAGCAGCAGCAGAAGCAGCAGAAGCAGCAGAGACTGGGAAGGCTTGGCGCTTGGCACCCCGGCTTGCCCGGGTAGGCAGGCTCAGTGCTTGGTCCCTGCTGGTGCCCATGACACCAGGGCTGGTCGTCTGAGACCCAGAGGCAGTAGCAGCAGCAGAGACTGGGAAGCCTTGGAGCTTGGCACCCCGGTTCTGCCCGTGGCATCAGGACAGGCCGTCGGAAACCCAGCGGCAGCAGCAGCAGGAGCAGACTTTAGATTGCCCAGAGGATCATTGGCAACATTGTCACAGCAGGAGCAGACTTTAGATTGCCCTGAGGCAGCATTGGCACAACAGGAGCAGACTTTAGATTGCCCAGAGGCATCATTTGATTTGGCAAAGCAGGAGCAGACTTTAGATTTCCCAGAGGTATTGTTGGCAACATTAGCACAGCAGGACCAGACTTTAGCTTGCCCAGATGCAGCATTGGCAACATTAGCACAGCAGGACCAGACTTTAGATTGCCCAGAGGCAGCATTGGCAACATTGGCACAGCAGGATCAGACTTCAGATTGCCCAGAGGCATCATTGGCAACATTGGCACAGCAGGATTAGACTTAAGATTGCCCAGAGCTATCATTGGCAACATTGGCACAGTAGAAGCAGACTTTAGATTTCCCAGAGGTATTGTTGGCAATGGCAACATTTGCACAGCAGGAGCAGACTTTAGATTTCCCAAAGGTATCTAATATCTACAAAGGCCCAGTCTTACAAACACACTATAAAATATTAAAACTGAATCACTAAACACTATCTCTATCTATTCTCTATAGCTAAACTAACTCCTACATCTATCTATCTGTCTGTCTGTCTGTCTATCTACACACACACACACACACACACAGAGGGATGGAGGGGGGGACACAGACAGCTCACCACAAACAACACAGGGAGGGCTACAAAACTAAAATGAAACCTAAATCAATGTAATCCTACACTAAATAAATCCAAAAACAGGGGAAGGGAATCAGGGATGGAATATATACAGGGAGGAGGGAAGGATTCAATGGAGGGTAGGGAGAAAGAACACAGGAATGGTTAAAAAATAAAAATAACACCTAAATCTATCTAATCTAATCTAAATAAATGAAACTATGAGGTAAATGTGTGGAAATGGGTGAAATAGGAGTAGGAATTATTTATTTATTTATTATGTTTATTTATATCCCGCCCCTCCTGAAAACAGCTCGGCAATGGATGGTAATGGATTAGGAACACAAACTGCTGTGAGAGGGAGACTTCTGAAAATGCCTGCTGACAGGATCAGTGGCTACTAGCTCAGAAGGAATTGGAAGGTGGGGAGGGCAATGACTTTTGTTACTTGCTGAGCCTGCCTTACCACAAGCCCCATTGGCTCCGTGCAGCGTAGCCCATGGCCAATCACAGCCTGCGACCGGCCATGGAAAAGAAGTCTCGGGATTGGGCAGGCAGGCTGCTATTCCAAGCCTCTCCACCCCTGGCGCCAGGAAGTCTGCTCCTCGGGTGGCCCCCCTCCTCCCTGGGCTTGTTTATCATGTTTTCCCTGCCCGAACTCGCCCGAACACCGCGAACTCGCCTGAACACCGCCAAACTCAACCCAACTGTTCGGTCTTTCGAACATTCAGTTCGGACATTTGGTCCGGTCGACTGAACATGCCGAGTTCGGCCCGAACACCGAACATCCAAACCGGGTTCACGCATCCCTAGAGGAATTGCAATGATTCTAGTACAGAGAATCAAGCAGTTCAGACTTGGTCTTGTACACCTCTGTTTATAAGGCCACCGAAGTCCTTAGGAAAAATTAGTAAGTGGTGTTGGTGGTCTAGATGATGATGACAGGTAAGTTAAAATTTCAAAACTGGAATACAGGAATTCATTGATACAATCACAGGGTATTTTCATTGATACAACCACAGTCAATTCCCTGTGGTGGTTGTGACCGTGAACGTCTGATGGGGGGAACGGATGTTCCCCCCCAGATGCTCACCATGGTCAATCGCGGCAGGGAATCACATTCACCACGCAATCGGCTGAACCAGCAGGGCCGGTGGTGATCGTGTGGTGAAGGCGATTCCCCGCCACGATGAACCGAGCCGTCACGTCTGGATGGTGGCCACAGCCCGGAATCCCTGCAGGGATTCTGGCCCGTGGTCAATTCGGGTGGGTGCTGCGGCCGCATTGGCCGCGGCGCCCACCCGTCTCCCCTGAGGGCGGGCGGCAGGGGCGGGGCCGTGCGGCCGCATGTTGCACCATGCGGCCCGCCCCCTCCCCGATTCCCCGCCGGGAGCTCCTGGCATGTCTGTTAGGCTGTAACGTGGTGGCCCTGGTGGGGGAATCAACGGATTGGTTCCATGATGGGGTCAATTGGCCCCATCACGTCTGAAAATACCCACAGAATTCAAGTTTCTGTAGAAATCACCAATATATGTTTAATAGTTTTTGGGACAGGGAGCTGAGTGCTCCTTATTTAAGTATTGCACATACATAAAGGCCCTTTTTACACAGGTGGCACCCATGCATGAACACCCAGAATCTGGGTGTTCATGCGTGAGTGAGTCTCGTGTAAACCCCATGGCGTGTGAGGCCCCCCGTGCACATGCATGCACACCCACCTCCACCCATCCTCCATGCACGGGGCAACTGGCAAAAATGGCAGTTGCTCCATGCGTGTTGATGGGTGGAGGTGGGTAGATAAGTATGTGCTCGTCTACACCCTCCTCCCCCCATCCGTCACACACACCAAGCCCCCTGCACCGTGGTCCGTGTAAAAAGGACTTAAGTCTTGCTGATTAGGTTGGTAACGTCACTGCAGAAAAAAATGCTTGACCTAATTAATAGTAAAGATTCAGTCAATCAAGCAAATTTGCAAACACATCATGTCTGCTATGCTGATAAGTATTTGTATCATAGGCAGGGGGAGTTGCCCTGTATGTTATGTAATTTGGGACCACCAACCTGGTTTATAACCTGTCTCTTATACACATCTAGATGTGTATAAGAGACAGCCTTCACCACGCAATCGGCTGAACCAGCAGGGCCGGTGGTGATCGTGTGGTGAAGGCGATTCCCCGCCACGATGAACCGAGCCGTCACGTCTGGATGGTGGCCACAGCCCGGAATCCCTGCAGGGATTCTGGCCCGTGGTCAATTCGGGTGGGTGCTGCGGCCGCATTGGCCGCGGCGCCCACCCGTCTCCCCTGAGGGCGGGCGGCAGGGGCGGGGCCGTGCGGCCGCATGTTGCACCATGCGGCCCGCCCCCTCCCCGATTCCCCGCCGGGAGCTCCTGGCATGTCTGTTAGGCTGTAACGTGGTGGCCCTGGTGGGGGAATCAACGGATTGGTTCCATGATGGGGTCAATTGGCCCCATCACGTCTGAAAATACCCACAGAATTCAAGTTTCTGTAGAAATCACCAATATATGTTTAATAGTTTTTGGGACAGGGAGCTGAGTGCTCCTTATTTAAGTATTGCACATACATAAAGGCCCTTTTTACACAGGTGGCACCCATGCATGAACACCCAGAATCTGGGTGTTCATGCGTGAGTGAGTCTCGTGTAAACCCCATGGCGTGTGAGGCCCCCCGTGCACATGCATGCACACCCACCTCCACCCATCCTCCATGCACGGGGCAACTGGCAAAAATGGCAGTTGCTCCATGCGTGTTGATGGGTGGAGGTGGGTAGATAAGTATGTGCTCGTCTACACCCTCCTCCCCCCATCCGTCACACACACCAAGCCCCCTGCACCGTGGTCCGTGTAAAAAGGACTTAAGTCTTGCTGATTAGGTTGGTAACGTCACTGCAGAAAAAAATGCTTGACCTAATTAATAGTAAAGATTCAGTCAATCAAGCAAATTTGCAAACACATCATGTCTGCTATGCTGATAAGTATTTGTATCATAGGCAGGGGGAGTTGCCCTGTATGTTATGTAATTTGGGACCACCAACCTGGTTTATAACACTTAGGTGTGCAGAGTACTCCTAGACATTGTTTCTGGATTTGTTAAAGTGGGTAAATAGAGATCTTTCCGATTCGGAGGAAATGCCCATTGGTGAATTATCCTGAGATTGTATCTAGACATTTTCATAACAGATTTTGATTGATATAGAAGTTTCTTTTCCAGAAAAAGAATGCACCTTTGTGAATTGTCGGCCGTTATTTCTGGAGAGTAGAGGATCAAAGTCATGGAGCCGCGAAATGTTCACATGATGTTGGTGGGTGTGATGCTTCCAATTTGGGAAACAATACTAATGAAGATGTTGCTACCTTCATTAAAAAGTATATCACTTGTTCAATTCCTGACAAAATGAAAAGCCCAGTGGTTTACCAGCTGGTTGATGACTTTCAAATGCATCGGTGCAACAAAACGTGTCGTAGAACAATGAAGCAGAACAATCCATTCTACATTAGTTGCAGTTTTGGATTTCAAAAGAAGGTAACAGAAAATGGAAATAAATTATGTGTTCTCTGTACTTCTAGGGAAAGATTTATCAATGATTACAGTCTGGTACTTCTTTTAATCTGGCAAGCTAATATTGCTGTCCAGTGTGCTGCTGACAATTGCATGGCATTAGCTCGGTACGTAAGTGTCTATATAACTAAACATGAGAAGTCAGCTCTTCAAAATGTTTGGCAGGATATTCATGCTGATCGGAGCTTGTCTTCTCGTTTGTGGAGTTTTGGACCAAAAACAATGACAAATAGGGAATGTGGAGCATATGAGGCCAGTGACAGGCTTCGTGGAACCAGTTTGTATGGTAAAACTGAAGAGATCAGATACTTGTCTGTATACTTTAGAAAGAATAGGAGAAAGATTTTGAAAAATAATAGAGAATTGGAGGAGTTAGCTGCAAATAATCCTGAGAGCACCGACATCTTAAAACCAAACTTTCTTGATGTGTATTATCCAAACTGTTCTAAGCATTTGGAGAATGTCTGTCTTTATGAAATTGCACAAGGGGTTGAATTTTCATTCTGGAGTAGAGGAATGTGTAGATTGATTGATTTATTCAGGTTTATATAGCAGATAGCAGTTACTATGGTGTTCAAGGATTGTCAGGTTGTTTGGTGAAGAGAGGGAAAGCCATGGCTTATAAATCATCCTCAGTTGTCTCTGAAGAATACAGAGAAATGGAAATGGTACGGTTTTTTCTATGTTATTTTTATTTAAACCATGGAGAATTGAGGAAGAGTTGCTGGATGGTCATGATACTTCTTCACAACCTCGCTCCCCCCTACCTCTCTGCACTTATCACCCTCCATACTCCAGCCCGTGCACTTCGCTCCTCCTCTGTCCCTTCTCTCACCCTTCCACGCCTTCCCTGCTCCCCTAAGCGCCTTCGTCCCTTCTCACTTGCTGCCCCCCATGCCTGGAACTCCCTCCCTGTCCACATCCGCCTTGCCCCCTCCCTTCAAACCTTCAAATCTCTCCTTAAAACTCACCTCTTTCGCTCTGCTCTGTCTGACTCTTTATCCTGCTGAGCCACTATATCCTATACCTATGATCTGTTTACCCTTATCCTTGCAACATGGACCTGCCTGCTGTCATTCTCATCGTAACCAAGCCAAGCATGTGCACTTGAGACCTCGCATCTTCATGAATGTTAGACCCCTTGTCTCTCTCTCTGTTCCCCTTCCTAAGTCTCTCCCCCAGCTCCTGTCTCTCAGATTGTAAGCCCTAGGGGCAGGGACCTTGTCTATTTTATTACTTTGTAAAGTGCCAGGTACACTGCTGGTGCTATATAAATGTTTGTTAATAATAATAATAATAATTCTGAGGAAAGCTTCAAATTGACCCTTCCTACAATTGAGAAGAGTGCAGAGCTTCAGATATATAGGGACATGTCGGACAAAAAAAATACTGTACTAACTGAAATACAGAATGAAGTGCCTTGTGACTCATAGGGTAGTCAGCCAGAATGTGAAACTGGTCCACTTCTTCGAGACGCTTCACAGCAGTATATTACAAAAGTGAATATGGATGTTTATTAATTTATTATTATTATTATTATTATTATTATTATTATTTATATAGCACCAGCAATGTACCTGGTACTGTACAATCAATATTTACAGACAGATCCCTACCTCTAAGGGGCTGATAAGCTAAGAGATAAGGATGGGGAGACAAGGGAGAGGTGAACATCGGGAGAGACAAGAGTACATTCATTAGGTTGAGAAGTTGCAGGCGCACGTGCTTCGCTTAGTTACAGGGAACTAGATTCTGAGTGAGGGGGAGAGAATGCAGTTTCACTCGTCATGATAAGCTAGGGAAGGTCTGATGGAAGAGGTAGGCTTTCATGAGGGATTTGAAAGTTGGGATGGAGGGAGCAGAGCAAATGTATCCAGGAAGGGAGTTCCAGGCATCAGGGGCAGCAAGAGAGAAGGGGCAAAGATGTTCAGAGGAGCAAAGGGGTCACGAGCAGGTGAGAAAATGTGTATGTGTGTGTGTGTGTGTGTGCGTGCGTGCGTGTGTGTGTGTTTCAACTGCTATGGTTGTGCTTTTTCAACAGAGGCTTGAACTCAGTGTTGTAAATCAATTAAATTCTGATCAGAGAAGAAATGCTGATCATGTCACTACAGTGATCAATCACAGCCTTCTTCAACTGTCTGCAAAAGGAAAGTCAATGTAATGATAGACACGCAGTTGCTGATGTTTGTTAGTGGTCCAGCTGGTTCTGGGAAAAAGCTTCCTAATTGATGTGGTCTGTACTTTCGCGTTACACCTTACAAATTCTTCAGAGTCTTGCTGTGTCGCTGCTCCAACAGAAGTAGCTGCTTACAGTGTTGGTGGTGTTATAACTACATTGCCTTCTGAGGCTTCCTGCAGGGCATGGGAAGAAGATGGAGTATAGGAAATTAAGTGGAGACACCGCTGCAGTGCTTGATACTGTTGTTAAGCACTTAGTTCTTTTAATCAGAGATGAGATTAGTATCATACGGTGTTGGCTAATTTTATACAGACCTGCCTGGGGGTGGGGTCCGTATGTGCCACCGTGCACTTCTGCTAGTGGTGGTTGGATGGCGGAGGAAGTATGTGCGGTGCGTGCCCATACCCATTCACGGCCCATTCATGCCTGGGAAGATCGTCTCTTTTGGTTTTATTAGATCTGTAGGCAGCATTTGATACTGTTGACCATGAGATGTTGGCGACTCCTCTGTGGGACCGTGCTGGGGTGGGTAGAATTGTTCTTGAATGGTTCTCCTCTTTCCTGACTGGGAGACCTCAGAGGGTGGTGCTTGGGGAGTGTTCGTCATCTCCCCGGGATCTCACGTGTGGAGTCCCACGGGGTTCTATTTTGTCCCCCTCTCCTGTTCAACGTGTACATGCAGCCTTTGGGTGAAGTTGTGAGAGAGTTCGGCGTACATGGTCATCAGTACGCCAATGATACACAACTCTACCTCTCTTTTTCAGCTGGCCCACGCCTGGCAGGCTAAGTGCAAAACCTCAGTTCTCACTCTGGGCCAGCATGTCTCCCTCTGGTGGGGTCGTGTGCAAAAGGGGAGGAGTTTGGCCTTATATAAGGAGGCTGGTCAGGCTGCTCAGTGTGGCAGAAGATGGTGGTGGTGGTAAAAGAAGCTTAGAAGTAGGTTAGATCGTGTGGCAGAAGGTCAGGTGGAGAAGAAGGGAGAGATCTGCGGGTGCTGGAGGAGCAGAAGTGGCTTTGTCACAGCAGGGTATAGTTGCTGTTCACTGCTGGCTATTGCTGTATACTGAGCTGTTTCACTTGAGCTTTTAATCACTTGCTGAATTCAATAGAGAAATCACGTTATGAATTGAAGATTTCGTCTCGTGGCTCTGTTCGTCTGTGGGGATCACCAGAGTCACCACACCTAGATCCAAATTGCCCTGGGCATAGAAGAGGCCTAGCCTTCCCGTGCAACATTTCACCCATGGGTGACCTGTCGCATCTGAAGGTAGCCCCACCAGATGTGCAGGCGGCAGCCCCACTTGTGGTGCTCTGGAACATATTGGAGTGCTGCCAGGGGTGTGGGCTTGTGACCTGAAGCTGAGCAGCTGTCTGACTGATGTGGAGACCCATGCTACTGCTCTGCTTCCAGACGGCTGTTGCCCCATGAGACACCATACAGTTGCGGGCACCAGCCTAGAGCATTGGATGCTTGCCCACAGCTTTATGGTGGTGGTGGGTTGGGCTGGGAGCAGTTGGACACACACACACTCCGCCAGCACCGCTGGAGGTGGGCCGGCACGTGACCGTAAGGAAACACTCAGTGCGTCCTGACAGAGTAGTTGGAACTGTACGTCACTATGAAGTGTGTTTACAGGGATGAGGTGTTTCCACGCTATATGTATATAAACACTACGGTGACAAGAATCCAGAGTGGAGTGAACTGTTCATGGCCTTATCCTGACAAACACTTATGATGCAAGGCCACCCTATTGTGGCTCAGTCCTGGCATCAGAAAGAAAAATGCAAGCTCGGTGGGTGTGTCTGATTAGTTATGACAATTAAGGATAGATCAAAAGCAGGATGATAAAGTGACAATTACAGTCAAAGGTGAATTAAAACACACAACTGGTGAAAGATCACAAAAGGCACACATGCCAGAAAGAAGGAAGAGAATTAATAAAACCTCCAAAGGCTGAAAATCAAGACATTTGATTAATAAAATGATAGGTCGGACAGACCCCACTGTCCTAAGCAGTAGTTGAAATAAAAGTGTCTAATGAGGGTAAACTCTAGGGAAGAGCTGACTGCAAGACCTACCTGGATTGCCTAAATGTATCGAAAAAGGTGGGGTGGAAATTTAATATATAACCTGCATATTCTGACTAGTTTAATTGACAAAGGGATTGAAGTAGAAGTGATTGCTAAGACGGGATTTGAACTCTGGTATCCTAGGTCCAAATGTAACCCCTTATCATATAACCTACATTGGCTCTGAGCTAGAACAATATAGATGCGCGGCAATGGGCCATCTAGCTCGGCAATGGGCCATCCTGTCTCCAACTGTGGGCAGCTTCACTTGCCTCCAAAAAATGCAAAATCAGGGCCTGCGGCAGGGATGAGGAATCTCACGCCCAGGGACCAAATGTGGCCTGCCATTGGTTTTTATGTGGCCCTTTCCCAGTTCCTGGATCCAGTTCCTACCCCCAATTACTGAGCTTGTGGAAAGGGAGCAAAGATGAGGGCCTCCAGACAAGCATAGGAGATGGATTGAAGGCACATATCCATGATCTTAGAGCATCCTCTCGACTCCTTAGGGCCCCTGTTCCCAATTTCGATAGGACCCTTGGAGCTTGTATCAGTTTTCAAAGTGACCCCTGGGAGGGAAAAGGTTTCTTGCCACCTGGCCTGCAGAATGACCCGACCCATCCTTCCATTCACCTCCCCGCAGTTAGAGGTCTCATCTCCTGCCCGACTTGAGTGTTCCATTCTGATTACATTTGAGATTCATTGTTGAGGCAATTTGTATGGCTGGCGTCAATACTATTCTGAAGGCAGTGATTTAAACATTCATGGCTTGTAGAGCTGCCAGCGGGAAATGAAGCTGTATTAAAAAGACAAATGCTGTCGTAGCTTTTCTGCTGCTCTATGTACAAAACAGACGGCCAAGTAATGCAGCAGAATTCTAAAGCAGCTGCGGACACTTGTCTTGCGACTCCAGCGACCTCTTCTTTTATTAACTGCATGAGGAATTCTTTTTAATATCTGGTCGCTTAGAAGAGATGTGTGCACTGATGAAACTATTAGTTGCCACTAGCGGGTCCCCTGTGGGAGTCTTAAAGCATCTTCATTTCTTAAAAGAGTCTCCAATGATTTCTCTTGGGAGCCCCAGGGTGTGACGAGGCCTAGTTTTACTGCTGCTATGTCCACTCTTGAAGGTTTCTGCATTCTATGGAGAAAAAATATCCCTTTGGTAATAAACTAGTTTATATTGCAGTACATATGGGCAAACTACAGAGACATCACAGTCTAAGGCCGCATTCCCATTTGCAGTGGCGGTGGCAGCAGAGAGAGCAGCGAGGGAAAACGCAGCAGCGGGAAGGAGCCAGATGACCGGAAAAAAGCCGTTGTGGACATGAATCTCCCGTGGCTTCTCTCGCACATGTCAGGGCACAAAATACTGCTCTGACATGCATGAGAGAAGCTGTGGCAGATCACCGTTTGCACCGGGTCCTTTCCTGTCATCTGGCTCCTCCACACTGCCGCGTCTTCCCTCGCCGCTCTCTCTGCTGCCACCGCCACCGCAGATAGAAATGCGGCCTATGTGTGGGTGGTAAAATATGACTAAGGCTATGGTCAGCCATTGTCCACTGGTGATTTCTCAATAGAAGAGCCATTGTGGTGGAATGGATAGAGCGTTAGCCTAAGATCTAGGTGTTCCAAATAGGGGTGAAACCACAATTTCAGGCTGGTTCCAATTATGTTGGATCCAGGTATTTCGTTCGGTCCAATCGGAATTTTGACTGAGCTTTTTTTTTTTCAATAGCCCTTGGTGCATACATAAAATGGTGACTGTCATTCTGTACATGTGCAAAATGACATGTGCTGAAATTAACAAAATGAAATTTAACCAAGATAAATGTTAAGGATGAAAAACCACAAGCACAAGATGGAGGATTCCTGTCCATGCATTTTGTGCTCGGTTGGACAGGGTACTGTTTGGGTCACTGCACCATCCCATGGCAGTATTGGACATGGCTGAAACGTGATCTCGATCTTTTCTTGATTCTCGCCAAAAATCACAGTTCAGCACGTTTTAAGTGAGAATTAAGAAAACTGTTCTTGACACTTTCTTGGTTGAGAATTTTTCTCGATTTACCATTTACCGTGATTACCATTTACTGTGATTTGCCGTGTACTGTATACTGATTTATCGTGTACTGCATACATCCCAGTAATGCACATGCTCAAAATGGCTGCCCTTTTCCAAAATGTACATGATGCTACCGGCGCCATCTTGGGAAAGGGCTGCGCGTGCACAAAACAGCTTTGGTGGCCATTTTGCCATGTGCATTACTGGAACGAACATGGCATACAGAAAGTTATACACGGTAAATGGAAAATCACAGTAAATGGGAAATCATGGTAAAGATAAACCAAGAAAAATTCTTGACCAAAATCTCGAACCATTATTGAGATTGTCCTGAATAAAAAAAGATAATTCTTTCCCTCCCAGCAGCAGCAGCACTTGTCAGGGGAGGAAGCAGCTGCATTGTTGGGCTTAGGATCCAGCAAAGGTGGGGGATCCCAAGCTTCCAGCAGCAGTGGCACTGGAGAGAGAGCCAAAGGGAAAGGGCAGCACGGCCTTCTCCAAGCACCCACAATTATCAGTGTCATCAGCACCGATGTTGGGGTAGATGTGGGTAGGGATGTGCGAACACCGGGGGGTTCGGTGTTTGGCCCGTTCAGTGTTCGGCCAAACCCAGAACCATTCAGTTCAACCTGTTTGGTTTGGCCTGTTCAGGCACCCCCCCCACCTGGTTTTCCCTCCCCCCTCCCGGCTGCGTAGGTGGAAGGGATGCCAGGAAGCACCTCTCCCCCCCCCGCCCAGACTCGTAAATTATTATTTTTTTAACCCCACCCCAGGTATCGCCCTACCTGGTGGTGCCGGGGCTCCGGCCCCGGGTACCGTGGCGGCGGGTCAGGTGGTGGGTCTGGAGGAGGTGGCGCTCCGGAGCGTTTCAGGCCACAATGGGTCAAACCGGAAGGTCTAGTAGCAGCCTGAAGTGCTCCCGAGCACCGTCACTGCCAGACCCACCAGACCCGCCACTGCTGCCAGACCCGGAGCCCAACCAACCGGAGAAGTTGCTTTTCATTAAAGTAAAACTGCTGCTGCTGGGATACCCTGAGCTTCCCTTGGAGACTGAATGAGAGGGCACACTGCCAACTCCAGGGGTAGTCCTGGTGCGCCTTATTCCTACTAGTTCTCTCTCAATCCCTCCCAATGAATCTGTAGAAATGATGGCACAGGCCCATATACCCAAACTCTCTCTCTCTCTCCCCCTTAACCCTTCCCCATGGGGCAATGTTGGCAATTTTATTTTTATTTATTTATTTATTTAATTAAAAGATTTATTACCCCACCCCTCCTGCCACAGTCAGCTCGGGGTGGCTTACAATCAATAAAAACATCAACTAAAACAATTCATAAAAGGAGAGAAAAATACCCAAATCCATCCCAACGCAATCTCCCCGATCCCAACGCAATCTCCCCCACTCCATCACCCATCTCCCCCGCCAAATGTCTGGTGGAACAGCCAGGTCTTACAACTTCTTTGAAGGAGGGAAGATCCGGGTTCAACCGGACCCCCTCCAAAAGGGAGTTCCACAGCCGTGGTGTGGCCACCGAGAATGTGGTGTGCCTCAGGGATCTGTATTTGGACCGGTGCTGTTTAATGTATACGTTAATGATTTGGAAAAGGGCGTTAAGAGTGAGGCGATCAAATATGCAGACGACACCAAGTTATTCAAAGTAGTTAAAACACGTGTAGACTGTGAGAAACTGCAACAGGATCTTACGACACTGGGTGCCTGGGCATCTAAATGGCAAATTAGATTGAATGTGGACAAGTGCAAAGTGATGCACGTAGGGGAAAATAATCCAAACTATGTGTACACAATGCTGGGTACTAAGCTAGGAGTTACTACTCAGGAAAAGGATCTGGGAGTGACTGTGAACAATACAATGAAATCCACAGCGCAGTGCACAGAAGCAGTCAAAAAAGCAAACAGAATGTTAGGAATTATTCAGAAGGGGATAGAGAATAAAACAGAGGATGTCATAATGTCTCTATACAAATCAATGGTGCTACCGCACCTCGAATATTGTGTGCAGTTTTGGTCACCCCATCTCAAAAAAGACATAGCTGAACTAGAAAAGGTACAGAGAAGGGCAACAAAAATGATCAAGGGTATGGAAGGGCTCCTGTATGAGGAGAGGCTTGGGGCTATAGGTTGGGGCTCTTCAGTTTGGAGAAGAGATGACTGAGAGGAGATATGATAGAGGTCTATAAGATCATGAGTGGTGTGGAACTAATAAACAATGAGCAGTTATTTACCCTCTCAGAAAGTACTAGAACTAGGGGACACTCCATGAAACTCATGGGTGGCAAGTTTAAAACAAATAAAAGAAATTATTTTTTCACTCAGCGTATAATTGGGTTGTGGAATCTACTGCCAGAGGCTGTGGTAAGGGCCAGTGCTATAGCTGAGTTTAAAAGAGGTTTGGACATGTTTCTGGAAG